>JAVIAB010000047.1:18898495-19498495 GCA_032433765.1 Megaustenia siamemsis | reverse complement strand
ATCTTGTAGCACTTCAAGGCTACTGTATGCCATCTTGTAGCACTTCAAGACCACTGTATGCCATCTTGTAGCACTTCAAGGCCACTGTATGCCATCTTGTAGCACTTCAAGACCACTGTATGCCATCTTGTAGCACTTCAAGGCCACTGTATGCCATATTGTAGCACTTCAAGACCACTGTATGCCATCCTGCAGCACTTCAAGGCCACTGTATGACATCCTGCAGCACTTCAAGGCCACTGTATGCTATCCTGCATCACTTCAAGGGCACTGTATGCTATCCTGCATCACTTCAAGGCCAATGTATACCATCTTGTAGCACTTCAAGGCCACTGTATGTCATCCTGCAGCACTTCAAGGCCACTGTATGACATCCTGCAGCACTTCAAGGCCACTGTATGCTATCCTGCATCACTTCAAGGGCACTGTATGCTATCCTGCAGCACTTCAAAGCCACTGTATGCCATCCTGCAGCACTTCAAGGCCACTGTATGCCATCTTGTCGCACTTCAAGGCCACTGTATGCCATCTTGTAGCACTTCAAGGCCACTGTGTGCCATCTTGTAGCACTTCAAAGCCCCTGTATGCCATCTTGTAGCACTTCAATGCCGCTGTATGCCATCCTGCAGCACCTCAAGGCCTCTGTATGCCATCTTGTAGCACTTCAATGCCGCTGTATGCCATCCTGCAGCACCTCAAGGCCTCTGTATGCCATCGTGTAGCACTTCAAGGCCACTGTATGCTATCTTGCAGCACTTCAAGGGCACTGTATGCTATCCTGTATCACTTCAAGGCCACTGTATGCCATCCTGCAGCACTTCAAGGCCAATGTATGCCATCTTGTAGCCCTTCAAGGCCACTGTATGCTAACCTGCAGCACTTCAAGGCCACTGTATGCCATCTTGTAGCACTCCAAGGCCCCTGTATGCCATCTTGTAGCACTCCAAGGCCACTGTATGCCATCTTGTAGCACTTCAAGGCCACTGTATACCATCTTGTATCACTTCAAGCCCCCTTTATGCCATCTTGTAGCACTTCAATGCCGCTGTATGCCATCCTGCAGCACCTCAAGGCCTCTGTATGCCATCTTGTAGCACTTCAAGGCCACTGTATGCCATCTTGTAGCACTTCAAGGCCACTGTATACCATCTTGTAGCACTTCAAGGCCAATGTGTGCCATCTTGTAGCACTTCAAGGCCCCTGTATGCCATCTTGTAGCACTTCAATGCCGCTGTATGCCATCCTGCAGCACCTCAAGGCCTCTGTATGCCATCTTGTAGCACTTCAAGGCCACTGTATGCCATCCTGTAGCACTTCAAGGCCAATGTGTCCCATCTTGTAGCACTTCAAGGCCACTGTATGCCATCTTGTAGCACTTGAAGGCCACTGTGTGCCATCTTGTAGCACTTCAAGGCCACTGTGTGCCATCTTGTAGCACTTCAAGGCCACTGTATGCCATCCTGCAGCACTTCAAGGCCACTGTATGCTATCCTGCAGCACTTCAAGGGCACTGTATGCTATCCTGTATCACTTCAAGGCCACTGTATGCCATCATGCAGCACTTCAAGGCCAATGTATGCCATCTTGTACCCCTTCAAGGCCACTGTATGCTAACCTGCAGCACTTCAAGGCCATTGTATGCCATCTTGTAGCACTCCAAGGCCCCTGTATGCCATCTTCTAGCACTTCAAGGCCACTGTGTGCCATCTTGTAGCACTTCAATGCCACTGTATGCCATCCTGCATCACCTCAAGGCCTCTGTATGCCATCTTGTAGCACTTCAAGGCCACTGTATGCCATCTTGTAGCACTCCAAGGCCACTGTATGCCATCTTGTAGCACTTCAAGGCCACTGTATACCATCTTGGAGCACTTCAAGCCCCCTGTATGCCATCTTGTAGCACTTCAATGCCGCTGTATGCCATCCTGCAGCACCTCAAGGCCTCTGTATGCCATCTTGTAGCACTTCAAGGCCACTGTATGCCATCTTGTAGTACTTCAAGGCCACTGTATACCATCTTGTAGCACTTCAAGGCCAATGTGTGCCATCTTGTAGCACTTCAAGGCCCCTGTATGCCATCTTGTAGCACTTCAATGCCGCTGTATGCCATCCTGCAGCACCTCAAGGCCTCTGTATGCCATCTTGTAGCACTTCAAGGCCACTGTATGCCATCCTGTAGCACTTCAAGGCCACTGTGTCCCATCTTGTAGCACTTCAAGGCCACTGTATGCCATCTTGTAGCACTTCAAGGCCACTGTGTGCCATCTTGTAGCACTTCAAGGCCACTGTGTGCCATCTTGTAGCACTTCAAGGCCACTGTATGCCATCTTGTAGCACTTCAAGGCCACTGTATACCATCTTGTAGCACTTCAAGGCCATTGTGTGCCATCTTGTAGCACTTCAAGGCCCCTGTATGCCATCTTGTAGCACTTCAATGCCGCTGTATGCCATCCTGCAGCACCTCAAGGCCTCTGTATGCCATCTTGTAGCACTTCAAGGCCACTGTATGCCATCCTGTAGCACTTCAAGGCCACTGTGTCCCATCTTGTAGCACTTCAAGGCCACTGTATGCCATCTTGTAGCACTTCAAGGCCACTTTGTGCCATCTTGTAGCACTTCAAGGCCACTGTGTGCCATCGTGTAGCACTTCAAGGCCACTGTATGCCATCTTCTAGCACTTCAATGCCACTGTATGCCATCTTGTAGCACTTCAAGGCCACGGTGTGCCATCTTGTATCACTTCAAGGCCCCTGTATGCCATCTTGTAGCACTTCAATGCCGCTGTATGCCATCCTGCAGCACCTCAAGGCCTCTGTATGCCATCTTGTAGCACTTCAAGGCCACTGTATGTCATCCTGTAGCACTTCAAGGCCACTGTGTCCCATCTTGTAGCACTTCAAGGCCACTGTATGCCATCTTGTAGCACTTCAAGGCCACTGTGCCATCTTGTAGCACTTCAAGGCCACTGTGTGCCATCTTGTAGCACTTCAAGGCCACTGTATGCCATCTTCTAGCACTTCAAGGCCACTGTATGCCATCTTGTAGCACTTCAAGGCCACTGTGTGCCATCTTGTATAACTTCAAGGCCACTGTATGCCATCTTGTAGCACTTCAAGGCCACTGTATGCCATCTTGTAGCACTTCAAGACCACTGTATGCCATCTTGTAGCACTTCAAGACCACTGTATGCCATCTTGTAGCACTTCAAGGCCACTGTATGCCATCTTGTAGCACTTCAAGGCCACTGTGTGCCATCTTGTAGCACTTCAAGGCTACTGTATGCCATCTTGTAGCACTTCAAGGCCACTGTATGCCATCTTGTAGCACTTCAAGGCCACTGTATGCCATCTTGTAGCACTTCAAGACCACTGTATGCCATCTTGTAGCACTTCAAGGCCACTGTATGCCATATTGTAGCACTTCAAGACCACTGTATGCCATCTTGTAGCACTTCAAGGCCACTGTATGCCATATTGTAGCACTTCAAGACCACTGTATGCCATCTTGCAGCACTTCAAGACCACTGTATGCCATCTTGCTGGACCTGCCTTTTCTTTCAACAACAAGAACCGTTTCATCCTAGACTATGAACACGATTCATGAGATCCTCGTATATACATGATACCATTATTTGAAGAATATATTGATATACATACCATTTTGAATTATTAATTACTTCTTTCATTCTCTCTCATTTTTATATTTGTCTATTCTCTTTACTTGTTATGTACCCTGTTCTAAGTGTCTATGTTCATAAAAACGTTTTTTTTTTTTTATATATAAAACATGTAGAACAAGTGTGCTTATTTTAAATACAGAAGTTTAATGGTACGCTTCTATATGTTTAATATTATCAGATTTTCTGGTGTTGATCTTATCAGTGGTTTATAGAAAGTGTCCTATTTTACTGGTGTATGACATTATGTTCTAATGATAATAACATGATCTTTACTCTTATATTGTTATTTATAATAACATGATCTTTACTCTTGCATTATTATTTATGATAATATTTTCTGTACTCTTATATATTTATTTACGATAACATTATCTGTTTTCTTATGTTTCTTCTTATGATAACACACATGTTATCATTGTTGTCTATGAGAATGTGATATTAACCAAGTCATTCATTCACTTATCTTTTTTTTTAACTTTAATACAACCAATGATGAGGAAGTGCTATGCTCATGTATACTTGAAACATGGTTAACATTGTAATGCCATGGATGTAATATATATATATATATATATATATATATATATATATATATATATATATATAAAGAATAAATAAATAAATTAAGGATTAAAAAATATATAAATATATGATTATGTACATCTAGCCGCGATAGCTCAGTGGCTAGTGTACTGGACTATAAAGGACAAGAGGTTGGGTTCGATCCCAACAGACGGCTTCCGAGTTCACCCAGCATTTAATGGGAACCGGATTCTTTTTCCTATACGCCACTTGGCGTGACGATGACACTATACTTTACTTTTTATGATTCTTTACCCAATTATCAGAATTACTTAATATTTTGTCAAAAGCGAAGCTACACCTGAAATGTGTACTTCACTTGTAGATTTATATATTTGTTTATGTGAATATGTAGCAGACTTACACAGTTAAGGTATGTCGCATTGTTAGAAAAAAACAGTAAATCTGAATTTGGTGAAAATCGAAAATGAGTAATAAACAAAAACAGATCTAAGGGAAGAGTGTCCCATCAGTTTGTCTTCAAAGAAGAAAATACCATTCATTTCATTTCCAAAGAAAAACATCATTTTCTGATTACAATTTGTATGGGTTTAATCAATCCAAACATAAAATAGCCGACATTTATCACAAATAAACAAAGAGGGATTCGCTTTAAACTACGATAGTCGTTAGTCGGACTTTGAAAATAGTCAACTTAGAAAAGAGGTAACAAGCTGATAACCGAACATAACCATGTATTTACAAATAGCAAAAGGTCATAGTTTATATAATTTCTCGTCAGTAGAGAAAAGTCATATTTTATATAATACTCTCGTCGGTAGAGAAAAGTCATAGTTTATATAAGGCACTCGTCAGTAGAGAAAAGTCATAGCTTATATAATACTCTCGCCGGTAGAGAAAAGTCATAGTTTATATAATACTCTCGCCGGTAGATAACAGTCATAGATCATATAACACTCTAGTCAGTAGAGAAAAGTCATAGTTTATATAATGCTCTCGTCAGTAGAGAAAAGTCATAGTTCATAAACCACTCTCGTCGGTAGAGAAAAGTCATAGTTTATATAATACTCTCGACAGTAGAGAAAAGTCATAGTTCATATAATACTCTCGTCAGTAGAGAAAAGTCATAGTTCATATACTACTCTCGTCAGTAGAGAAAAGTCATAGTTCATATAATACTCTCGTCATTAGAGAAAAGTCATAGTTCATATACTACTCTCGTCAGTAGAGAAAAGTCATAGCTTATATAATACTCTCGTCAGTAGAGAAAAGTCATAGCTTATATACTACTCTTGTCAGTAGAGATAAGTCATAGCTTATATAACACTCTTGTCAATAGAGATAAGTCATAGCTTATATAATACTCATGTCAGTAGAGATAAGTCATAGTTTATATACTACTCTTGTCAGTAGAGATAAGTCATAGCTTATATACTACTTTTGTCTGTAGAGACAGAATAGAGGTTACCCAGGGAAGTATATGCTATGATGCCCACCATTAGCAACATAATCCAAAAGCTACACCAGGAACCCCTCGTAAGTAGTATACAAGGGTGTAACTAGGTCGCATTTTGCCCGTAAATTAACAAAGATATATAATAGGTGCGCGGCGCACCTAATGTACCGTAGGTGCAGGGGGAGTTAACCGTGACCTTTCATGTCGGTGACCCCGGAGGTGACGTGTTTATGTTTGGTGTGTCTGACTTTGGAGTTCTTGATGTACTTAATCGATAGTGATAGGTTAGTAAATTATACAACATCAATGAAAAACAATCAATATAAAACAAAAGACAAAAGATATATTTTATTCTTTTATTATCTCAATAGGTGTATAACATACAGTGGATATAATATAACATTACAAAAATATTCAGCACACGAGGTAAATATATAGGATAACAATTATTTATATCTATGTAGTCGGATGTCTGCTTGGCTATGTGTCGTCCATGAATCATAAGGGGTGAAACTGTTAGAGGTTGCTGGGTAGTCTAGGTTGGTAGTGTAAAGAGTTAAATATCTAGAGGTGTAGTCGAGACATTATCATCAGCTACCTTTCTTTTTATATAGAAATAGGAAAGAGCATTTCTTGTTTGACTGTAGGAAAATATGGAATTATTTAAGACTTTGAAACCTACATTTTTCCCACCTTTAGCCTTTTGCGTGGCGAGAACCTCTAAAAACATATCTTTATCTAATTTGTTGTGTTGCTTGCTTAGCCCTTTACAACTGATTTTATCGTAATCCCCACTGCAATGGTACGTCTTACTACATAAACTAACAAGAGCTGTCCCTTCGTACTCTAATTTAAAAAGACCGGGCGTTCGTTTGGTGTATGCTTTAACACCCTTACAGCTTATACAATCTGTCTTGCTAATATGTTCATCGCAAAGCTCGGCAGGAAACCAGTCTTTATATACACTATTAAACTCATTCCGCAACCCTGATTTAACTATGTCCTCTAACTTAGGTGCACTTAAAGTCAAGTATAAACTATCAGTATCTGTTTCACATAACTGAAAGTCTGACCTATCTACAAACTTATCTAAGAACTCAAAATAAAAATCTAACATACGAAGTTTTGCATATTGATAGACGAAGAAACCGATTTGTAGGGGTAAGTCCCAAACAGTTTTCTTTTTCTCCATCTCAATTTCAAAAAGATCCTCCCCTAATTCAGTCATCTTTTTAAATCGGGAATTATTTATCATTTTCGATATCTCATCCCCCTGAACGTACGAGACAGCGCTATGATTGGCCTTATTGGTTAGAGTCTTTCCATAGGCTGAGTTTCCTAAGAGCTTCATCGTATCGCTTACTATAGATTGATTTTCGTCTAGATCACCAGCCCTCCTAGCATCAGAAACCATTTCCCCAAACTTTTTAAAACAACTAGACGGCTGATATTCTATAACATGATAAATTTTTGTTACCTCCAAGCCGTGGTCTAAATACCATTTTAACAGTGGTGTTGCCAACAAAATTTTTTCCCCGACATAACTACCGATTAGAGTGCGACGAGGGGTTGACAACAAGTTATGTTTGAGGGCATATTCACCCATAAACGGGCCAATATCATCACGCGTGACATCAATATTTTTGAAAATTGGAGTCATCTCACTGAAATGGGCCTTCAGGTGAGCGGGAACGTGTAGATCACATTCCACTAAACCAAAACACGTCCCATCTGAAACAGAAGGCAGAATCTGTTTATCACTGAGAGGGAGCCCTTTTTTAGAGTAAGAGGGTCTAGCTCGAGGGATGGCTTTAGAAAGGAAAGCCCTAATGCTTGGGTCAGACTTTTTCAGAGCCTGCCACTCACATTCCCACATAACTTCTACTGGGACTTTGACCTCCTCGGTTAGGTAGGTGTGTATCTCACATGTTTTTTCAAACAGCTCGAACAAGGGCTTATTATTAACAGGGTTTCTATCTTTATCTTTGGTGAGGGGACAGTCTTTGTGACCATGGTACAGACAACCATGAAAATTATAGACTATTCTATTGGATTTATCCCACCCATCCACGGGGATGTTTCTATCACCTAACCGAAACTCCCTCCCGTTAAACTGAGTTTTCAACTCCACCCCTTTTTGGTGAGCGACCCACGTTAGCCACTCTCTACTTTGTTGGACATAATAGTTATTTTTTTCGACCCTAAATCCGGTCTCCATTCTTCTAATAATTGGATAATCTGTTGGCATCGGGTTCATCAGAGCCCAAAGATACAAAGCGTTGGCATCGTAACCTTGGATGGATTTGACTACCTTTCCGCCCCTAATAAGCGTTTTGCCTACCTCGTGATACCTATGGAAAATTATAGAGGGACCCCCGACGATATTATCTCTAATCATTGTGTGTAGACTCGCCTGTTTGCTCGAACATAAACTAAACATTACACCCCTATAAACGGTCTTAAAATGATACTTTAAACAAACACCCGGAACCGAAATGGCGTCTTTAAAACAGTCCACACCACGCTCCCCATAAAAACGAACCTGCTGCTCTAATGCTTCTAAGAATGGGACTACATCTTTGTTATTATACCACACCAAAAAGTCCCTAAGCTGCCAGATATTTACTATAGCTAAACCCAGGGGCTAGATAGTTTACTATATCTAAGAATTTTAGAGTCTGTGTTGCAATACACATGAAGTTGTTGTTTCTTTTAACTATAAACTTGAACGGTCTTTCTACTTTGTAGTCTCCTTCCATTTTATCTTCCTCTTCTTCGATAACATCAGCGTCTTCTTCTTCGTCTTCTTCTTCTTCACGCACTTGGGCAGTGACATCCATGAAGTGCTTTATTAAATAAGGTTTAATGACGTTGACGTCCTATTTCCCCGAGTTAAAACCTATAACTGGAAGCTCTTTTAAATACTCATCAAACCTAACTACTATCTTGTCTTTATTCAGAGCATGGAGTTGAGTAAAAATACTTTCAAACCGATCTCGCAACAACGAGTATGCCTTAGCAGCTATACCAGTGAGATAATCAAGCATCTGACTAACTAAAATTTGTGGGTCACCCTTGGTTATGAAGCATATTGGTCCCTCCCACCCGGGGACATTTGACGCTATAGAGCAGGAGAGGGGTACGTGTTTAGCTACAAAGGTAGTCGAGTGCGTCTCTTTGGGAACATTCCTACTATCAAAATAACATTCATAATCGAATGTCGCCCTGAACAGGTAAATAAAACACTCTGGAGTACTTATCCCTTCAGCACTTATCGCATCCCATACACTTTCAGGTGAAGAGTAAACACCACCTTTATATATCTCTACAGCCATATCCCCATTACAAGTTTTTTCATGCCTATCCATACGCCAAAACTTTTTCCACAATTTTCCACATTTTCCACAAGAAAAGCTTTTACTAGCCCTAGAAAGATCGTTTATATAAAAGAAGTGGTTTTTGTAAAGTAAAAGACGAAGAGTTTCACTATAACTACTGCAGCTTCTCAGGACAATACGCAAGGCTTGCTCAGAATCAAACTCAAAAATATCTATGTTTATTGAAAAACAAGTTTCTAAGAGAGGCATTTCGGCAAGAGTTACACCGTGAAAGCTACTTAACATTAGAGACGGGTTAAACTGTTTGAAAAGTAGTCTCGAAGCCTTCCTAACATCTTTAACAGAGGTCCCTCTATGGATAGCTAGACAACGGAAGAAGCAGAGATTATCATTGTAGATTTTAGAATGGGAATCGGTTTGAAGGATATTAATGCCGTAGTTGGATGCAATGTAGGGTGGGATATCTAAGAGACACCCTATAGGATAATCTTGAAGTTTATAAACATAAACACTCGTACTGACTAAGGCTTCTAATGTATATTTGGTTGTCTCCCTGTTTTTATCTGCATACCCTAATATATCACTTTCATTTAATCTATTGACAAATGTTTCAAAGTCATTTCTGTTGTTAACTAACAAGGGTTTGTCTAAGCCTGTCGCGTTATTCGAGCTGGCGTGAAAGTAACGCAGCCCCTGTGTCTCCCTATGTCTTAAGACTAGATGATGACTATAATTCACCTTGAAACGCTTTTTCTGGGCTAGAAAAATTGGGTTTACAAGGGTCTTCCAATCTATAGGAGTATCAGGCTGATGAAATATAGTGTACGTGTCCATGTATTTGTTCCTACGTTCATGTGTTCTAATAGCTAACCAGTTGTTCTTATATATCTTCCTAATATCTTCAGGTAACTTATTTAAAGAGTCTGCTTCATTAATAAGTCTTGGTCTCTTTGAGGGTTCTTGAGTCGAACTCTTTACTGTCCGCTTCCGTGAGGTTGTCGATACCAGTGGACCCGCTGGCGTTGATGGTGTTGAGTTGTCCATGGCTATGTCATGGCTAGCAAGATGTACTCGCAGATGGCTTGCTCCAGTGAATATTTGTTGACAGATATGGCAGATATATGAGGTAACACTGGGCTCTTTTGAAAGTACGTGATCTGTTGACACAGGAGTTGGTGACGCTGGAACTACTGAGATAAGAGATGCAGGATGCTCTGTCTTGATATGACTGGCAAGATTGTCAGCTCTATTATATACTCGTTCACAAACATCACATTTGTATTCCTGACACCCATGTACACTAGCAACGTGTCGTTTTACGATCCGGCTCCGGGTGAAAGTTTTGGAACAGATATGACAAGTGTTGGACATCTGTAGAAAAGAAATTGAAACATTACAACTAAAGAGTAACGAACAGTAAACATTACAAGAAAACAAAACAATGAGAACAATCGAAATTAGGTTACAAAAGTAACACGTGGATAAAAAAAGCAACTTATCGAAATTAGGTTACTAAAATAACACGTGTATACTAAACAACCAACTTATCGAAAATAGGTTACTAAAATAACACGTGGATACTAAACAACCAACTTAGCGAAAACAGGTTACTAAAGTAACATACTATAATATTAAAGAACTAAGATAACACTTACTTTTTATGTGTTTGAAGGCACGAGACACATCCGTCGTCAACAACTGTAAGCGAAAGTCTGATTACAAGCTTCACAGTCGCGTTATATATACACCAGAAACACCGGAAGTGTTACTAAAAATAGAACTGACCGCTGATGCAATACCTGAAGTGTTACTAAAAATAGCTTTTGACTGCTGACGTGATGCCCGTGGAGTTTCTAAAAATAGATTTTGACCTATGATGCAATACCAGGCAACTTTATAGGAGTTTTTCCCCTTGACCCTTTATGAGGGGACGCCCATGAAACTGTTAGAAATAGTAAATTTACACTCTAGGGTTACTCCAAACTTTACATTAAACATCCCCCTAGCAAAAATTTACTTAAAAACCACTTTTATTGTGGTTACCCCCTGTACACATTTTTGGCGGTTACGCCAATGAAACTGTTAAAAATAGTAAATTTAATACCTAGACATACCCCAAACTTTATATTAAACATCCCCGTATCAAGAATTTACATTAAAACAACTTTTGAAATTACTACCCCTGTACCCATTTTTGGCGGTTACGCCCATAAAACTGTTAAAAATAGTAAATTTAACAGCTAGACATACCCTAAACTTTATATTAAGCATCTCCGTATCAAGAATTTACATAAAAACAACTTTTGAAATTACTACCCCTGTACTCATTTTTGGCGGTTACGCCCATGAAACTGTTAAAAATAGCAAATTTAACATCTAGACATACCCCAAACTTTATATTAAGCATCCCCATATCAAGAATTTACATAAAAACAACTTTTGAAATTACTACCCCCTGTACCCATTTTTGGCGGTTACGCCCATGAAATCGAAAAAAAATTGAAATTTAACCTATTGGTATACCTCAAACATAATATTTGACACGCCCATGTATCAAATTTACATGAAAAATCAACAAAAAATTAGTAGTGTATATCCATTGATTGGCCTGGTAGACTCTCATATAAGAAAAATTGAAGACTCTCATATAAGGAAAAAAAAAAATGTGCGTTGAAGCGCGTGTAGACTATTTATATAAGGATTTATGTGCGTTTGAACGAACATTCCACGGTCCTATCACTGGATATACACTACTAATTTTTTTTTGATTTTTCATGTACATTTGATACATGGGCGTGTCAAATATTATGTTCGAGGTATACCAATAGGTTAAATTTCAATTTTTTATCGATTTCATGGGCGTAACCGCCAAAAATGGGTACAGGGGGTAGTAATTTCAAAAGTTGTTTTTATGTAAATTCTTGATACGGGGATGTTTAATATAAAGTTTGGAGTATGCCTAGATGTTAAATTTACTATTTTTAACAGTTTCATGGGCGTAACCGCCAAAAAGGGGTACAGGGGTAGTAATTTCAAAAGTTGTTTTTATGTAAATTCTTGATACGGGGATGCATAATATAAAGTTTGGGGTATGTCTAGATGTTAAATTTACTATTTTTAACAGTTTCATGGGCGTAACCGCCAAAAATGGGTACAGGGGTAGTAATTTCAAAAATTGTTTTTATATAAATTCTTGATATGGGGATGCTTAATATAAAGTTTGGGGTATGTCTAGATGTTAAATTTACTATTTTTAACAGTTTCATGGGCGTAACCGCCAAAAATGTGTACACGGGTAGTAATTTCAAAAGTTGTTTTTATATAAATTCTTGATATGGGGATGCTTAATATAAAGTTTGGGGTATGTCTAGATGTTAAATTTACTATTTTTAACAGTTTCATGGGCGTAACCGCCAAAAATGTGTACAGGGGTAGTAATTTCAAAAGTTGTTTTTATGTAAATTCTTGATACGGAGATGCTTAATATAAAGTTTAGGGTATGTCTAGCTGTTAAATTTACTATTTTTAACAGTTTCATGGGCGTAACCGCCAAAAATGGGTACAGGGGTAGTAATTTCAAAAGTTGTTTTTATGTAAATTCTTGATACGGGGATGTTTAATATAAAGTTTGGGGTATGTCTAGGTGTTAAATTTACTATTTTTAACAGTTTCATGGGCGTAACCGCCAAAAATGGGTACAGGGGGTAACCACCATAAAAGTGGATTTTAAGTAAACTTTTCCTATGGGGATGTCTAATGTAAAGTTTGGAGTAACCCTAGAGTGTAAATTTACTATTTCTAACAGTTTTATGGGCGTCCCCTCATAAAGGGTCAAGGGGAAAAACTCCTATAAAGTTGCCTGGTATTGCATCATAGGTCAAAATCTATTTTTAGAAACTCCACGGGCATCACATCAGCAGTCAAAAGCTATTTTTAGTAACACTTCCGGTATTGCATCAGCGGTCAGTTCTATTTTTAGTAACACTTCCGGTGTTTCTGGTGTATATATAACGCGACTGTGAAGCTTGTAATCAGACTTTCGCTTACAGTTGTTGACGACGGATGTGTCTCGTGCCTTCAAACACATAAAAAGTAAGTGTTATCTTAGTTCTTTAATATTATAGTATGTTACTTTAGTAACCTGTTTTCGCTAAGTTGGTTGTTTTAGTATCCACGTGTTATTTTAGTAACCTATTTTCGATAAGTTGGTTGTTTAGTATCCACGTATTATTTTAGTAACCTAATTTCGATAAGTTGCTTTTTTTTTTATCCACGTGTTACTTTTGTAACCTAATTTCGATTGTTCTCATTGTTTTGTTTTCTTGTAATGTTTACTGTTCGTTACTCTTTAATTGTAATGTTTCAATTTCTTTTCTACAGATGTCTAACACTTGTCATATATGTTCCAAAACTTTCACCCGGAGCCGGATCGTAAAACGACACGTTGCTAGTGTACATGGGTGTCAGGAATACAAATGTGATGTTTGTGAACGAGTATATAATAGAGCTGACAATCTTGCCAGACATTTCAAGACAGAGCATCCTGCATCTCTTGTCTCAGTAGTTCCAGCGTCACCAACTCCTGTGTCAACAGATCACGTACTTTCAAAAGAGCCCAGTGTTACCTCATATATCTGCCATATCTGTCAACAAATATTCACTGGAGCAAGCCATCTGCGAGTACATCTTGCTAGCCATGACATAGCCATGGACAACTCAACACCATCAACGCCAGCGGGTCCACTGGTATCGACAACCTCACGCAAGCGGACAGTAAAGAGTTCGACTCAAGAACCCTCAAAGAGACCAAGACTTATTAATGAAGCAGACTCTTTAAATAAGTTACCTGAAGATATTAGGAAGATATATAAGAACAACTGGTTAGCTATTAGAACACATGAACGTAGGAACAAATACATGGACACGTACACTATATTTCATCAGCCTGATACTCCTATAGATTGGAAGACCCTTGTAAACCCAATTTTTCTAGCCCAGAAAAAGCGTTTCAAGGTGAATTATAGTCATCATCTAGTCTTAAGACATAGGGAGACACAGGGGCTGCGTTACTTTCACGCCAGCTCGAATAACGCGACAGGCTTAGACAAACCCTTGTTAGTTAACAACAGAAATGACTTTGAAACATTTGTCAATAGATTAAATGAAAGTGATATATTAGGGTATGCAGATAAAAACAGGGAGACAACCAAATATACCTTAGAAGCATTAGTCAGTACGAGTGTTTATGTTTATAAACTTCAAGATTATCCTATAGGGTGTCTCTTAGATATCCCACCCTACATTGCATCCAACTACGGCATTAATATCCTTCAAACCGATTCCCATTCTAAAATCTACAATGATAATCTCTGCTTCTTCCGTTGTCTAGCTATCCATAGAGGGACCTCTGTTAAAGATGTTAGGAAGGCTTCGAGACTACTTTTCAAACAGTTTAACCCGTCTCTAATGTTAAGTAGCTTTCACGGTGTAACTCTTGCCGAAATGCCTGTCTTAGAAACTTGTTTTTCAATAAACATAGATATTTTTGAGTTTGATTCTGAGCAAGCCTTGCGTATTCACCTGAGAAGCTGCAGTAGTTATAGTGAAACTCTTCGTCTTTTACTTTACAAAAACCACTTCTTTTATATAAACGATCTTTCTAGGGCTAGTAAAAGCTTTTCTTGTGGAAAATGTGGAAAATTGTGGAAAAAGTTTTGGCGTATGGATAGGCATGAAAAAACTTGTAATGGGGATATGGCTGTAGAGACATATAAAGGTGGTGTTTACTCTTCACCTGAAAGTGTATGGCATGCGATAAGTGCTGAAGGGATAAGTACTCCAGAGTGTTTTATTTACCCGTTCAGGGCGACATTCGATTATGAATGTTATTTTGATAGTAGGAATGTTCCCAAAGAGACGCACTCGACTACCTTTGTAGCTAAACACGTACCCCTCTCCTGCTCTATAGCGTCAAATGTCCCCGGGTGGGAGGGACCAATATGCTTCATAACCAAGGGTGACCCACAAATTTTAGTTAGTCAGATGCTTGATTATCTCACTGGTATAGCTGCTAAGGCATACTCGTTGTTGCGAGATCGGTTTGAAAGTATTTTTACTCAACTCCATGCTCTGAATAAAGACAAGATAGTAGTTAGGTTTGATGAGTATTTAAAAGAGCTTCCAGTTATAGGTTTTAACTCGGGGAAATAGGACGTCAACGTCATTAAACCTTATTTAATAAAGCACTTCATGGATGTCACTGCCCAAGTGCGTGAAGAAGAAGAAGACGAAGAAGAAGACGCTGATGTTATCGAAGAAGAGGAAGATAAAATGGAAGGAGACTACAAAGTAGAAAGACCGTTCAAGTTTATAGTTAAAAGAAACAACAACTTCATGTGTATTGCAACACAGACTCTAAAATTCTTAGATATAGTAAACTATCTAGCCCCTGGGTTTAGCTATAGTAAATATCTGGCAGCTTATAAGATTAGTGAGACAAATGGTTACTTTTGTTATGAATATATAGACGACCCCCAAAAGTTGGAGGAGACAGAACTACCCCCACACGAAGCGTTTTATTCGTCGTTAAAAAATTACAATATTTCCAAGGAGGAGTACAATCCCACTTTATATTGGATTCATAGATTACGAAAAGGCATTTGATAGTTTAGACAGAAGAATGCTTTGGAAGTTGCTGAGTCATTATGGAATCCCCATAAAGTTTATTAACCTGATAAAAACAATGTATGAAGGAACAAAATGTAGTGTGGTGCATGAAGGACAGCTTACAGAAGCATTTGAAATAAGAACAGGAGTAAGGCAAGGATGCCTTCTGTCTCCATTTCTCTTTCTACTGGCCATAGATTGGATTATGAAAATAACTCAAAACAACAGAAATGGGATCCAGTGGTCACTGACCAAACAACTTGATGATTTAGACTTTGCTGATGACATAGCTCTCCTATCACACAGCCACCAACAGATGCAAGATAAAATGAGTATATTAGATGAGAGATCACAACAGCTAGGACTAAAGATTAATAGAGATAAGACCAACATTATGAGAATTAATGCAGTTGGCAATAACCAAATAAAACTAGGAGAAATACCTCTACTAGACGTACAATCTTATATATATCTGGGCAGTAATATAGATAAAGAGGGAGGAACAGAAAACGATACCAAAATAAGGATATCAAAAGCAAGAGGAGCTTTCATTGCACTGGGAAACATATGGAAATCTAAAGAAATTAGGCTAAATACAAAAATACAAATTTTCAACTCCAATGTTAAGTCGGTTCTATTATATGGCTGTGAAACATGGAGAATAACAAAATTGACAATCACGAAGGTACAGACTTTCATTAATGGATGCTTGCGCAGAATAAAGGGATGGAAATGGCAGGACAAAGTCACAAACGTGGAATTATGGAAATGTACCGGTCAAATACCAGTGGATAAAGAAATACAGCGAAGACGATGGCGATGGATAGGACACACACTACGGAAACCAACTGAGAGTATTACACAACAGGCCCTTTTTTGGAATCCCCAGGGGAAAAGACAAAGAGGAAGACCAAGGAATTCTTGGAGAAGACAGATTGAAGCAGAGATGAAGATGATGGGGAAGACATGGAATGATCTTAAAAGAATTGCAAAAAACAGAACGACTTGGAAAGTGTTTGTTGAAGACCTATGCTCCACTGGGAGCTAAAAGGTAGAAGAAGAAGGAGTACGCTCTGTGTAAAAAGGTCTGGAAGGACAATAACATGACCACCCTTAGGGACTTTTTGGTGTGGTATAATAACAAAGATGTAGTCCCATTCTTAGAAGCATTAGAGCAGCAGGTTCGTTTTTATGGGGAGCGTGGTGTGGACTGTTTTAAAGACGCCATTTCGGTTCCGGGTGTTTGTTTAAAGTATCATTTTAAGACCGTTTATAGGGGTGTAATGTTTAGTTTATGTTCGAGCAAACAGGCGAGTCTGCACACAATGATTAGAGATAATATCGTCGGGGGTCCCTCTATAATTTTCCATAGGTATCACGAGGTAGGCAAAACGCTTATTAGGGGCGGAAAGGTAGTCAAATCCATCCAAGGTTACGATGCCAACGCTTTGTATCTTTGGGCTCTGATGAACCCGATGCCAACAGATTATCCAATTATTAGAAGAATGGAGACCGGGTTTAGGGTCGAAAAAAATAACTATTATGTCCAACAAAGTAGAGAGTGGCTAACGTGGGTCGCTCACCAAAAAGGGGTGGAGTTGAAAACTCAGTTTAACGGGAGGGAGTTTCGGTTAGGTGATAGAAACATCCCCGTGGATGGGTGGGATAAATCCAATAGAATAGTCTATAATTTTCATGGTTGTCTGTACCATGGTCACAAAGACTGTCCCCTCACCAAAGATAAAGATAGAAACCCTGTTAATAATAAGCCCTTGTTCGAGCTGTTTGAAAAAACATGTGAGATACACACCTACCTAACCGAGGAGGTCAAAGTCCCAGTAGAAGTTATGTGGGAATGTGAGTGGCAGGCTCTGAAAAAGTCTGACCCAAGCATTAGGGCTTTCCTTTCTAAAGCCATCCCTCGAGCTAGACCCTCTTACTCTAAAAAAGGGCTCCCTCTCAGTGATAAACAGATTCTGCCTTCTGTTTCAGATGGGACGTGTTTTGGTTTAGTGGAATGTGATCTACACGTTCCCGCTCACCTGAAGGCCCATTTCAGTGAGATGACTCCAATTTTCAAAAATATTGATGTCACGCGTGATGATATTGGCCCGTTTATGGGTGAATATGCCCTCAAACATAACTTGTTGTCAACCCCTCGTCGCACTCTAATCGGTAGTTATGTCGGGGAAAAAATTTTGTTGGCAACACCACTGTTAAAATGGTATTTAGACCACGGCTTGGAGGTAACAAAAATTTATCAAGTTATAGAATATCAGCCGTCTAGTTGTTTTAAAAAGTTTGGGGAAATGGTTTCTGATTCTAGGAGGGCTGGTGATCTAGACGAAAATCAATCTATAGTAAGCGATACGATGAAGCTCTTAGGAAACTCAGCCTATGGAAAGACTCTAACCAATTAGGCCAATCATAGCGCTGTCTCGTACGTTCAGGGGGATGAGATATCGAAAATGATAAATAATTCCCGATTTAAAAAGATGACTGAAATAGGGGAGGATCTTTTTGAAATTGAGATGGAGAAAAAGAAAACTGTTTGGGACTTACCCCTACAAATCGGTTTCTTCGTCTATCAATATGCAAAACTTCGTATGTTAGATTTTTATTTTGAGTTCTTAGATAAGTTTGTAGATAGGTCAGACTTTCAGTTATGTGAAACAGATACTGATAGTTTATACTTGGCTTTAAGTACACCTAAGTTAGAGGACATAGTTAAATCAGGGTTGCGGAATGAGTTTAATAGTGTATATAAAGACTGGTTTCCTGCCGAGCTTTGCGATGAACATATTAGCAAGACATATTGTATAAGCTGTAAGGGTGTTAAAGCATACACCAAACGAACGCCCGGTCTTTTTAAATTAGAGTACGAAGGGACAGCTCTTGTTAGTTTATGTAGTAAGACGTACCATTGCAGTGGGGATTACGATAAAATCAGTTGTAAAGGGCTAAGCAAGCAACACAACAAATTAGATAAAGATATGTTTTTAGAGGTTCTCGCCACGCAAAAGGCTAAAGGTGGGAAAAATGTAGGTTTCAAAGTCTTAAATAATTCCATATTTCCCTACAGTCAAACAAGAAATGCTCTTTCCTATTTCTATATAAAAAGAAAGGTAGCTGATGATAATGTCTCGACTACACCTCTAGATATTTAACTCTTTACACTACCAACCTAGACTACCCAGCAACCTCTAACAATTTCACCCCTTATGATTCATGGACGACACATAGCCAAGCAGACATCCGACTACATAGATATAAATAATTGTTATCCTATATATTTACCTCGTGTGCTGAATATTTTTGTAATGTTATATTATATCCACTGTATGTTATACACCTATTGAGATAATAAAAGAATAAAATATATCTTTTGTCTTTTGTTTTATATTGATTGTTTTTCATTGATGTTGTATAATTTACTAACCTATCACTATCGATTAAGTACATCAAGAACTCCAAAGTCAGACACACCAAACATAAACACATCACCTCCGGGGTCACCGACATGAAAGGTCAAGGTTAACTCCCCCTGCACCTACGGTACATTAGGTGCGCCGCGCACCTACTATATATCTTTGTTAATTTACGGGCAAAATGCGACTGAGTTACACCCTTGTACACTACTCTCGTATATTGTATATAGTTAAGGTGATAAAAGCAATTCTGATAAATGTAAGAAAGTGACGACAATCTTATTATTCTTGTTTAACCCGAATCAATGTTTAACATCAAGATAATAGAGAATGATTAATAGGAGCTTGCCAGATCTTCACAAAACAATGTTTAAGTTCTAGAACTGTTAGACGGAGCTAAGGATGTCAATGCTGACAAATAGCAGGAGACAAATAAAAATTAATTCCTCTATTATTATAGAGGGAAACTTCTGAGGCGATAATTCAGGGAATCATAGGAGGAAGTGGTTTGTGTTACAGCACTCAGAAAACAATGACAAATAAACAACAACAGAAAAAAAAACAAAGAACATTATATGGTCCGAAGCAGGATCGAACCCGTACTCCATGGCACTGCGCCTTGCCACGAGAAGTTGAACGCTACGGAACACTGCAACTCAGCTAACTAAACAACTAGCTATCGTGGACAATGCCTTACGCGCAGGCGTTCTCACGACTACAGCATAGAGTTACGATCACAGCTCGGGAATAAATTGTGTTTCTGTACTTTCTTATTAAGGCAAGTATCTCCCAGTAGGGCTGAATACTTGTGTTGCAGACAAATATTTATAGAACGAAACTGCATGAATAGTAGTTTCCAGTGGTTTTATACTGGAGACAAATAATAATACATTAATATTATTATAGAGGGAAACTTCCGAGGCAATAATTCAGGGAATCATAGGAGGAAGAGGATTGTATTACAGCACTCAGAAAAAATGACAAATAAACAACAACAGAAAAAAAAACAAAGAACAATATATGGTCCTAAGCAGGATCGAGCCCGTACTCCATGGCACTGCGCCTTGTCACAAGAAGACAAACGCTAGGGAACACTGCCACTCCTGCTTCGGACCATATATTGTTCTTTGTTTTGTTTTTTCTGTTGTTGTTTATTTGTAATTTCAACATTCTTCTTAGAAATCCCATCTCTGTGGCCTCTAATCGTCTTTTCATTTGTTTGTCTACTATACTGTATACGGTTATACAGTAGTTGTTCAAATTGAACAAAAGGGCACTTAGAACAACTAAAGCAATTTATAAACTATAGATACGTAGATGTATATAGAAAAATGACGAATCAATAACAACTGCAGGAGCATTCTTAGTACAATAACAAGGATTACAAGTCAGCTGCTGATTTACAAAGTAACCTTAATTACAATCGCTAAAAAGTTGCATTCCCTACCAAATGGTTCACTCGGCGATGTAACAGACCAAATTCACCACAGAATAGACATCTATTCCATTTGCTGATTGTGAATGTTGCCTTTAAGACTTGCTGATATTTGAATGTTGTCTTCAGGATTTGCTGATATGTAAATGTTGTCTTTAATATTTGCTTATATATAAATGTTGTCTTCTATACTTGCTGATATGTGAATGTTGTCTTCAATACTTACTGATATGTGAATGTTGTCTTTAAGATTTGCTGATATGTGAATGAGAAAGAGAGTTCACCGGTGCTATATAGAACCAATTCTGACATATGGAAGCGAATCATGGACAGTAGACAAACAAATGAAAAGACGGTTAGAGGCAACAGCGATGGGACTTCTCAGAAGAATGTTGAAAGTTCCCTAGACAGATAAAAAGACCAATGAGGAAGTTCTCAAAGAGACCAACACAAAAAGGGAGCTCTTAAAAAGCATCAGAAAGAAGCAATCAACATTTTTCGGGCACATCATAAGAAGAGGAAAGTTGGAATACTTGGTTACAACTGGCAAAATAAAAGGAAAGAGAGATCGCGGACGACAAAGAAAGAAAATACTGGATAGCTTGGTGTCATAGCATGGAAAACAGTCAACAACAGAACTGATACGATGCACTGTATTGTGGAGGGACATGATCGCCTACGCCAACCGGCATGGTTCATGATGATGATATGCGAATGTTGTCTTTAAGATTTGCTGATGTGTGAATGCTGTCTTTAAGATTTGCTGATATGTGAATTTTGTCTTCAAGATTTGCTGATTGTCAATGTTGTCTTTAAGACATGCTGATATGTGCATGTTGTCTTTAAGATTTGCTGATATGTGAATGTTGTCTTTAAGATTTGCTGATCTGTGAATGTTGTCTTCAAGATTTGTTGATATGTGAATGTTGTCTTTAAGATTTGCTGATATATGAATGGTGCCTTCAAGACTTGCTACTTGCTGATATGTGAATGTTGTCTTTAAGACTTGCTGATATGTGAATGTTGTCTTTAAGACTTGCTGATATGTGAATGTTGTCTTTAAGACTTACCGATATGTGAATGTTGTCATCAAGATTTGCTGATATGTGAATGTTGTCTTTAAGATTTGCTGATATGTGAATGTTGTCTTTAAGATTTGCTGATAAATGAATGTTGTCTTTAAGATTTGCTGATATGTGAATGTTGTCATAAAGATTTACTGATATGTGAATGTTGTCTTTAAGATTTGCTGATATGTGAATGTTGTCTTTAAGACTTACTGATATGTGAATGTTGTCTTTAAGACTTACTGATATGTGTATGTTGTCATCAAGATTTGCTGATATGTGAATGTTGTCTTCAAGACTTACTGATATGTGAATGTTGTCTTCAAGATTTGCTGATATGTGAATGTTGTATTCAAGATTTACTGATATGTGAATGTTGTATTCAAGATTTGCTGATATGTGAATGTTGTATTCAAGATTTGCTGATATGTGAATGTTTTCTTCAAGACTTTTCGACAATATAATAAACGAATTGATCTAGTCATTGTGACAAGAACTGTGAGTTATTGGACTATTTTAATGTGATAAATGTGTAGTTGTGTTAGCACTACTTCGAGTATTTCTCTCATGTGATATCATACTTCGTGGATCACTGATATCCAACTTCATTGATAACTGATATCCAACTTGATGGATCACTGATATTCCACTTCAAGGATCACTGATATTCCATTTCATGGATAACTGATGTCTCGCTTCGTAAATCACTAATATCCGACTTCATAGATCACTGATATCCCACTTCCTAGATCAATGCTATCGCAATTTCTTGTATCACTGATATCACACTTCATGGATAACTGATGTCCCACTTCGTAGATCACTGATTTCCGATTTCATAGATCACGGATATCACACTTCATAGGTAATTGATATCTACTTCATAGATTACAGATACCTCAATTCGTGTATCACTGACATCCCACTTCATTTATCACTGATACATCACTTCGTGTATCACTGCTATCCCACTTCATAGACCACTGATACCTCACTTCGTGTATCACTGATATCCCATTTCGTAGATCACTTCTCGTCACTAATAATCGCAACGAGAGAATAATTCACAATTTTCCACAGAATTCCACACAACAACAAAAACAGTTATATTATCTGCTACTAGGGACGTACATATGCAGTCCTATCTCCAGCTGTAAGACTAAAACTGCTCTTCGTATCTCCAGCTGTAAGACTAAAACTGCTCTTCCTATCTCCAGCTGTAAGGCTAATACTGCTCTTCCTATCTCCAGCTGTAAGGCTAATACTGCTCTTCCTATCTCCATCTGTATGGCTAAAACTGCTCTTCCTATCTCCAGCTGTAGGAATACAACAGCTCTTCCCATCTCCAGCTGTAAGACTACAACAGCTCTTCCTATCTCCAGCTGTAAGACTAAAACGGCTCTTCCTATCTCCAGCTGTAAGATTACAGCAGCTCTTCCTATCTCCAGCTGTAAGACTACAATTACTCTTCCTATCTCCAGCTGTAAGACTACAACGGCTCTTCCTATCTCCAGCTGTAATACTACAGCAGCTCTTCCTATCTCCAGCTGTAAGACTACAATTACTCTTCCTATCTCCAGCTGTAAGACTACAACGGTTCTTCCTATCTTCAGCTGTAATACTACAGCAGCTCTTCCTATCTCCAGCTGTAAGACTACAACGGCTCTTCCTATCTCCAGCTGTAAGACTACAGCAGCTCTTCCTATCTCCAGCTGTAAGACTACAATTACTCTTCCTATCTCCAGCTGTAAGATTACAATTACTCTTCCTATCTCCAGCTGTAAGACTACAATTACTCTTCCTATCTCCAGCTGTAAGACTACAATTACTCTTCCTATCTCCAGCTGTAAGACTACAATTACTCTTCCTATCTCCAGCTGTAGGACTACAACGGCTCTTCCTATCTTCAGCTGTAAGACTACAATTACTCTTCCTATCTCCAGCTGTAAGACTACAATTACTCTTCCTATCTCCAGCTGTAGGACTACAACGGCTCTTCCTATCTTCAGCTGTAAGACTACAACTACTTTTCCTATCTCCAGCTGTAAGACTACAATTACTCTTCCTATCTTCAGCTGTAAGATTACAACAGCTCTTATATCTCTCTATCTTATATAAGTAGTATTAAGTAACTGTGATTTTTACTTACCTATATAAATGGATAGAGTCTAAGACACAGACTATCGCTTACAGATGTAAGAAGGTATGTGTAATACACTGACTGACCACGACAGGTTATTATGTAGCTACGTGACTAATTAACGTAGATGTAAGTTAAAAGACCACGGGAATTTTACGGCCATTTTGTGAAGAAAAAGAACTGGTAACTGATGACTGCTGTTTCCCGGTAGAGACAGACATGGGAATAATCAATGGGAGAATAATTGTAAGACTAAAACTGTTCTTACTATCTCCAGCTGTAAGACTACAACTTTTCTTCCTGTCTCCAGCTGTAAGACTACAACTGCTCTTCCTTTCTCCAGCTGTAAGACTACAATTGATCTTCCTTTCCCCAGCTGTAAGACTACAACTGCTCTTCCTTTCCCCAGCTGTAAGATTACAACTGCTCTTCCTTTCCCCAGCTGTAAGACTATAACTGCTCTTCCTTTCCCCAGCTGTAAGACTACAACTGCACTTCCTTTCCCCAGCTGTAAGACTACAACTGCTCTTCCTTTCCCCAGCTGTAAGACTACAACTGCTCTTACTTTCCCAGCTGTAAGACAACAACTGCTCTTCCTTTCCCCAGCTGTAAGACTACAACTGCTCTTCCTTTCCCCAGCTGTAATACTACAACTGCTCTTCCTTTCCCCAGCTGTAAGACTACAGCTGCTCTTCCTTTCTCCAGCTGTAAGACTACAACTGCACTTCCTTTCCTCAGCTGTAAGACTACAACTGCTCTTCTTTTCTCCAGCTGTAAGACTACAACTGATTTTCCTTTCTCCGGCTGTAAGACTACAACTGCTCTTCCTTTCACCAGCTGTAAGACTACAACTGCTCTTCCTTTCTCCAGCTGTAAGACAAATTGTAGGCTGCAAAATCCAGGGAGCAGGAGGGGAGTGGATTTACTACCGGCTTCTTTTTGATAGCCACCAGGTGAGCTGATACAACAGACCCAGTCGGTGCAGTCAGAAACAAGACCATGGACGTCAGCAATTGTCAGTCTTAAGTGTGTATGTTAGCAATGGGGAGATAGAAACGGCCTCAAAATATTATGGAAGAGTTGTAGATTTTCCTATAGTCAGTCAGAGTATTGCCAAGAACTTAAAATGTAAAGAAGATGGATGTTCAGTGGTAGTAAACATTTATAGTGCTTCCATGGTCTGAGACAGATAGAGAGAACAAACACTAAGTCCTCCAACAACTAGAAAATATAGACAATAAATATAGAAGATCACTTGCTGACATAGATCTAGAAATAAGAGAACGCATGGCCACTAAACATATTTAGAGTGTTAATTCTTTTTTTTTTTTCGTTCGCCAGCTTTGATCTCTGACGAAGTCCATAGAGACCAGGAACTGAATTTTGCGTGTTAATCCATTTTCCCCTGGCAGCCGTGTGCACAAGGGTCCCTCGCCGCACAGGCAGATAACTCCGACTTCGGAGGTACTCATATTTTTCCGTCGATTAGTAACTGATGTTTCAAGCCGGGCCTCTATGCTGATCCCAGGGGTGGTTGCCGCAGAGAGAAATCATAAATAAAAATCCCAACCAAGAGTTTTGATATGACAGTGCTTGTTGTGAGGTGGACCGCGTGGAAGTGAATGTTTTTGTAAAAGATTGACACGGATGAAATATGTTTGAAGAATACTCAACAAGTTGTGAAGAGACAAAAGTTTAATAAAAGATGTTACAACAGTAACTATACAATCCATTAGGGATGTCAATTACATCTGATCTACATTCAGGTTTTGGCCAAAGGTCATATCCCACAAACGACAATATAATTACACACCGTATTTTGATGAAATGAGCGTATCAATACATCTGATCATGAGAGTAAGGTGACATTAAATGAATCACTAAAACATACGTTCCATGAATAATCATGATACAACCCGCAAAATTCAGTTCCTAGTCTCTAGGGACTTCACCAGAGAAGTAAACTGGCGAACGCAAAAAAAATAGTTTTATAACTAGTAACAATCTTCTTTTTCTTTCCTAACTCATTTGCCTTTCAGCGTCGAGGAGAGATATACTTTGCAGTCTTTTGCTCTTCTGTTCGCCTCTGCCGCTGTTATGTTTCCTAGTGCTTCTAATATTTCGTCAGTCCATCGTTTTCGTGGTTGGCCCCTGGGTCTGGTATTCTCGCAACGTTTATTGAGGGCTCGTTGTGTTGTGCTTTGATCACTCTGCCTTGTCACATGGCCAAACCATTTATTCTGTTTTTCTTTATATATTCTATGGCAGGGGTTATTCCTAGCTTTGTTATCAGTTCTTCAATTCTGATCTTGTCTCTCAGGCTGTTTCCTGTCATTCATCTAACACACTTCTTCTCAGCAGAGTGTATTCTCTTTTTATTGTTCTTGCATCTAAGGTCCAGGACTGGCATTGGTAGCTCAACTAATAATAATGATAGCAGCAATAGTAGTGTTAGCAAAAACAATAGTATATATAAATTATTATTATTTTTAAAAATGTTAAATACATATTAGTGTGTGTTTTTTGTGTGTTTGTTCCTTTTGAAGGCCTATTGAGCCGAAAGGTCGTTCTGGTTTCTTCTTGTTACGTGAAGCTTAACCATACCGTTGTTTCTTCTATCTCTCTCTCTCTCTCTCTCTCTATATATATATATATATATATATATATATATATATATATATATATATATATATAGATATACTTGTATTTCTCCTGAAGACTTCTCAGTCAAATCATCCCTTTGTACCGTCCTATTCTCTCTTCAAGTATAAAATTCTGTATTTGTTTTTCTCATCGTTTTAGTAAATGTATTCTTCTTTTCTTCCTCATTTGCTGAGCTTCGAGGGGGGATATAATTTGCGGTTGTTTTGCCTTTCTATTGGCGTTTCCTGTTGCTATGTTCCCTAACGTTTCTAATAAGTAGTTAATCCATCTTGTTCGTTGTCATGCTCTGGGTCGGATCTTCTCGCAATGTTTATTGAAGGCTTGTTTCGTTGTGTTTTGATCTTTATGTTTTATCACATGGCCAAACAATTTTATTTGTTCTTTCTTTATATACTACATGGTAGGAATTATTCCTAGCTTTTTTCTCAGTTCTTTATTTCTGATTTTATCTCTCAGTGTGTTTCCTGTCATTCGCCTTACAGATCTCATTCGGATACAGGTTATTTCTCTTATTGTTCTTGTATCGCGTATCTCTTGTATCTGCCATTGGTAGCATAGCGTTCGAACAAAGGTAGTATTATGGACTTTGTCCATCCTTCGGAAATCCTTGAAACGAAATCGAGAGAGGGATAGTGGGACTGGGTAAGGCATTATCTCTATATTCCGTGCCCAGGCAGAGTAGGCAAAGTGAAATGAGGAAGAAAGCAGCAATGTTTAAACTTGGCACTTGGAACCTAAGGACCTTGTGCCCAGGACTTGCTAAAGCAAACACACTGAGAGAAGGGCAAATTAGCAACAATCATGTCGATGTTCAGATGTCGACGACTAAGATGGCTGGGGCATGTCCAACAAATGGAAGGAAAGCGCATTCCTAGGCAAATTCTATATGGTGAACTAATACACTAAAAAAGACAAATCGACAGACCTAAACTACGATATAGAGATATATGTAAATCATCTCTGAAAGGCTTCTCCATAGGTGAAAATGACTGGGAACATCTGGCAAGTGATCGCACATCATGGAGAGCATGTATAAGGAATGGTATAACATCATTTGAGACTGTGCTAAAGCATAACTTAGAGGAGAAAAGACTTATGAAAAAGGATGGAAAACCCTGTGGACCAGCGAGCCTGACCTGTTCATTATGTGACCGCGTGTGTTTGTCAAACATTGGTAGAATTAGCCACGAGAGAAGCTGTTCGACAAAAACAAAACCTAAAAAAAATACAAAATAGCCTCCACTAGAGGCTTGTCGTCTGACAAGACGAAAAGGGCCATATATGGGATGTCCGTTTTGCTTCTAGAGATATTCCCTTCTTGGACAAAAGTGGCGATAGCTGTCCGATTATTTGACAAGCTTTGTTGCATCTTGTGTCTATTTCTGCTGTATGAGAGTTGCCGTTTGTCACTATTGTTCCTATATATTTAACTTCATCCGCTTCTTTTAGTTGTCTGCTGTCCACCGGTATGTTGATATTCTGTTTCTCATTTTACGAAATTCATGACTTCTGTTGTGTTTATTTGCATGTTAGTATATATTAGCTGTGGAACTGTAAATAAAAAAATATACTGTGGAAGCTAAATGAGATAAATACACAACAGGCCCTTATTGGAATCCCGAACGGAAAAAGACAAAGAAGAAGACCAAAATATTATTGGAGAAGACAGATGGGAGAAGAGATGAAGATGATGGGGAAAGACGTGGAATAATATTACAAGAATGGAAAGAAACAGAACGGTCAGGAAAGTGATTGTTGAAGATCTATGCTCCAAACGGAGTTAAAAGGAAGAAATAGAAGATATATATTAACTAACAATAGCACTGGTTTTTGAGTTAATCAAGAAGTTAACAAAGGAATTAATTTAAATCAGAACATAAGTCACAAAGGGAATAAAGAAGTGTCGCGATAAAAGTGGCAATAACATGGTACACAATTTGTTTTATAAAACAATTTACTAGAACCTTATGCAACACATGTCTCGGTTAAACGAAGGAAAAAGGAAGTGACAACAGCGATAGTTAATAACAAATCCAGCTAGTAGATTTCCGGAAAAAAGATATTTCCACGTGAGAAGAAAACAAATACTCACAGCTGACGGGCTGAACACAAATAATTCCATGAAAGTTGACTCATTGAGCCAGGTGTTTCAGTATCGATTACATTCTTTCTTTCACATCATATCATACGCTCTCTCTATGTATATAGCATATACTACACTATACTATATTGTACTGCACTGTGCTGCACTGTACTGTACGTTACTGTACTGTACTGTACTGTACTGTACGATACTATACTATACGAAGCGATACTATACTACACTACACTACACTACACTACAATACACAACGCTACATTACACCACACCACAAAACACAACACTACACTACACTACACTGCACTACACTACACTACACTACACTACACTACACTACACTACACTACACTACACTACACTACACTACACTACACTACACTACACTAAACTGCACTACACTACACTACATTATACTATTACTGTACTATACTATACTATACTATACTATACTATACTATACTATACTATACTATACTATACTATACTATACTATACTATACTATACTATACTATACTATACTGTACTGTTTATACTGTACTGTCCATTTTATTACATTACGTTACATTATATTATATTATAATATATTATATTATATTATAATATATTATATTATATTATATTATGTTATATTATATTATATTATATTATATTATATTATATTATATTATATTATATTATATTATATTATATATATTATATTATATTATATTATATTATATTATATTATATTATATTATATTATATTATATTATATTATTATATTATATTATATTATATTATATTATATTATATTATATTATATTATATTATATATATTATATTATATTATATTATATTATATTATATATATTACATTACATATCATTACATTACATTACATTATATTATATTATATTATATTATAATATAATATAATATAATATAATATAATATAATATAATATAATATAATATAATATAATACATTATATTATATTATATTATATTATATTATATTATATTATATTATATTATATTATATTATATTATATTATATTATATTATATTATATTATATTATATTATATTATATTATATTATATTATATCATATCATATCATATCATATCATATTATATCATATTATATGTGAGTAACAATCAGTAACATCATAGTGAGTACATCACAAACTACTTATATAAAAAGACTCTCACTGGATAGGCAGACAAACAGACAGACAGACAGACAGGTAGATAGATAGATAGATAGATAGATAGATAGATAGATAGATAGATAGATAGATAGATAGATAGATAGATAGATAGATAGATAGATAGATAGATAGATAGATAGATAGATAGATAGATAGATAGATAGATAGATAGATAGATAGATAGATAGATAGATAGATAGATAGATGGATGGATGGATGGATGGATGGATGGATGGATGGATGGATGGATGGATGGATGGATGGATGGAGGGATGGATGGATGGATGGATGGATGGATGGATGGATGGATGGATGGATGGATGGTTTGGAAGAAAAAGAGTGAAAGCAAGAAAATGAAATAGAAAGAAGGAAACAATCAAGAAAAGAAAGACAGAAAGAAAGAAAGAAAAAAAGAAAAATGAAAGAAAAAGCGAAAAGAAAGAAAGAAAGAAATGTGTTTCGATCGATACCGGAACACCTGCTCGGGATTTTCAATGAATCAAATTTCTCGGAAATCGTTCTTTATTCATTCCTCCAATTATATTAGTTTTCTGAACACGGGGAAATTGCATTTCCAGGAATTGTACATGGTGGATTCGATATTAACCATCACTGTTGGCGCAGTTACTTCATTGTGCTTGGTTAGATCGAGTGATGTTGGCTGAAGTGTCTGGTAAGTTGTTCTATTTAAATAAGCGTCATTTTCTACCAATGCTATTTCCTCATACTACTTCTAGCGTTGATTGCTTTATAACCTTAATAACTGCTGCTGTAAATCATCATCATCATCAAGTACCGGGCCTACTGGCGTAGGTGAGCATGTCTCTCCACAACTTCGATTTCGGCAGCTATTTATCATCTCTGTTGTTGACCTTCTGCCAAGTCATTCTCTTAAGCTGTTTGTTATTTTCTCTCTTTGCTTCCCTCTATCTCTTCGTCCCTTAATTTTTCCAGTTGTTACAATATATTCTATATGTTTCTTCCTAATATTGAAAATTAGCTCTCTTTTACTTTGGCCTCTCTCAGAACATCTTCATTTCTCTTCTTAGCTGTCCATGGTACTCTCAACATTCTTCTGTAAAACCACATTTCTACAGACTCCAGTGATTTTCTTTTCTGTTGTCCTATTTTCCATGATTCGCTTCCATATGTTAAGACTGGCTCTACGTAACATTTAAGAACTCTTTTTCTTGTTTCTATTGTCAAAAATGGATTGTATAGTAGCTGCTGTAAATACCAATACCAATTACCTTTGCTAGAAGGAGACTAGAACAAGTAGGGAATAACATGTTTAAACTTAGAGATGAGAGGACAGTGCACAGCGACCGCTGGAGTGTACAGTCTTTAACAAGAAAAATATAAACACACACAATACACAATAGAGCACACTTTTTCGTGGTTCGGCTCCACATAATTATAAGTAGATCAAGTGTTTCGGATTTATGTGTTCCTCATTATTAATATACATATTTGCTCTCATTACAGAAAAGCAGGTGGCAAATAAGATAATTTGTCGGGTTTCAAAACCAGAAGAGCGTGGGTCAAATCCTGGCAGTATAGAAAGTTTGTACAGGAGAGGGGGCAGGGGATAAAACTCCAACACTTACATTTCGCGGCGAGTGCACTGGATGAATGGCCTTAATTTTCCGGTCCTATTAAGTCCCATCGTGCAGATTCCAGTAATGGAAAAATGCCGTAAAGATAGCACCCGACAACATTCATCACGTGACAACATTCATCACGTGACAGCATTCATCGCGTGACAATTTAATTATTAAGAACATCAACACCATTGGTGTCGTCTCCGCATCGAAGGTTGTCTACAATGGGACGCCATTCCGCTCTGTTTCTTACTTTGATAGTGCAGGTTATAATAGGTTGACTTGTCCAACTTTTGATGTTACTCGTCCATGTTATTATTTGTCTGCCTCTGTCTCTTTTACCTCGTATTTCCCCTTCCAAGATTACTTTTAGTAGCCTGCTGTGTCTTTTAATATTACCCAAAAATCTCATTTGTCTTATTCGAATTTTGTTTAGTATTAAGAGCATATATTTCTCAATGAATGCTTATTCGCCATGTCACATCGTCTAATGTGATGATCATAAATGAACTGTTTATTGGTAATCATTGAATGATACTATGGCCACGTCAAAAGACACAGCGTGCTGGATAAAAAAAAAAAATAAAACAATAATGGAAAACATGGTTGTCGACCACGCATCAGCGGCAGACCAAGAACAAGGTGGTTTAAAGACATCAAAGAGACCTTGATTTAACATGACAACAGAAGAAGTAGAAGGTCTGGCTAAAAACATATATTCTTTAAGACGGGCTGTGATGATGAAGGCAACGTTCTTAAAAGTACATATGACCTGATGGTATAGTATAGTAGCCTCCGTCAGTCATAGTTGACTATGGATTTTTCAGCGCCCCTAGAAATGTTAATTTTTCCTTTCTTTTCTTTCGTTGTGAATTCTCTTTCTCTATGAATCTGTCCGCTTCTTCTTTGAGGTGAACCTTTAGAGTGTGTTTCCAGAGATTGCGGTCTGCGGCTATGTCTTCCCACGCTGCAGGGTTTATGCTCAGAGTATTCATGTCGCGTTTACACGCATCTACAAATCGAAGTTTTTGGGCGCCCCCTAGTTCCTTTACCATATGCCAGTTGTCCGTAGAGTATATCTTTTGGTACGCGGCCATCTTTCATACTGTGTACATGGTCAAGCCAGCGTAACCTACGTTGTTTGAGCAGCGTATATGACCTGATAATGATGATGAATTATTGATTGTTCATGTGACATATACTTTGGTAATTAATTAAATGTTCAACTTACTCTCAGGATCAGATATATTGCTCCTTTCAATTCCTCGAAATATGGTATGTAATTATATAACCATATGGATGATATAAACTAAGGTTAACACCATATGTAGTTGATTTCCATAAAACATCGTACAATTTAAGTTGTTTATATTATTTACCTATTGTCTCTGTGTAGTACCGGTTAAGTATCATTCATTCATTCATTCTTTCATTCATTTTCCTGTCAGCCCAAAGACGGCACATAGAGGGGAAGTCATAATTCTCCACGATTAATGATTTGTTACTGGTCCTTGTAGGTCTTCGTTGTTTCTTAGCCCCATAGTTGAACCTTTCCAAGTAATTGTTCTGCTTAGCAATAATCTTAGTCTGTCTGGTTTCCTTTTATAAGATACTTCCACATGAATGCCTGACGGGGAAATCTTTCTTCATTTCTTCCCAGCACATAACCGATATATTTCTATATTGTAAAGCTCGCCACGATTTCTTGTTTTGATGTGTCTCTTATCTGTTCATTTGCAATCTACTCTTTCCAGCTTATGTTTGCGATCATACGTAGATATTTGTTTTCAATGTAATTTAATTTCCTATCTAAAATCTTGGTGCATTTCGAATTTCACATCCATATGTTAGCACTAGTATCACATCCATACGTTTCCCCTGGCATCACATCCATATGTTAGCACTAGTATCACATTCTTATTATAACCCTGGTATCACATCCATATGCTAGCCCTGGTATCACATCCATACGTAATCACTGGCATCAGATCCAAATGTTAAAACTAGTACCAAATCCATATGCTATAACTAGTATCATATCCGTATGTTAGCCATGATATCACATCCATACGTTACCCCTGGCATTACATCCATATGTTAGAACTAGTTTCACATACATATGTTAGAACTAGTATCACATCCATATGTTAGCCCTGGAATCACATCCATATGTTAGAACTAGTATCACATCCATATGTTAGAACTAGTATCACATCTATATGTTAGCCCTGGTATCACATCCATATGTTGGCCCTGATATCACATCCATATGTTAGAAATAGTGTCACATCCATATGTTAGAACTAGTATCACATCCATATGTTTGAACTAGTTTCACATCCATATATTAGAACTAGTATCACATACATATGTTAGCCCTAGTATCACATCCATATGTTAGAACTAGTATCACATCCATATGTTAGAACTAGTATCACATCCACATGTTAGAACTAGTTTCACATCCATATGTTAGAACTAGTATCACATCCATATGTTAGAACTAGTATCACATCCACATGTTAGAACTAGTTTCACATCCACATGTTAGAACTAGTATCACATCCATATGTTAGAACTAGTATCACATGCACATGTTAGAACTAGTATCACATCCATATGTTAGAACTAGTATCACATCCACATGTTAGAACTAGTTTCACATCCACATGTTAGAACTAGTATCACATCCATATGTTAGAACTAGTATCACATCCATATGTTAGAACTAGTATCACATGCACATGTTTGAACTAGTTTCACATCCGCATGTTAGAACTAGTATCACATCCATATGTTAGAACTAGTATCACATCCACATGTTAGAACTAGTATCACATTCATATGTTAGAACTAGTATCACATCCACATGTTAGAACTAGTTTCACATCCATATGTTAGAACTAGTATCACATCCATACGTTAGCTCTGGCATCACATCCATATGTTAGCCCTTGTATCACATCCAGATGTTTACACTGGATGGTACAATTTTCTACCTTGCTTTTTGCGAGATAATCCATGCCTTACAACCATATGTTGCTGTCGGAAAGATAAATGCTCACAGTAATTTTAATGTTACTGCTATGTTGGTGTTGTGCCACATGTTTTTCCATGCATTTAATTTGTGTGTTGCTTTTACTAACTTCATTTGATCTCTCTCTCTCTCTCTCTCTCTCTCTCTCTCTCTCTCTCTCTGCCCTTCTCCATTGTTAGTTACTACAGATCCCATATATTCATAGTTCGTTTACAATTTCATGTTCTTCACTGTTGATAATGATATTGTGTTGGCTTTTCATTTTGTCAAAGGAAATTATCTTAGTTTTCTGAATGTTTAGATAGATAAGGGGGCCTCGGTGGTTGAGTGCTTAGTGTGCTCGCTTCCTGACCAGATGGTCCGGGTTACATCCCCGGCAGTGGCGGATTTTTTCCGGACTGACAAGGCTCTGGGGTTCTCCTAGCATCTTAAAATGGGTACCAGAGATTTTTCTGGGAAGGAAATGCGGCCTGGCGGGATACCAACCACATCACCTAAAAATTTGCGGTGGTTATAGAAAAATATGGTTACTAACACCATATTCGCCATACGTCTAGCAATGCGTGAAGGGAACCTTTACTTTTACTTCACTTAGATAGATAAACACCAATGTCCTCTCCAAATTAAGATGTTACTTCAATTAGATAGATAAACACCAATGTCCTCTCCAAATTAAGATGTTACTTCACTTAGATAGATAAACACCAATGTCCTCTCCAAATTAAGATGTTACTTCACTTAGATAGATAAACACCAATGTCCTCTCCAAATTAAGATGTTACTTCACTTAGATAGATAAACACCAATGTCCTCTCCAAATTAAGATGTCAATATCTTGTTCAGGCATTACTTTTAGCTAATTGGTCGCTGGACGTGTTCTTCTCTCTATCATCTTGTCTCTTCTTCTCTCTTTCATCTTATGTCTTATTATATGTACTCGCCATCCTTCCTTCAGTGATATGTATACTGTTCCACAACTGCCACCGTAATTAATATTATTCGCAAGAACCAGTGCTTGCACAGCAACTTCTGTTACTAATTGCAGTTACTATTTACAAGAAGATGAAAGCATACACAGGCCGCCCTACTACTTTTGTTGTTACAACCAGTGCCAATGTTACAAATATTGTTTCTACTTCTCTTATGAATACTCTTTCTGCTAATAAGAGCAATACTACTATTACTGCTAATGCTAATGCTTCAATTAAAACAATTACAATGTCCACTACTAGTATTACAACTACTGCTATTAGAAATGTATATACTATTTATATTAATACTTCCCCAACTACCACCACTACCTAATTTGTTTAAATTACAATCAGTATAAATAAGAAAAAGTAAGAAGTAAAGACCCACCGTCACGCCAAGTGGCGTATAGGGAATATGGTGTCAGTGACCATAATTTTTACAGACCTTCGGCACATGATTTTTGGGGTATTGTATCATTATAAACACAACTGGCAAAATACAGGGAAAGAGAGACAGCGGACGGCAGAGAGAAAATACTGTATAGCTTGGTGTCATGGCATGGAAAACAGTCAACAGAACTGATATGATGCACTGTAGATAGACGATTGTGGAAAGACATGATCGCCTTCGCCAACCTGTATGGCACAAGATGATGATGATTATGATGAAGATAAATACTCCGTCTACTACTGATACCTATATTATAAATATTGTGTTATTACAACTAATTATTTCAGATCTACTATGTTTTCCTACAAGAATCTATCGTCCTTTCGAAACGAAGACGGCACTTAGGGCAGAACCATAATCTCAAAAAACAGAAACCGTGCGTGCCAGAATGGCACATATTGCAGAGATCACTGCTTCCAAAACTTATGGACTACAAGAACATAAGAAGAAAAATATTAGCACTAACACAGAACTCGCCATATGACCTAAATCATAGATGAAACTTTTTACTTCATATTTATATATAAGAGGAAGATAACAAACTGCAAATAAGGAAAAGATAACACTATACATATAAGAACAAGATAACGCTATACATATAAGAAAAAGACACTACTATACATATAAGAAAAAGGCACCACTATACATATAAGAAAAAGGCACCACTATACATATAAGAAAAAGGCACCACTATACATATAAGAAAAAGGCACCACACTATACATATAAGAAAAAAGGCACCACTATACATATAAGTAAAAAGGCACACTATACATATAAGTACAAAATACCACTATACATATAAGTACAGAATAACACTATACATATAAGTACAAATACCACTATACATATAAGTACAAAATACCACTATACATATAAGTACAAAATAAAACTATACATATAAGTACAATATAACACTATACATATAAGTACAAAATAACACTATACATAGAAGTACAAAAAAACTATACATATAAGGACAAGATAACACTATACATATAAGGACAAGATAACACTATACATATAAGGACAAGATAACACTATACATATAAGGACAAGATAACACTATACATATAAGGACAAGATAACACTATACATATAAAGACAAGATAACACTATACATATAAGGACAAGATAACACTATACATATAAGGACAAGATAACACTATACATATAAGGACAAGATAACACTATACATATAAGGGCAAGATAACACTATACATATAAGGACAAGATAACACTAAAGATATAAGGACAAGATAACACTATACATATAAAGACAAGATAACACTATACATATAAGGACAAGATAACACTATACATATAAGAACAAGATAACACTATACATATAAGATACATATAAGACAAGATAACACTATACATATAAGACAAGATAACACTATGATATAAGGACAAGATAACACTATACATATAAAGAACAAGATAATACTATACATATAAGAATACTACACCACCACGATACATATAAGAACAAGATAACACTATACATATAAGTAAAAATTAACACTATGCATATAAGGACAAGATAACACTATACATATATGAAGAGTTATATTGACAGAAAATCGACACCTGGTGACCTTGGTATTTAAAAATAACAGTTTGAGTGCACAGACGTTTCATCAACATCGATTCATTTTAGGCAGTGTGGTCAGCATTAGGACAGGCCGTCTTTCTTCTATAGATAGAATGTCTGAAATCTATTTAAGGCTTGATGAACCTAAAAGCAAACTGGTAGGTCGGTCTGGGAATGAACCTGTCAGTCCATACTCATGTCTTTAACTGACTTTTAGTAACTATTATTTATTCTTTTCCCCCGTTTGTTACCGGGGCCTCATTATAAGGGAAGTTAAAAATAGTGACACAGTGACCTTCCAGGCATGTCGTAAGAGGCGACTAAGAAGATGATCGCTGCATTGACAAGCTGTCATTGTAAAAAGTATTGTTATGGAAACAGAGCCACAGATTTTAGAAGCAGTGATCTCTGCAATATGTGGCATTTTGGCACGCAAGGTTTCTGTTTCTGAGATTGTGGTTCTGCCCTATGTGCCATCTTCGGCTCGAAAGGGCAATAGATAGAGAGATTTATTCTTACAGATGGGTTGTCCGTCATAACTTGTATAATTCGAGAGCATAGTTTAGAAAGAGAGACTCATAACCCTACCTTTTAGCAGATGTCTTTCTTTGTTGTTAGACCCGTATTGTTATTCTTTATTTTTCTTGTCTTTTTTAATTTATTAAATTGTTATTCCGTATTATTTCTGTTTTGGTGAAACAAGAAGCCAGTAAAAACTTAGACACCTGCGATATAGGTGACACAATCAGGAAAAGTATTATAAAATTGTGACAGAAAATAAAATATTGAGCAAAGTTGGTGTGATGAGACGAAATAAAAGGCCGAGTCATGTTGAATAGAAGCAAGTAGAAGAACGCAACAAGTTGCTGACGTTTCGGCCTATATGCAGCCTTCCTCAGAAAACAAGAGCAACACAAACAAACAACAGAGACAAGCTCAACTACATCTAGGATCTTGATTTACCTGTCACGCTCTTCTAGATGTAGCAGAGTTTATCTTTATTTCGTTGTCCGTTTGTGTTCTCGTTTTTTGAAGAAAGCCGCATGTAGGCAGAACCATCAGTAATTTGTTGTGTTCCTGTTTTGTAAAGCTGTCACCATACCTTGTATGTGTGTATGTTACACCCCGCTACTTGCTCCTGCTACCAGCTTTACCGTAGAACTGCAATTATTTGCCTGTTCCCAAGCCTTCCATAAATCAATCGTCCATTACACTACATATTGTAATCATGATAATGATTTACACAACATATGAAAGAAAAAAACATACAAGTTTGCACTTAACCATTTCCCGGAAATTATTTTGTAACTAAAATATTTCAATATTTTTCTTTTATTTCACAGACATAACCACCAAAATGGCTGTTACTTTACTTCTTGTTGGCAGAGATGGAAATGGAAAAAGTTCAACCGGAAACTCAGTTCTTGGTAAAAGAGTATTCACGCCAAGGTCAAGCAGTCAGACTGGTCCTGGTGAGATTGTGTCCAAGAGCTTGACCATTGACGGTACTGACGTCACTGTTGTTGATGGTCCTGGGATTGGAGACACAAACGTTAACGACCCTGACGATGTGAAACTCACTTTACAAAATGTTAAAGATGCGATAAAATTATGTTCCAATGGCTTTACAGCTTTGATCATCGTTTTTAAATACGGTGTTCGCTTCACGAAACAGGAGAAAGACACAGTTTCCATGATCAAATCAATTTTTGGTGACAACATTTTTAAGGATTATGGTATCGTTGTCTTGACGTATGGAGATAGTTTTGCTTTGGACAATGAGGGGGAAAACACGTCATTTGAGGACTGGTGTAATGTCCAGACTGGGGATATCAAGGACCTGTTCGCGGAATGTGGAAACAGGCGAATTTTGTTTAATAACAGAGCCAAGGCCGAGTGGTCGGTAAGAAACCAGCGTGATTTGTTATTATCAGCTGTTGTCAAAATACAGGCTGTGAGACGCCCATATACATGGACTGGTTACACGAAGGCTGAAACTGGAAGAAACAGGATGATAGTGTTTAGTAGAAAGTCTCAGCTGGAAAAGGAGACTAAACAAGTTTTGGATGGCATAAGTGAACGCCTTGGACGAATTGATATCAGGAGTAATCCTGGAGAGGCTATCGAAAGAATTACGGTTTTAGAGGGACAAATTAGTAATTATAAGCAGCAGCTTGAAAGTGAAGTCCAAAACACGGACGTAATGACAGATCTCTTGGTCCAATTTAGAGTTTTGGAATCAAATCTCAAGACGAAAGAACAAATAGCGATAAGAACAAAAGAATTGGATGACGTTCAACGTAGTCAGAAGGATGACGCTGTTCAGTTGGACAGAAATGTTCATTGGAGGAATGACGCTACTTTTAGTATGGAGTCCTCTATCCAGGCCTTTCGGGACAAGCTACTTCAGTGGCGCCAACGCTTTGTACGTTTTTTGCGAGATTTTTTTCGATGTTTTAAGTTGACAACAGTACAAGTCAACAGCAATACTAACTTTTGTAAAAAGTTTTCACAATTTTAATTTACTACTTTCCTAGCTGTGTCTATTGTTTCTGCCTGGTTTACTTGTATTCTTTTATCTTTTATTGTAAATTGCTGAAGCATGCCAGAGACAAATTAAATTATTTTGTAGACTCTCCTTCTATTTTGTATCAGTGTATTTTTTGTAAAAACAATCTAGCTTACATTACAATCTAATTTAGATATTTCCACAGTCTTTAAAAAACTTTGTAACCTTTCATCTATTTCGTGATAACACTTCAGTTATTCTTGTTGTTATTCACCACTCAACTACTGGTACAACACTACAAGTTTACACAACGGAAGCCATTTTGTCTGAAACTATGACCACGATTTCAATTTCGATTGAGTTTTCGATAGTTACTTTATTCTGTTATATGAATCATGTTGAGTAGTTTAGATTTATATCATATTATACGGCTGTAATAAAAGGGGATTGGTTATACGATATTTATTGCTTGCGTGATAATCTTGTTCGGTAAACTTGCGTGATAATCTTTATTGTTCGTTAAATATCACTGTCGACAAATTCAATAATTCTTCACAAACTGATTCGTTACTGGTAAAAGGTAAAGAGCCCCCGTCATGCCAAGTGGCGTATAGGGAATATGATGTTAGTGACCATAAATTTTACAGACCTTATGCACATGATTTTTGTGGTAATTTGGTCGATATTACGCCCGTGCTGCTTTACTTTCCCAGAAAAAAATCTGGTACCCATTACATGCTGGGTGAACTGGGAAGCCGTTGGTTGGGATCGAACCCTACCTCTTGTCCTTTGTAGTCCAGTTCACTAACTACTGAGCTCTAGCGGCTCTCTGTTTTGATACTGTGATCTTCGAAAATTGTGATCTTTTCATTATTTTACGACGATTTAGTGTTTGTTATATTATTGTTGGTCGTTTTTCTGTAATTTATAAAAGAAAATATTTGATTTGATGTTAAAGACTAAATCAAACATCAAAGCAAATACCTTTAAAATCTTGCAATTAATTAAATAATATTTCAGACTGAACGGGTGAACCTTGCAAAAGGAGAAGAAGACGACGATGACGCCAAGGAAACACAAAATGCGGTTGTTACCAACTGAGATTATTATACAATTGGCCATTTGCATTGTACAGGCAGGGCCGTCTTAACCCATAGGCCCGTTGGGCATTTGCCCGGGGGCCCACGATTATAGGGGCCCCATGCGAATATGTTGTTGGGTTAAAACATGGAAATAAAATCTCTTTTCTCTGTTTTTCATGTTTAATGTTGATTATAGTTGCAGCAGTACAGCATGTTTTAACAACAATTGTGTTGAAATTAGTATAGTGACAATAAAATATATAATACATCATTTTTAATATTATCAACCATTTATTTTTTATTCCTGCGGGGGGGGGGCACTCTTTCTTTGCCCAGGGGCCCAACACTATTTCTATGCCCAGGGGTCCAAAATGGTGTAAAGACGGCCCTGTGTACAGGCAGGGTAAGATATAAAGAGAAATGCCAAATACTTGGAGAAGACACGTGTAAGACAAAAAGAAAGAAGACGGCGAAGACATGGGACGATCTTTATCACAATGCCCACATACACAGCCGCTCAGAAAAAGTTTCTTGAAGACAGGGACCTCGATGGGCGAAGAAGAAATAAAAACTATAACAATAATAAACATATTATTGCCAATCATTCTTACGTCATGATTGAAAATTACAGCTTCATCATTTGATATTAATTTTAATTACAGTCCTTGTTTATGCTACTTTTATTTTGCTATTATAACGCGCTTCCTACCACTTGATTTTATTATCTGGGGTGCATTTCTCCGCTTTTGTATGTTCTGTGTTCATGGTATTAATATTGTTTTATGCAATGTGTTAATTATAGTGACATATGCTTTCATGTTATAATTTTCTATAAGATTATCAGTACTATTTTGATTTTATTTATAACATTATCTGTAATGTTATGTTTTTTGCTTATGATAACATAATTTCACTAATTTGCTATTTATGGAAATATGATACTGGCCAAGTCCTTGATTCACTTGTTTTATCACCATGAATGTGGACGTACATTTTTAACTTTAATTCAAACAATTATGAGTGGACTGCTCTTGTGTACCCGACATTTGGTCCACATTGTGAGGAGTGTAAACAACAAAATAATGAATAAAAAATATTACATTACGAATGTGTACTTTATTTTTACAATTAATTAGATTTTCACCGAATGCTAGACCAGAAATGTGTACTTCATTCTAAGAATAATGGGATTTTCGACAAACGTTATACCAGAAATGTGTACTTCTTCTTCTACCTTTTTAGCTCCCAGTGGAGCATAGGTCTTCAACAAACACTTTCCAAGTCGTTCTGTTTTTTGCAATTCTTTTAAGATCATTCCATGCCTTCCCCATAATCTTCATCTCTGCTTCTATCTGTTTTCTCCATGAATTCCTTGGTCTTCCTCTTTGTCTTTTCCCCTGGGGATTCCAAAAAAGGGCCTGATGTGTAATACTCTCAGTTGGCTTCCGTAGTGTGTGTCCTATCCAGCGCCATCGTCTTCCCTGTATCTCTTTATCCACTGGTGTTTGACTGGTACATTTCCATAATTCTATGTTAGTGATTTTGTCCTGCCATTTCCATCCCTTTATTCTGCGTAAGCAACCATTAATGAAAGTCTGTGTCTTCGTGATTGCCAATTTTGTTGTTCTCCATGTTTCACAACCATATAATAGGACCGTCTAAACATTTGAGTTGACAATTTTTATTTTTGTATTTAACTTAATTTCTTTGGATTTCCATATGTTTGCCAGTGCAATGAAAGCTCCGCTTGCTTTTGATATCTTTATTTTGGTATCATTTTCTGTTCCTCCCTCTTTATCTATATTACTGCACAGATATATGTAAGATTGTACATCTAATAGAGGTATTTCTCCTAGTTGTAATTGGTCATTGCCAACTGTATTAATTCTTAAAATGTTGGTCTTATCTCTATTAATCTTCAGTCCTAGCTGTTGTGATCTCTCATCAAGTATGCTCATTTTATCCTGTCCTGCATCTGTTGATGGCTGTGTGATAGGAGATCAGCAAAGTGTAAATCATCAAGTTGTTTGGTCAGTGACCACTGGATTCCATTGCTATTGTTTTGAGTTATTTTCATAATCCAATCTATGGCCAGTAGAAAGAGAAATGGAGACAGAAGGCATCCCTGCCTTAGTCCTGTTCTTATTTCAAATGCTTCTGATGCCAAATGCTATACCAGAAATGTGTACTTCATTCTAAGAATAATAGGATTTTCGCCAAAGGCTAGACCAGAAATGTGTACTTCATTTTAAGAATAATAGGATTTTCGCCAAAGGCTAGACCAGAAATGTGTACTTCATTTTAAGAATAATAGGATTTTCGCCAAAGGCTAGACCAGAAATGTGTACTTCATTTTAAGAATAATAGGATTTTCGCCAAAGGCTAGACCAGAAATGTGTACTTCATTCTAAGAATAATAGGATTTTCGCCAAAGGCTATACTTCAGAAAATGTGTACTGTGTACTTCATTCTAAGAATAATGGGATTTTCGCCAAAGGCTAGACCATAAATGTGTGCTTCATTCTAAGAATAATGGGATTTTCGCCAAAAGCTACACCATAAATGTATATTTTAAGAGCAGATTTATGATATGTTCGCAACATGTTGAAGTCTTATTACAACTACAATCTCTTTGCTAACTGCATCGACATCCAGTGTTCATTCTTTCAGGACATTCAATACGCTTTCCCCGTGCATGTCCTTATCTCAAGCACTGAAGTTCTCTTGACGTCAGCCAGTGATCTATTTCATTATCACAAACCTTTGCCTAATCTGGACAGCACATCCATGCACGTTTATTCGTTCAAAGTTCGAGGAAAGATCTTTCTCCGTCATTCCAGAGAAATCGGTTCTGGGCTTTTCGAAGCATAGGCTGAGAATTCATTACAATAATTGTCCCATTCATCTGTTTTGTGAAGACATCAGTTCTGGAATTTTCAAAGCAAAAACTAAAAGGTTGTTACAATAATAACTCCATTCAATTGATGTTTTGTATATTTCTATTTAAGACAAACAGCAATGTTGGCAATCTCTGTTCTCATATCAGAACTTGTTGCATAAAACACACACAACTCTGGATTGATTTGATTTCTAACTCTACTTTGAGAAACCATCTGTTGTCTCGCAATAGAGAAGTCTCAGTGTTAAAACGGGCCAATCACCTTCTTCTAAACTAATTAACTCTTTAATTTTGAGGTTTACACGACCGTTGAACCAATCGCTGCTCTCTATAAGTAAGTTGAGTTATTGAGTTATTGAATTATTTGCGGGTCATGATCATTGCACTCCGAACATGTCCATAGGTGCTCAGATCCCCTCCTCAGCAATTCCCTCAGTGTCCAGCGACTGACGACTCCAGTTCTATGTTGGTTGATAAGTCTTCTTACACGGCCACCAAGTTTCTCATTTCTGGCTGTGCCCATCTTAACTCCCATTTCCATCATCCGAAGAAGCGACGTTGATCTGTGTTTGTCGAAGTCCTGTGCTCTTCCCACATCTCGGAGTGCATTGATGACGTCCGCCCGATCCATCGGTTGCCCGTCCTCAACGACAGCGCAGCTAGCCAACCTGTCCGCTCTCTCATTTCCCCGTACTCCCGCATGTCCAGGGACATAGACAAAGGTGACCTTACGTATTTTGGATTTCTGCAACGACTCTACCCATTGCATGCGTACAAAGCCCGCCTCCACTTTTTTTATCATGCTCATCGAATCACTCAGTATACATGCGTGGATGTAGTCTTGTGACTCTAACCATTTGAATGCCTTGGTCACTGCCATCACCTCCATTGTCATGCTACTCGTGGTCATGGCGTATGCACCACTGTCTTCCTTGGCTATTCTGCCTGCCGAACGTGCTGTAAATGCCCATGCACTTTTTTCGTGTCGTCTTACAGATCCGTCTGTATAGATGACTGCATCTTTCTCATCGGTGTTATCGCAGATGAGACCGTTGACCTCAGCATTAACCACGACTGGGTTCTGTTTCCTACTTTTCCTGTCGAGTGTGACAATACATGAGAAAGTCCCCTTGAATAACATAGGCACCGGTATCCACTCATCACCAACAGGACATCCATGGACAGCACATCCATGCACGAATCTATAAGTAAGTAAAGAGCCCCATCACGCCAAGTGGCGTATAGGGAATATGGTGTTAGTGACAATAATTTTTACAGACCTTCGGCACATTAATTTTTGGAGTAATGTGGTCGTTAATTTGTAGTATTGTTTTCTAAGTGTAAAGGTTTTTTTTTTAAAAAAAAAAACAAAAAAACAAACCAAGCACAACGCTTTGGATATGAAGCAAACAGCACACTTGCAACTTCCCTTTCGCGTCCCTAAATGGTATAGACGTATAGCAATAGAGGATCGAATTAAATGCGTGTGCCTATAATAAACTATAAAACAGTAGATCCTTATTACTGTAAATGTAAACATTCCATTCTTCTAATTATTCATTTTTTATCGTGTCCCAAGTGGAAAATAGATGATTCTTCTATTAACTTTAGATCATTTCTGACTTTGAAAACTGTCTAATCTTCTAACTATTAACTTGTTATCATGTGTGAAGTGGAGAAAATCCGCTTATGAGAGAGGCACGGATGACAGGCACCGGCTTCAATGACGTAGAAGGTCGTCTAGAACAGGGACCTACAGCGAGGAGCTCCCTTTTTGTGTTGGTCACTTTGAGAATGTCCTCACTGGTCTTTTTTTAGCTGCCCAGAGAACTTTCAACATTTTTCTGATAAATTCCATCGTTGTAGACGCTAATCGTCTTTTCATTTATTCGTCTAGTGTCCGTGTGATTCTCTTCCATAGGTCAGAATTGGTACTGTATAGCACCGATGAAGTCTTTCTCACTTCTATTGACATAGACTTGTTACAAAAGACGGTTTTATTTTTCTGAAATGCTATTTGGCCTGATATATTCTGCTTTTTATTTATGTAGTGCATTTTCCATCTTATGTTATTATTATTGCCCAAGTATTTGAAAGGTTGCACTTGTTTCAGATTTGTGCTATTTATTTTTATGCTGCATGATGGTGATGACTGTCTCTTCGATATGATCATTTAATCTGTTTTCTTACTATTCATACTGAGACCTTTCTGGTTGCTTTCTTTTACTATTATGTCTATAAGTTTTTTTTATTTAATTGAAAGAGCGTTTGTTTGAAATTGTGTAATTCACAGGCCACTCTAGCCTGTATCTGTGATTTAACTCTTAAAATTGTGGGTGTCTGGCAAGCTTTTTCTTCACGTATGCGGGAAGAATGCCAAGCAGAAAACGGAAGGGTTAATCTTCTATACATTTATCTGATATCATCATCATCATCATCAAGTACCGGGCCTGCTGGCGTAGGTGATCATGTCTCTCTACAACTTTCGATCTCGGCAGCTATTTATCATTTCTTTTATTGACCTTCTGCCGAGCCATTCTCTTAAGCTTTCTGTTATTTTGTCTCTTTGTTTCCCTCTATCTCTTCGTCCCTTAATTTTTCCAGCTGTTACAATATATTCCAGTATGTTCTCTTCTCATTATATGGCCAAAAAATGATGATTATTTCTTCCTAATATTGGAGATTAGCTCTCTTTTTGCTTTGACCTCTCTCAGAACATCTTTATTACTCTTCTTAGCTGCCCATGGTACTCTTAACATTATCTGATATAGGAGCAGCATATTGGCACATGTTATTGCAATCCATGATAAACTGAATCATTCTGTTGTGAACTGTTTCATACGCTTTACCTCGAATCATCCTTTATATCGGCAAATTAATCGCACAATGTGTGCGTAAAATATACATTTTAAAATGCAGTCTTACCACTTAAACAGACAGCTTCCTTCATAAGAAAGTCCGGAGTCCTAGTCTGAATGAGCCATGATAGCAGAAGGAGAAATGCAAACTTCAGGACAAAATTATAGCTTTGCTAGTATCAAATAGGTTTCTTCCTCTTCTTTCCTTCTATGCTTACCGTGCAGTATCGATGGGAGATATACTTAAAGGTGTTTTGCCCTTCTCCTGGCTTCTTCTGCTGTTATGTTTCCTATTTCATTTTCGTACTATTCCATCAATCGTCAATTTTCGTGGAAGAACCTTGAGTGTAGTTTTCTCGTAACGTTTATTAAAGGCAAGTTGTGTTACGTTATAGTCATTCTGTCTTATCACGTTGCCAGATCATTTTGCTAAAATGAACAACGAAAACGCAATCTGCATTTTTTGACAATTATTAGGGTTATTATTGGTTATTGGTTATGGAAGGCCTCGGTATCACAGCAAACGAATTAAAATCCATAATTGCTCAACCGCCCGTGCCAGTGGAATCATCCGAATTACTAACTCATCTCCCAAACAAAGAAATGTAACTGTAGTCCCCATCGTAGCAGTCTCAGCACACGCCAAAAGACATAAGGCGAAACCGCGCAGAAAGTGAACACAGCCAATTGTTCCCTGTCATACAATATCATCATTCATCGTAAACAAGCGGGATATCGAAGCAGGATCAAAACGGATGAGACACACAGCTCACGGTGTGCACAGAGAACTAACTAGGTAGCTCCTGCAACAAGCCGGACCTGGAATATGAGGAAACTGCAAGAAGGAACACTTTTCAGACATAGCCTACAATGGTTCCTGCCGCCTATCCACCATATACCATGGGGGTTCACGCCCTCCCGAAAATGATGATCATCATAGCACTTGATGATGTTAGGCCATCATTGATGACTCCAATTCCAAACATATAGACACACAGTGGTGGTAAGTTATTATTTCCAATCCAACAGAAGCCACATGACCTGTAGTTAGTAAAACCATAGAGAGAATATGATTTTGTGACCTTCACTGATTCACTCTTAGATGTGAATGTGTAGTTTACACAAGAGGAGAAGTTTTCAACTACAGTGATCCCATTTAAGGCAATTCTGGGATAGCAAGGCAAGTCTCCTTTATAGCAGCAGAACTTGATGTTCTCCGCTCCCTTCTTGTAGCTGCCGCCACACGATTCTGCTGTCTCATTAACTTGGACATATATCAAGAACAATGTCAGATTAACATTCCATAGATATGGCTCTGCTGATGAAATGCTTGGTGCAACAGTTGTATCAATCATACTGGAGGCTCTTGGTCTGTGGTCATTAATATCACAGACGGCACATGATGTTGTTATATTCAGTGTTTCTTTCTGGGGTGTAAATATGTGGCACACACATGGAGAGTGGTTTGTGGTCACAGTAATCCCATTAAAGGCAATTCTAGGGTAGCATGGCATAGCTGTTTCAGAACAGCACAATCCTGTGATGTTTTCTGTGTTCGCTATAAAGCTGCTGCTGCTACACAATCCTGACCAATTATAGTTGTGGACATTATTCACTTGCAATGACAAAACTGCTTTGTTTACATCATTAACCTCTGGAAGCGAATCATTTATGGGACTAATAGTACAATTTATTCTTCCATCGGGGATATCTTCATCGAGTCCCCAAAAAAGGTCTTTGATTATAAAGCACATATGCTTTTGAGTTTAACACAAAATGAGCCAACTTCATAGATTCAAAATGATCCTTGCCAATGCCATCCGTTTGCACTAGTTAGGTCCTTAGCTACCAAACGTCCGAAACGAAGCCATCGAATTAACGACTTTATCTACAGCGAAGGTTAACGAACTGTGAACAAACATTTATGTTCAAACCCTTGAAAACGTTTTCAAAATCTGCCAACTCGCTGCAATAACATATATTGTGTTGTTCAATGTAAACATTGCTTAGTCCATAGCTCGAATATAAATAAGCTGCCATTTTGGTGCCTATTAAAAGTGAACTGAAATTGCACATTTCTAAAACAAAAAAAAGGAATTTAATGAACGGGTTTCTGAACCATTTTGCACTCACCATCTGTTGAGCGCAGTAATGATCTGTCAGAGAGGACAGACAACAAGCAAGTTAAAATGTTTATATAACACAGAAACAGGGGAAAGTGGCGTCTCTACTGGTTTGGCTTTAATAGGAGAAGTGCAGGAAACATCAAACACTAGAAACCAACATTGAGCGATACATTAATTCAGTAACATCAAACTAAAGCTTTAACAAAGTAGGTAATTTTATGTTTTCATTTTGCTTTTCTTTTAATTTCCCCTTCAGTTTATCTTCATGTTACTTTTGAAAAAAAACTATCTTGAAAACAGCAGATAAATAAAGCAATCCTTAAAGAAAGGAGAAAGTTAGTTATTCTATGAAAACTGTGTCTAACCACGTGGGGTGCGAGTGGGAAAATAGTCAGTAAAGGTTACCAACAGAGTACACGCCGACATCTAGAACATATATCATCAGCATGGTGTTCAGTATGAAACACAACACTTCAAGAGCTGCACCGTTACTTACTACCTCTACATAAGACAAACAAAGACCATTCTCAGATCAGTGCCTACAGAATCATCATGATGCAGAACATTGCGGTCAAGCTACTGGAGAAAATGGCTGCCCCTATACTCATGTCCTTCAACGGGTAAGTGCATTCCCACCCACACTCGTAAGTTATGTATACAACAAAGAGACATAGCTGAATGCGGTATTCTTTGCCTACGATGTCGAAGGATTTCCAGACGAGATGAGATAGCTGCGATATATCTAGAAGATGCATCCAACAGTCACATATGAGTAGCTCATGTACATGCTCCTCAAACTGGCGAATCAACCCTTCCTCACCAGGTGGATCGCTGCAGCACTGTTTCAGAGGAAGGTGATACTCAGTATGTGAGTGTTTATTGCCCGAGCCTACATCAAGTTGTCTAGGGTTGCCGCAAGGTTCACCATTGTCACGTGTCCCAGTTAACGTGTACTCAATAACGATCACGGAACAAGAACTGGATGAGAGGGAAAGAACCATGAATTTTGCTGATGACATTCTGGTATATCGACAGGGAATTGACAGACGAGTAATCGCCTCTGCATTCCAAGACGAACTCGATCGCATCTCTTCCTGACGTGAAGTATTTGGTGCCTTTATTACCTTAATGAAGCATCAGTTGAATAGTAAAAAAAGTAAAGTAGCCCCGTCACGCCAAGTGGCGGCGTATAGGGAATATGGTGTTAGTGACCATACATTTTACAGACCTACGGCACATGATTTTTGGGGTAATGTGGTCGGTATTACGCTAGTGCCGCTTTACTTTCCCAGAAAAAAACTGGTACCCATTTAAGGCTGAGTGAACCCGGAAGCCATCGGTTGGGATCGAACCCTACCCCTTGTCCTTTGTAGTCCAGTTCACTAACCATTGAGATATCGCGGCTCCCATCAGTTGAATAGCTCTCCCTTAAAGACCATATTGTTAACACGGAAACACCAGTGGTGCAAATATGGGCTGACGATGTCACTTTGGACAAGTTGATAACGTACCTAGGAGTTACGTTTGATTACAGTCTGTGTTTTAGGAAACATGTCGACGATGTTATAGTAAAAGTTAGAAAAGGATTAGCCACCACAAAGGTCATTGCAGCTGCCAATATTGAGCAGAAGCTACTTATATTTCTGTTCCAGGGACTGATCCTCGCATCAACTGAGTATGATCGAACAATCCTCTCTGTCAGTACAACACAGATTGACAGGCTAGAGAAAGTAAACAAATAAAGCGATGCACATTATTGTGGGATTTACGAGAGGCACTCCCTGTGAAGCAATGAGGTATCTTCTTTATTTTCAAACTATGATTGACAGGATCCAGATATGGAGGGTGAACAGATCATACTTTGAGATAAATGAAAATAAAGAGCATTAATTGTACCACGAGCTCAACACATGGAAAACTGGCAGGCTAGAAAGAAGCAAAGCATGGAAGGCTGCGCAGAAGATGTCATCAAACAGGTCTGTGGTTTTACCAATTTCAACGCTGGCGAGGAGTGGATACCGGTGCCGACGTCATTTAGAGACAAGTTTTGGTGTATTGTTACACTCGACAGGAAGTGCAGAAGTAGAATCCAGTCGTGATCGATGCGGAGGTCAAAGACCTCATATTGGACAATATCGACGAGGATATGCAGTTATTTATACAGACGGATCCATAATACGACACCACAGGAGCACATCGGCATTATATAGCAGTCTCTGCAGGCAGAAAATGCAAGGAAGACAGACATGTGTACGCTGTGATCACGTGTAGCATGACGATAGATGTGATGTCAGTGACCAGGACATTCATCTGGTTGGAGTCATAAGACTACATCCACGTCTGGGTACTATGTGATTCGATGAGCATGATAAGAAAAGTGGTGGCGGGCTTTGTACACAGGCAATGGGTCGAGTCATTACAGAAGTGAATGATATGCACAGTCACCTTTGTTTACATCCCTGGACAAGATTGGGTACGGGAAATACAAGAGCTGAGTAATCCCTAATTGTGCTGTCATTGAAGTGAAGACGGTCAACCAAAAGGTAATGCATAAGTTATGAATCTTCTCCGATGTGTGGGAAGGCCATAGGACTTGAACAACAGTGAGTCCATGTCTCTCCTTCGGATGTAGGAGTTGGGAATAAAGATGGATGCATCGAGAAATGAGAAGCTTAGTTAGTGGGCGCATAAGAAAACTTAACAACCAACACAAAGCTGGAGTTGTCAGTCGCTGGACGCTACAGGACATAACGAGGAGGGGGTGTCAGCACTTATGAACAAGTTCAAAGTGCGATGATGATAACCACAAATAACTCAATAATCATTCGTAATTTGTCTTATCTTCTCTCTGTTGATTTGTATGCCTAATGTGCAAAAAATAGATCTGCAACATATCACTGATATATCTCCAAATTAAGAGCCTTGTTAGTTCAATGGCTAGTCAGCTAGCTACTAAGCACAAGAGGTCCGTATCAGTCCTGATCGACATCTTCTAGGTTCACCCAGCCTTAAATGGGTACCGGATTTTTCAGGGAAAGAAAGGCAGCAAAAAGGTAATACCGACCACATTACCCCAAAAAGTGTGTGCTTATAAAAAAAATATATTGATTTTGATTCTTCCCACGCCGTTAGACGTCGCAGATGGCTCATGCACTTCACCACCCATTTCTATTTTGGGCGATAGATGCCCGATTTTATCTAATGAGTCTATTTTGCCAATTGCTAGCATTGCTTCTCTTATAAGTGTTCTTTTCAGTGTCTCTCTTTTTCTGTATGCTGATGTTTCCAAGGCAAGAGCATGTTTTGGAATTCTCTAACTGTCTCTTCTCAACACATGTCCGACATATGTCCATCTTTTCTTCCTAATTGTAGATGAGATCGCTGGTTTCATGGCAAATTCTCTAATTTTAATATTAGTCTTGAATTAATTCCATTGTATGCAGAGTATTTTTATTATAATGTTTCTTCAAAAGCGTTTAGATTTTTTCTCAGTCTCTTTGAATGTTTTAGGTTGATCTATCCATAAATCGTGGAAGCCGCGATAGCTCAGTGCTTAGTGAACTGGACTACAAAGGACAAGATGTCGAGTTCGATCTTGATCGACAGCTTCTAGGTTCACCCAGCCTTAAATGGGTAACAATTTTTTTCTTGGATAGTAAAGCGCCACGGGCGTAATAACCGACCACATTACCCCAAAAATCATGTGTTGAAGGCCTATAAAAATTATGGTCACTGGCACCATATTCTCTATACGCCACTTGGTGTGAGGGGGCTCTTCACTTTTTTACTTTTTATCCATAATTTAATGTTATCATCTATTTATTGCCTTGGTCTGCCTCTTCCTCGTCTGATTCATACTTACCTCACAACGTGGAACTTTACTACTACTATTAGTACTACTATTACTACTATTATTACTACTACTATTACTACTTCCCAATAAATAAGCAAAGCTAAATAAGCTATAGCTTGGGGCCTCACATTTGTTTATATTGTAATCTATGATAACAATCTACAGATGTTAATATTTTAATTTGAGGTATAGAGTTTCAACTAGCGCAGCCAGCGAATGCCCTTACCAGGTCTAATTAGGGCCCTGACTACCATTACTACTCTATCGCTACTAGTAATACTTTTACTACTACTAATAATAGTGGTAAATTATTACTATTAGCAGATGAGGCCAAACACAAGAAATGTATCTTCTTCATTCTGCAGTAGGGTATGTATAGTCAGTTTTGACCCTACTTACACTACTAGTATCAATAATACTACTACTAGTACTAGCACCGCTACTACTACTTGTATCATAACCAATACTAGTATCACTGCAACAACTAGTACCACTACTACAACTAGTATTAGCATACTAATAATATCACTACTACTTTTATCACTTTTACTACTACTACTACTAATTGTATCACTACTACTAGTATCATTACTTAAACTGCTAGTATCACTACAGCTACTACTACTACTCAAAGTAATGGCGCCACTAATACTACTTGTATCACCACTACTAGCATCACTGCTACAACTAGTACTACTATTACTACTAGTATCAAGACACTAATAATATCACTACTGATTCTATCACTACTACTGCTACTACTTGCATCACTAATACTATTACCACTACTAAAATTGCTATCATCACTACTACTGCTACCATATTTACTAATACAACTAGTACTAGTATCACTACTACTACAATTAGTGCCACTACTACTACTTCCGAATTCCCACGGAAGTCAAACACTGGTTGGTCTATAAAATTGCGTTGTCAATAGTAGCCACGTTATTTCGACTGAAAAGCGCAGAAACATGCTAGGATAAACCAAGACAGGTAAGGCAAACTATCTTTGAGTGGCTTGCTTATTATGTAGCTATTTTGTGCCGAACATACAATGTAGGCCGTAGGTTAGGTTAGTTAAACAATTTTCGAGTGGTTTATGTATTAAGTGGTAGTTATCTTGTGCCGAACATACTGTGTAAGCCTTAGAGGCAATGCAGCAGGAGGTCGACGCCTGGGAGTCATAACCCAGGCGGGCCCACCTCCCCTAGAGTGTCGACAAAGTTAACGGCCGAAACACTTGCTCGACGGGGTTGCTTCTGATGATCAGATTGCGAAGCTCTGTACAAAGAGTTTCCTACTACTTGATCACTACTACAAGTATGCCACTGCTATTAGTATCATTACTATTACTAGTATCAACATACTACAACTATCAATAATACTTGTATCACTACTACTACTACTTGTGCCACTACTACTAGTATCAGTACTATTTCTAATATCACAACTACTACTAGTATAAAAAAATAACATTTCTAGGGGCGCTGAAAAATCCATAGTCAGCTATGACTGAAGTCTACTACTATACCCAATACTACTACCTACTACTACTACTACTACTATTACTAACAGTGTAACTATTACTTCAATTAATAATAATAATAGCGTCAGTAAAATAGTGTCCACACCCTGGTTTTCAGACATAGTGTACGTTAGTTCAATTCTTGCTTGACGCCTTCCACACGTCTCAGCTTGAAAAACGGAATCGGTACTTCGCTGGCTCAGTTTAGATTCAATGTTTAGGTTCATTTAGTCGACTGATCATCCTCATTGCACATCTAACAAATCCACAAGTGCTCAGATCCTTTCCGAAAGTATATCCGTCAAACGTGTAACGATTAATGACACCGGTTTTGAATTGGTTGATAAGTCTTCTTTAACAAATTGCATCGATGAAGAGCACTAAGCCCCTCACTTTAGAATTATGTAATCCCGTATAATGAAATATAATACTTTTCTCCCCTAAATTTTATGTTACTGTTACAATTATAAAAGAAAGCATTTAGTTTGACAGGGAATGTCGCAATTGAGTCTATAGAGCTACCGAGGTCGTAACACGGGGCTCACTCGTAAAAGTGTCGTAACAACAGAACACCATCATCTTGCACGGATGTCTTGAATCCCACAGAAAGCGCAGCTGTTGGGGTTTTTGTGGCATACCAACATGACAGAGAAGTGGTTAGGGAATCTGACAAGTGTTACATTACGTTGTACAGCATGAGAGTGCAGATGAAAGCAGTAATGCCGGCGATAACATGGTTTGTTGCACAGAACTGTGGCTCACGCAGTCTTGGTACGGCCTCGCAAAGTATGCTACAGAAGATTGACAGTGTCAGTTGCAGGAGTGAATACAGCACTTGGATGGCTCTACAGCGACCGCGTTAACCTGAGTGTGCTGTCCAGGGCATGTTGATGTACTCTGCAATGAATTCGCCGAAGTGTACGCTGGCAGCTCTGGCACTGAGTGCAACCCTAACCTGGACAAAAAGAACATCGCCAAGTATGTTCTCCCTTCCTTAAAAGAATAGGAGAAGAATGGGTGGAACAGGGATGTATAATTTAAGAGACAGGGGAGTCTAAATGTGGAATAGGAATTTGGTCGATCCGGAGTGCTTAGTGGGAAAAGAAGATGTATCCATAATCAACACCGTTCAGACAAAGAGCCTGTATGGTAGTCTCCATCAGCCATCATTGACTATGGATATGCAGCACCCCTATGAAATGTTATTTTTTTCCGTTCTTTCGTCGTGCATTCTCCTTTCCTATGAATCTGTCGGCTTCTTGCTTGACTTGAAGCTTTAGAGTGTGTTTCCAAAGATTGTGGTCAGCAGGTATATCTTCCCAGGTTGTTTGGTTTATAAATAATTGTCTTCATCTCACGTTTACTTGATCATAAATTAATACAATAATAATGCACGACCACTTCACGTCTTTCTGAGGATGGATGACGAAGATATGTATTCCTTTAATAATCGGGTACACGGAAGCAAACATAACAACATCAACTATAATAACAATAATAATAACAATAATCATCATCATCATCAAGTAACGGGCCTGTTGGCGTAGGTGATCGTGTCTCTCCACAACTTTCGATCTCAGCAGTTATTTATCATTTCTGTTGTTGACCTTCTGCCAAGCCATTCTCTTAAGCTGTCTGTTGCTTGTTTCTTTTTGCTTCCCTCTATCTCTTCGTCCCTCAATTTTTCCAGTTGTTACAATATATTCCAGTTGTTCTCTCCTCATTACATGGCAAAAAAAAATGATGATTGTTTCTTCCTAATATTGGAAATTAGCTCTCTTTTTGCTTTCACCTCTCTCGGAACATATTCATTACTCTTTTTAGCTGTCCATGGTACTCTCAACATTCTTCTGTAAAACCACATTTCTACAGACACCATTGCTTTTCTTGTCTGTTGTCCTATTGTCCATGATTCGCATCAATATGTTAAGACTGGCTCTACGTAACATTTAAGAACTCTTTTCTTGTTTATATTGTCAAAAATGGATTGCATAGTATCTTCCTCATTTTTTGGAAAGCTGCTTTTGCCTGAGCCATTCTGCATCTCACCTCTGTTGTACATCTTCCGTCTGAGGTTGACAAAGTTCCCAAATATTTAAATTCATTTACCTGTTTTAATATTGTTCCACTTGTCTTTATTTTCCACTGAGGTGATGTCTTTTTCTTTGTTGTTACCATTACCTCTTTATTTTTGCTATTAATCCTGAGTTCTTTTATTTTGCTTTCTTTCACTATAGTAGTAGTAGTACTACTACTATTACTACTACTGATACTAATACTATTACAACTACTAAAATAGCAATTAATACTACTACTAATACAGATGATATAACAATGATAGTAACATTAATTAACAATATATTTCTTATCTTTATTACAGATTTAGAAAATAGACACTAAAATGTGGAAACTAGTCGCCTTCTGCCTTATTCTGGGAGTGGTGACTGTCTTCTCTGAAGAAAAAGAATATTGTCCCAAGCTAGGGCAGGACCTAGACAGGTGCCAGAAGTCACAAGAGGAATACACTGCCTGCCACAAGTTTCAACACGACTACATACACAACTGTGCCTCCGATAAGTGCATAGAATCTGAGAATGCTTTCTACATGGCGGATTGCTACAAAGAATATAAACCAGACTGTGATAAGCTTCTTAAACAGATGGTTGCGGATTGTGATGATGTTGAAGTGGAAGCTATAGAAGCTTCCGCCGCAAAGAAATAGCCCCTTTCGTGATAGCTTGCACTTTATTTTACTAATCCAAAATAATATAAAGAGAGAAAATATAAACAAAACCTGTTTTGCTCGGGTTTTTTTGTTTGTTACCAAGTTACATTATTGATCTCAAAGTTTTCTTAATTGAAAACATTCCTCTTCTGTCCATCCATAATTATGTTCCTTTCTTGTTAAAACAGTAACGAATATTTAGTTAATTTCATGATTTTTATGTTACTTTAATTATGGTTTTTTTAGGGTTCCAAAACTGTCCCTCAGTGTATCCACCTTGTTCATAAAACAGCTCATTATGCTTTCTTTGTTGGCTAGCATTTCACTTGAGTTTCCCGTTATTATTAGCAGATCAGTATATATATATTTTTTTAAACATATTTTCATAGTTGTTGTATCTTTGTGAATGTCCTTGTTGGTGTTCTTCATGTTTCACAGCCATATAATAGAACTGACTGATATAACGTTGGAGTTGGAAATTGTAATTTGTGTATGTATTCTAATTTCTTTGGATTTCCGTTTAAAATGTTTATTCTTGGGATGTAAGGGGGGGGGGGGGAGTGAGAGAATAGACCAAACATACTTTGGCAGAAATCAGAGAGAGAGAGAGAGAGAGAGAGAGAGAGAGAAGAGAGAAGAGAGAAAATCATTGCAGGTCACATGTGCACTATCCTCTCATTGATGATACGGACTGAGGAGTTTGAAGAAAGGTGTTTTGTCCTACAGTACAATCATCATCAGGTGCCATGCAGGTTGACGTAGGCGAAGATCTTTCTCCACATCACTCAGTCTTTCATACGTGTCATAATTCGAGTCGGTGATCTTTTGTTGTGCCATTTGTATACGCTGTTCAACATACTTTTGTCTTAGTTTTTCTCTGCTTTTCTTTCTATTCATTCTGCTTGTTGTTGTAGTATTCTCAATGACTTCTTTTCGCATGACATATCCAATAAATGTAGATTGTCTCTTGCTTATGATTTTGATGATATTTCTGCTTTCTCCAGATCGTTTTAGTTTTAAACATTCTTCTTTTGTAATTTTTGCTATCCATGGAATTCGTAAAATTCTTTTGATAAACCACATCTCATATGCCTCTAATGTCTTTGGTTTGCAGTACAATAGTACACCATTAATCATTCGGTCTTTTATTGTTTAGTGGGCGGCCAAGGTTAGTAGTAGTAGAAGTATTCGTAGTAGTAATAGTATTAGTATTAGTAGTAGTAATAATAGTAGTAGTAGTAGTAGTACTAGTAATAGTAGTGGTAGTAGCAACAGTAGTAGCAACAGTAGTAATAATACTAGTAGTAGTAGCCTCCGTCAGTCATAGTTGACTAGGATTTTTCAGCGCCCTAGAAATGTTTTTTTTTCCTTTCGACGTGTATTGTCTTTTTCTATGAATCTGTCTGCTTCTTGTTTGAGTTGGAGCTTTAGAGTGTGTTTAAAAATATTGCGGTCTGCAGCTATTTCTTTCCAGGCTGCAGGGTTAATGATCAGAGTTTTGAGACACACGTTTACAAATCGAAGATTTGGGCGCCCCCTATTCCTTTTGCCATCTGCCAGTTGTCTGTAGAGTATATCCTTTGGTATGTAAATTGGGTGGGACGTAGAAAATGAAGAAGAAAGGGGGGAAAGAAATAAAAGAGAAGAAGGAAAATAGGAAGATGATAACATGGCAGTATAACTTCTCCACTGTAGTACGTTTTTCTTTTGAGCTTTTTTTAAGTTTATAAAATAAATTTCTAAAATTGTGTGTGACTTATTAATTTATGCATTTATTGATTAATACAACAAACTACAGCGCACTCTTTGCAATCGCAAAGGTGTTCAGGTCTTTTCGTGAAAAGAGCACTGAAAAAAATCTTTGGTTCAAACACAAAGACAAGTGATTAGCTGATCATATGTTAATTTTATCTAATGAATACCTTATGTCTAGTGTCCATACAGAGACCATAGCTGACTGTAGATGGCCTGTGAGTTGGATGCTAAACAACAACAAAAATTACACAAGCGTGACCTTTTCAGTTTTACAAGCAAGGGATTTTGTGGCTACACAACCTGCTCCAACTGGTACGATACATAATGATGATGATTTCATTCAACCGTTAGTGTCGTCTGTCTGTGCAACTATAATATTGGATCTCGCTGCTAGCCCGGAATTAGCTAAAACGGTATTTATATGTAACAGCTGCTCCTGGCGGGAGATCTTTTTATCAATCCATTCTAGCCTGGATCCGTTATTTAGCGTGTACTATTTTTATTTACACCCAAAATCATCATTTTTTGGCCATGTAATGAGAAGAGAACAACTGGAATATATTGTATCAACTGGAAAAATTGAGGGACGAAGAGATAGAGGAAAGCAAAGAGAAAAAAATACCAGACAGCTTAAGATTGGCAGACGGTAAACAAGGCTTGGCAGAAGGTCAACAACAGAAATGATAAATAACTGTCGAGATTGAAAGTTGTAGAAAGACATGATCACCAACGCCATCAGGCCCGGTACTTGATGATGATGATGCTTTTGGGTGTCTGGAAAGTTTTTGCTTCACGTACAGAATGTCAAGTAGAACACGGAAGGTTAATCTTCTATATTTTACCTGATGCAGAAGCCGCATATAGAAACATGTTATTGTAATTGATAATTGAGTTATTGAGCTATTTGTGAGTCAGCATCATTGCAATCCAAACATGTTGATAGGTATTTAGATCACCTCCTCAACAAGTCTCGCAGTATCCAGCGACTGATGACTCCTGTTCTGTGTTAGTTGATACCACTTTTATACGTCCACTAAGTTTCTCGTTTTTGGCTGTGCCCATCTTAACTATCATCTCTTTCATCCGAAGTAGGGACGTGGACTCATGATTATTGAAGTCGTGCGCCCTTCCCACATCTGGGAAGGCATTAATGATGTCCGCGCGATCCATTGGTTGACCGTTTTCAACAATAGCGCAGCTCGCAAACCTGTCCGCTCATTCATTTCCTAGTACCACCACATGTTCAGGGACGTAAACACAGCTGACCGTATGTATATTTGACTTCTGCAATGACTCTACCCATTGCACACGTACAGAGCTCGCCTCCACTTTTCGTATCATGCTCATCGAATCACTCAGTATGCAGGCGTGGGTGTAGTCTTGTGACTCTAACCAGATGAATGCCCTGGTCACTGCCATCAGCTCCATCGTCATGCTACTCGTGGTCGTAATATATGACCACTGTCTTCCTTGACTATTCTGCCTGCCGAGCGTGCTATAAATACACATGCACGCCTTTTGTGTATCGTATCCGTATTACAAATCCGTCTGTATAGATGACTACATCTTTATCATCGGTGTTATCCAGATGAGACTTGACCTCCGCATTGAGCACGACTGAGTTTTGTTCCCTACATTTCCTGTCGAGTGCGATAATACACGAGAATGACCCCTGAATGACGTAGGCACCGGTATCGACAGCTCGCTAGCGTTAATATTGTTAAGCCCACAGGTTTTATGACATATTCTACTAGGTCCACCCTTGATTAGCCTCTTTTTATCCTGACAACTTACCCTGAGTTGAGTTTGTCGTGCAATGTGTGTTCTTATCTTCAGGTATGCTCGTGCCCGTAGTCCATAATAAACTGGATCATGCTGATGTGAGCTTTTTCATACGTTTTACCTCGATCATGCTTTATATCGGCAAACTAATCGCACAATGTATGCGTAAAATATACTTTTGAAATACAATCTTCAGGACAGAATTCTCGCTTTGCTTGTGTCAAATCAAAATTTCTTCCTCTTCTTTCCTTCCTTTTTTGGCCTAGAGATCAATAAACTTGATTATCATTATGTATTCAGAAAAATAGTCTGTCTTTAATTACCTGTTGTGATCAACTAAAATAAATGTGATGTGCTCTCAAGAGAGTACAAGGATAATAAAAAGAATAAATAACAGCTCTATAACAGTGAAAGAAAGCAAAAATACAGGACTTAGTTCTAATAGCAAAAAGACAAAAGTATTGGTAACAGCACATAAAAAACAACATCACCTCAGATCAAAATAAAGACAAATGGAACAATATTAAAACAGGAAAATGAATTTAAATATTTGGGAACTTTGCTAATTGGATGGAAAGAAAAGAAAACAAACGAGGAAGTTTTAAAACAACTAAAAATGAAAAGAGAACTACTAAACACAATTAGAGCAAGACACATGACATTTTTGGGTCATGTTAAAAGACACAACAGCTTAATAAAAGTAATATTGGAAGGGAAATACAAGGTAAAAGAGGCAGAGGCAGACCAAGACTAACATGGACGAGTAACATCAAAAGATGGACAAGTCAGCCTATGACAATCTGCACCATCAAAGCAAGAGACAGAGCGGAATGGCACTCCATTGTAGCCAACCTTCGATGCGGAGACGGCACTCAATGATGATGATGATGATGATGATGATGATGATGTTAACCTCAGACGGAAGATGTATAACACAGATACAGAATGGCTCAGGCAAAAGCAGCTTTCCAAAAAATTGAGGAGGATACTATGCAATTCAGTTTTGACAATAGAAACAAGAAAAATAGTTCTTAAATGTTATGTAGAGCTAGTCTTAACTTACGGATGTGAATCATGGACAATAGGACAACAGACAATAACATCACTGGAGGCTGTAGAAATGTGGTTTTACAGACGAATGTTGAGATTACCGTGGACAGCTGATGATGAAGAGTAATGAAAATGTTCTGGAAAGAGGCCAAAAGCAAAAAGTGAGCTAATTTCCAATATTAAACAATCATCATTTTTGGCCATGTAATGAGAAGAGAACAGCTGGAATATATTGTAACAACTGGGAAAATTGAGGGATGAAGAGATAGAGCGCAGCAAAGAGAAAAGATGCCAGACAGCTTAAGAGAATGGCTTGGCAGAAGTTCAACAATAGAAATGATAAATAACTGTCTAGATAGAAAGTTGTGTAGAGGCATAATCAACTACTCCAGTAGGCCCGATAATTGATTATGTTAAAAAGAAGTGAGAACCGAAATTACACATTTCTGAAAAAAAAAACCAATATAATGAACGGATTTCTGAACCATTTCGCACTCACCATCTGTTGAGGCGTAGTAATGTTCTGTCAGAGAGGACAGAACACAAGCAAGTTAAAATGTTTATATAATACAGTAATATGGGATACTGGTGTCTCTACTGGTATGGCTTTATTAGGAGAAGTTCAGGAAACACGAAACACTAGAAACCAACATTGAGCATTAAATTAATTCAGTAACATCAAAATAAATCTTTAACGCAGTAGGTAATGTTATGTTTTCATTTTGCTTTTCTTTTCATTTTCCCCTTCAGTTTATCTTCATGGTGTTCGGTGACTACTTCAGGCGAACGAAAGATAGAGATAAATCTTGATGTTGTTTGGTCCCTGATGCACTTATGTTATTTATGATGATTGTTGCCTCACTTATCGTCTTATAATGGGTTCGAAACAGACGTGTATGGCGTTAGTTCGTAGATTACAAGTATGTATGGTCCCTTTCGTCTTGTCAAACGGTCTAGTGGAGGCTATTGTGTATTTGTTGAGGGTTTGTTTTTGTCGAACAACTTCTCTCGTGGCTAATTCTACCAATGTTTGACAAACACACGCGGTCACAGAATGAACAAGTCAGGCACACTGATCCACAGGGTTTTCATACTTTTTCATGAGTCTTTTCTCTTCTAAGTTTTGCCTTTGCACAGTCCCAAATGATCTTACAGCCAGGACTGGTTGGTCTCGAGGCAAGACGCCGGCCTCGAGACAGAGAGGATGTGGGTTCAAATCTCGGATTCACCGGTTGGGATTTTTATTTATGATTTCTATCTGCGACAACCACCCCTTGTCTCAGCAGCTAGGCCGGCTTAAAACGTCAATTACTCATCGACGGAAACAATATGAGTACTTCAGAAGTCGGAGTTATCTGCCTGTGCGACGAGGTACCCCTGTGCACACGGAAAAACGAATTAACACGCAAAATTCAGTTCCTAGTTTCTAGGGTAAAAAAGCTGGCGAACGAAAAAAAAAATTAAGATGTTATACCGTTCTTTATACATGCTCTCCGTGATATGCAATTACTTGCCAGATGTGGCCAGTCATTTTTACACATGGACAAGTATTTCAGAGTTATGTACAGCGAAGCAAACTCCATGTATATGTGGCTTTTCGACACTTAGTCCCCGCCAGAAAAAAAAAAGTATATTTGTCTTTCTTTACATAACCACAGTCTGAGAGTCTGTTTCTTGTAGAGCAGCAATATCGATATGTAGCCTATTTAGTTCTTTATCTATAATTTATCTATAAAAAAATCTAAAATAAAATTATTGTACATGTTTAAATTAAATTCGTTCATTCCTTAGGTACCATCACCACAATGCACTTTGGCTATCATGGAGTACCATTTTGTAATGCCTGTTGCCTTCACTGCACACGCTGTCATAGGACTTGAGATTCTGTATCATTCCCGCGCCGTTTGACGTTGCACAGAGCTTGTAGTGTTTTTCGTTACACATCTCATTTCGGGGGGAGATATTCGATGTTATCGAATGAGTTTATGCCTGCCAACTTTGCTTCTTTTAAAAGTGTTTTTTTATTGTTTCTTTTGATTTTCCTCATTTATCTATATCCCGATGTTTCCCATAGAAAAACCTGTTTTGGAATTCTCTAGTTGATGAGGTCTTTGGCTCCATGCCCATTTCTCTTATTTCAATATTAGTCTTGAATTCATCCCATCGTACACTGAGCGTTTATATTATGTATCTGTCTTGTACATGCTCGTATGGTTTTGAATTCCACACACAGCAGCGGTTAGGGTTTCGTGGCATACTAACATGGCAGAGGGGTGGCTAGGGAATCTAGCAAGTGTAGCATTACGTTGTACAGCAGAAGAATGGAGATATAAGCAGCAACGGCGTCGATGACATGGCTGGTTGCACAGATTGTGGTTCGCGCAGTCTTGGTACGGCCTCGAAAAGTATGATGCAGAAGATTGGCAGACAGTGTCAACTGCAGGAGTGCATACAGCTCTTGAGTGGCTCAACAGCGACAACGTTAACCGAGGTGTAATGTCCATGGCATGCTGATGTGCACTGCAATGAATTAACCGAAAAGCACGCTGGCAGCTCTGGCACTGAGTGTGGCTTTACTTTGGACAAATAAGAATATCACCACGTCTATTTTTCCCTTCCTTAAAAGAATAGGAGGATAATTCATGGGACATTGGTGCATACATTGAGAGACTTTGAAATCTAAAGGTGGAAAAGGGATTTGGTCGGTCCGAAGTGTTTAGTGGGAAAGGCAGATGTATCCATAATCAACACCTAACAGGAACAAAGCCTGTATAGTAACCTCCGTCAGCCATTGTTGACTATTCACCCCCGTCACGCTAAGTGGCGTATAGGGAAATATGGTGCTAGTGACCCTATATTTTACAGACCTTCAGCACATAATTTTTGGGTAATGTGGTCATTGATTAGCAGTGCCTGTAGAAAATGTTATTTTCTTTCCTTTCTTTCATTGTGCTTTATTTTTTTTTTAATAATCTGTCTGCTTCTTGCTTGAGTTAGAGCTTTAGAGTGTGTTCCCAAAAGATTGCGGTCTGCAGCTATATCTTATTAGGCTGCGCGGTTTATTTTCAATGTCTTAATTTTCGTTTATATATATATATATATAAATAAACCATAAAACATAAAGCAGGCCTTTATTGGACACTGACCTAACAACGTAATCGACACTGACCTAAGAACTTAGCGGACACTGACCTAACAACATAACGGACACTGACCTAACAACGTAATCGACACTGACCTAAGAACTTAGCGGACACTGACCTAACAACGTAATCGACACTGACCTAAGAACTTAGCGGACACTGACCTAACAACATAACGGACACTGACCTAACAACATAACGGACACTGACCTAACAACGTAATCGACACTGACCTAAGAACTTAGCGGACACTGACCTAACAACGTAATCGACACTGACCTAAGAACTTAGCGGACACTGACCTAACAACGTAATCGACACTGACCTAAGAATTTAGCGGACACTGACCTAACAACGTAATCAACACTGACCTAACAACGTAATCGACACTGACCTAAGAACTTAGCGGACACTGACCAATCGAACCGACCTAACAACTTAACGGGCACTCACCTAACAACTTAACGGGCACTGCCAAACAACATAAAGGACACTGACCTAACAACATAACGGGCACTGACCTAACAACTTAACGGGCATTGACCTAAGAACTTAACGGGCACTGACCAATCAACATAACCGACCTAACAACTTAACGGGCACTGCCTAACAACATAACGGACACTGACCTAACAACATAACGGACAAATGTCATATAAATATAATCGTAATTTGATAAAAATACAATCCATTTTAATGTAAATTCATGCGAGCGTCTGAGTTTTGACTTCTTACGATTTTTTTTTGTTTCATTGGACGAGGTGATAGAGTTGCAAGGAGAAATGAAAACAAGAATAGATAACAAGAATAGAAAACAAGAATAGAAAACAAGAATAGATAACAAGAATAGAAAACAAGAATAGATAACAAGAATAGAAAACAAGAATAGAAAACAAGAATAGAAAACAAGAATAGAAAACATGAATAGATAACAAGAATAGAAAACAAGAATAGATAACAAGAATAGAAAACAAGAATAGAAAACAAGAATAGAAAACAAGAATAGATAACAAGAATAGAAAACAAGAATAGAAAACAAGAATAGAAAACATGAATAGAAAACAAGAATAGAAAACAAGCATAGAAAACAAGAATAGAAAACATGAATAGAAAACAAGAATAGAAAACAAGAATAGAAAAAAAACAGTATGGTTAAAGCTTTTAGTAATAACTGGATGACACAAATTAGAACAACGTTTCGGCCCAATACGCCTTCAACAGTAATACACATTGAACACACACGCACATATATGTATTTTAAAACAAAAAAAAATAAATAATTTTAAAAAATAATTTCCAACTAGTATGAGAAATAAAAAAAATAAAAAAATAAGAATGAAAGATCTTCCCTGCAAACTGTGTTGTGGGCAATGAAAGAATGAACGCCATTGTACACGCACGGGGTACGTGTACCCGTACCAAAGTGAAAATGTGCTTAAACAGCACGAATAAGCACATTTTCACTTTGGTGATCACACACGTTTCTCAGCGCCTGTACTGTTGCGTCCATTTTTCTTCTGCCTACAGAACAATTTGTAGGGAAGATTTATTCTTATTTTTTATTTATATTTCTTATTATTGCTCGAAATTATTATTTTTTATTATTATTTATTATGTTTTGTTAATTATTTATTATTATTTTTCTATTATTTTTCTATTATTTATTATTATTTATTTTTTTTTTTAATACATATCTGTGTGTTGTATGTGTGTTACTGTTGAAGGCCTATTGGGCCGAAACATAATTGTTTTAATTGTGTCGTCCAATTATTATGTACATTTTAACCATTCCGTTTTATCTATATTTTTTTTTCTATGTATTTATTTTATTTTTTTGCCTTACAATTAGCTTTACTGCAGCTTATCATTTATATGCATTTCTTTGCTCTGATTCTGATAGAATTCCAGTAAACTTGGTCTCTGAATCAAGTACTGATACTAATAACAATAATGCACGCGCACTTCAGTCCTTTGAAGGGAGGAGCAATAATAATAATAATAATAATAATAATAATAATAACAATAATAACAATAATAACAATAATAATAACAACAATAATAATAACAATAATAACAATAATAATAAAAATAATAATAATAATAATAATAACAATAATAATAATAATAACAATAATAACAATAATAATAACAATAATAATAATAATAACAATAATAATAACAATAATAATAACAATAATAATAACAATAATAACAACAACAATAATAATAATAACAATAATAATAACAACAATAATAACAATAATAATAACAATAATAATAATAACAATATAATAATAACAATAATAATAATAATAAAAATAATAATAACAATAATAATAATAACAATAATAATAATAATAATAACAATAATAATAATAATAATAATAACAATAATAATAATAATAATAATAATAATAATAATAAAAATAATAATAATAATAATAACAATAATAATAACAATAATAATAAAAATAATAATAATAATAACAATAATAAGAACAATAATAATAACAATAATAATAATAACAATAATAATAGCCATAATAATAACAATAATAATAATAACAATAATAATAATAATAATAACAACAATAATAACAATAATAATAATAATAACAATAATAATAATAACAATAATAATAATAATAATAACAATAATAATAATAACAATAATAATAATAATAACAATAATAATAACAATAATAACAATAATAATAACAATAAAAGCATTAATTAACAATGGATTTCTCTCCATATCATAGATTTACAAAAGAGACGCCAAAATGTGGAAACAAATCGCCTTCTGCCTTTTTCTGGGAGCGGTGACTGTCCTCTCTGCACCAGATCACTGTCCCAAGCTGGGGGAGGAGCTAGACCAGTGCCAGACATCACCTAATTCAGACGCTTCCTGTCATGAACTTCAACATGCCTATGTCCACAACTGCGCATCCGAGAAGTGTGCAAAAGCTGAAGATGCATTCTACGTGGCTAATTGCTACATACAATATAAGAGAAACTGTGATGGGCTCCTTAAGGTCATGGTCTCGGCATGTGATGATATTGAAGTAGAGATTACTGAAAATGACGGAAAGTAATAGTCCTTTTCGCGATAAATTGTAATTTATTTTACCTAGTCCAAAATAATTTAAAGAGAGAAAATACGAACAAAACCTGTCTTGCTGTGCTTTGCCAATATACACGATTGATCTCAATGGTTTCACTGAAAACATTTCCAATAGTATAATATACATATATATATATTCTTTTTTTAAACATGCCTTCATTTATTTTGTATCTACGTGATTGTCATTGTTGGTGTTGTACATGTTTCACAACCATATAATAGAACTGACTGATGTAATGTTAGAGTTGAAAATGTTTATTGTTGGGGGGGGGGGGTTTGAAGTGAGAGAATAAACGAAATACACTGGCAGAAATCTGAGATATATATATATATATATATATATATATATATATATATATATATATATATAATCATTGTGTAGAATCCTTGCATTGATAATCACGGACTGAGAAGTTTGAAGAAAATATGTTTTGTCCTACAGTACAATCATCATCAGGTGCCATGCCGGTTGACGCAGGTACACATTTTTCTCCACATTACTCGACCCATCATAAATGTCGTAATTTCTGTCGGTGATCTTCTATTTTGCCATTTTAATAAGCTTTTCAATAATATTTTTTTTCTCTTAGTTTTCCTCTGCTCTTCTTTCCATTCATTCTGCCTGCTGCTATAGTGGTGTTCTCAATGCCTTCTTTTCTCATGACATGTCCAATAAATCTAGACTGCCTCTTCTTTACGTTTTGATAATATTTCTGGTCTCCAGCTCGTTTCAAACATTCTTCATTTTCTATATTTAAGCTGTCCATACACAACCATAGCTAACTGTAGATAGGCCTGAGAGTTGCAAGCGAAACAAAAAAAAAAACCTATACAATGGGTGGCTTTTTTCAGATTTACGAGCAAAAGCTAATGTGGCTGTAATGACGTCAGTCGTCTATAGCTCATGAAAGCTGAATACGTGGAGGTTTTCCGGTGTCACCCATCTGCGCCCAGAGAAGAATTTCTTTCTTTCCCTGTCTATGATTTCTGCCAACGTGAATATGTCAATTCTCACATATTGAGGCAATGAATCATGGCATAAGACAAACAAATAAATAGATGACTATGGCTACAAGAGATGCGGATGCTCAGAAGAATATTGAGTGTACTGGACACCCAGTCGCTGACAGAAATGAGTACCCGGGTATTAATCTGGGGGGAAAAGGAGGAATGCCGCCTCGCATCGTGAGTTTCGATGCTTGAAGCGACACTATCCAGAAGTCTTCGAACACTTCTGGATAGACGGCTGAGTACATATGACGTCGATTCTAGACTCGTGATTCACCTTTACCTTTATATAATAATGATTATATATATATATATATATATATATATATATATATATATATATATATAACATCAGAAAGCAGCAATCAACATTTTTCGGGCACATCATGAGAAGAGGAAAGTTGGAATACTTGGTTACAACTGGCAAAATAAAAGGAAAGAGAGATCGCGGACGACATAGAAAGAAAATACTGGATAGCTTGGTGTCATGGCAAGGAAAACAGTCAACAACAGAACTGATACGATGCACTGTAGATAGAAGATTGTGGAGGGACATGATCGCCTACGCCAACCGGTATGGCGCATGATGATGATATATATATATATATATATATAAATATATATATATATATATATATATATATATATATATATAAATATATATATATATATATATATATATATGTGTGTGTGTGTGTGTGTACATATATGTCGAAGGCTGTATAGTCTAGAAAGTACAAGGTCAGCTGCATGGCAGGAAGATCCTTTTTTTTAAGTGTACCAGAAGTGGTGGCGAGTATTTTTTTCAAAAATAGAATAAAAAAATAATCCGTGCTTCCTTTGTGACGTTACGCTCCCCTGATGTCTTGGGTAGTGACATCCGATATCTTCCCTCTCTGATAACGGCAATAAACAGGAGGTCCCGTGTGCACTAGCGCACGTTAAAGAACATCAGTTAAAATCGAAAAGAGTAGACTATAAATATGGCTGCTGTGACAAAATTGTCTGCATGAAAACTGCCCACACTCTGGATCCCAGACCATGCTGGGAAGTTCACGCACGTAGGCTATGATACGTCTCACATTGTCTAAGATTCTCATGGAGGATATCCGAGCACCTATGGATTCAGCCGGGCTACAGTGATCCTAACAACAAACAAACATATACATATATATATATATATATATATATATATATATATATATATATATATATATATATATATATATGGCCCTTTTCGTCTTGTCAGACGGTCTAGTGGAGGCTATTGCGTATTTTTTTGAGGTATTGTTTTTGCCGAACAGCTTCTCTCGTGGCTAATTCTACCAATGTTTGACAAACACACGCGGTCACATAATGAACAGGTCAGGCTCGCTGGTCCACAGGGTTTACCATCCTTTTTCATGAGTCTCTTCTCTTCTAAGTCCTGTCTTAGCACAGTCTCAAATGTTGTTATACCGTTCCTTATACGTGCTCTCCATGATGTGCGATCACTTGCCAGATGTTGCCAGTCGTTTTCACAGATGGAGAAGTCTTTCAGAGATGATTTGCAGATATCTCTATATCGTAGTTTAGGTCTGCCGATTTGTCTTTTTCCGTGTTTTATTAGCTCGCCATATAGTATTTGCCTAGGAATGCGTTTTTCTTCCATCCGTTGGACATGCCCCAGCCATCTTAGCCTTCGACTTCTGAGCATCGACATATATATATATATGTTCTTGTTCTTCTTTTCTCTTTATCACCGGTACCGAAAAGGTGTCGTGGTTATATCATTTGTCGTTCTTGCTCTGCTCGAACTGTCTGAATTAGTGATTTTCATTTGTCGTTACATGTCTCTGTCACTGCATTTATCCATCTTCTTCTAGGTCTTCCTCTTGGTCTTTATCCATGCAATCTCGAGAAGAATGCCCTTGATGGTAATTGGTAAGGATTCATTCTGACCAGGTGGCCAAACATTTAAATTGTTGTTGTTGTATATATTCTTGGCAGGGTTTACCAAGGGTTTGCTATATATATATATATAGGTCTTATGTACTTTTGTCTAGAAGTAAGGTGACCAGACGTCCCGATTTTCCGGGACAATCCCAATTTTTTACTGTTTTTTCAACCTTTGTCCCGGAATTGCTACTGTCCCGAATTCTGCCAATATAGTAAACGACCCTTCAACTTTATAATAGACATTATTCCGTTGTTGTGTAGAAAATGTCTTAAAAGTTGAACTGGCTGTTCATTTGTCGAAACAGTAACAGTAAAATGCGCTCCAAGTTTGAGTTCTTGTAGACAAACTGAAATACTGATCAGAAAAGTACAGCAACTCTGCTTCACCTTCCATTAAAGTGAGTATCACTGGTTTTTTTTTTTAATATCTTGATAACGTTTTGTAAGTCTATATTGTTAGGTGTTTTAATTAGTTTTAAAATATATGTATTAATCACTTGAAAAAGACGGAAGAAATTTAATTTTAATGATGGAAAATTTAAGTCAAATTAATCCGTCCCGGATTTCTTTCTTTTCCTTTTCTCTTTTCACTGATACCTAGAAGGTATCGAGGTTTATATCATTTGTCGTTCTTGTGCTGCTCAAATTGTCTGAATTAGTGATTTTCCTTTGTTGTTTCATTTGGTATTCTATCTCTTCTTGTGTTGTTTGTTACTTTTCTCAAGCAACGCATCTAACATGTATTGATCTTTCTTAATGTGATTTAGAAAGGGCCCATGTTTGACTTTCATAGCACAAAGTTGGTATGAAGATGCTATTTATCATTTGTTGTTTAGCTGGCATAGAAATGTTTGGATGTCTTAGCAATGGTGAAAGCTGGTATGTAACAGCATTTGCTTTTTGTCCCGGATTACGGTTTCAAAATATGCTCACCTGACTAGAAGTAAATTATCTTGCTTGCGCATTCAGAAAAAAATTCTACCTGCATCTATCCTGCTACCTTGCGGTTATGTTCTGGAGAGCAAAGAGTTTTAATGATTTACAGCTCAAAATAAAGCAACTCCACTATAACATTTATAACACTTTGGAGAGACATTTAAATCAGATGCACGGGGAGACAACTGTAAATAAATCAACATAAATCAAGGGGAAATTACCGTGGAAAATTTGAAATAAGAACACATAAAATATACAAAATGCTAAATACTAAGCGGGAGGTTGAGATGCAAAGAATGTGTATGCTAAAGTCATGAGTACACCTACGTGAAAGACATCACCAATGATAGCTATTTTTCAGATATATGAGTTGGTCGTGTGCTTTAGCGTTTGGTTTCTCGTGGCGAGACGCTGTGACAAGGTCTACGGGTTCGATCCTGCTTCGGCCATACATTGTTCATTATCTTATTTTGCTTTTGTTGATTATTTGGTGTTTTTTTCCGAGTACTGTAAACATATCTCTTCCCCTGACTGAAGTGTTTCGCTGATCTACCACCTCGGAAGCTTCCGTTTTATTCATATTAATTTATTATTTGTCATCACGAATCCATCTTGTTCGTTCTGCGGATGGATCTGTCTATCCAATATTGACAGATTCAGCCACGAGAGAAGCTGTTCAGCAAGGCAGCATCCAGCATAAGACACTCATATTTTACCAAATTACTGACTTATCATTATTTGCTACCAACCGTCTGTCAAAATGCCAAATGCCATATATATATATATATATATATGAATAAAGGTCAACAAAAGAAATGAAAATATGTGTAGAAATATAAAGTAAAGGCGAGCCATAATCACCGACATAAATATGTCACTCGAAGATGATGATATTTGTTATTTAAATATATCTCGCAAGGTTTTTTTGTTTTGTTAAACTAATTTTTGTTTTCAGGTCCTTGTATTTTGTGCCCATCGTATCGATTAGACTGTATTACCTCAACGTCTTTCATGATAACAAATGAAGAATTTACAACTGTGTAAGTTCTCCATGGACCATAATGCTAGGGATAATTGCTAAAGTTGATCTATATGACTTTTAATTAATTAATTATATTTTAAATTTCATTCAAGTATAGGTAAACAATTCCAACAATCTTAATTCCAACTGACAAAACAATAAACACGGAAAACAAACCAGTGGAAGAGATCGATCACTTTATCTATCTTGGAAGTCACATTGATCGAGAAGGGGATACAAGCAAAGAAATTAGAATCAGAATAGCTAAAGCAGCAATGTCTTTCAGAAGCCTTGAAAAGTTGTGGAAATCAAAACTCATCAGCACAAACACAAAACTTAGACTATTCAAATTAAATGTACTAACAACCCTTACGTATGCGTGTGAAAGCTGCAAAAAATACCAGAGATATAGAAACAAAGTTGAAAGCATTCGAAAATAAATGTCTGAGGAAAATACTTGGTATAGCGTGGAACGAATTAAAAACAAACAAGGAAATTAGAGAAATCGCCAATCAACCACTAATATCTTCAGTAATAAAGAAAAGACGATGGTCATATGTTGGACATGTGATGAGAAGAGATAATAACCGAATAGCAGAGCAACCCCTTATGTGGGAAACAACAGGTAAGAGGAAAAGAGGAAGACCCAGAGAGACACTGAGAAGAACATTGATAAGAGAGGCAAGAGCAGCAAGAATCGGCTCCCTCAATGAGATAGAGCTGCTTGCACAGAACAGAGACAAATGGCGAGATCTGATAAAATTTCTTTAAAAGAATTGAAAACTGCTAGAACAAAAAATGAGATAAGCGGAGTATCTTGGTCTACGCCCTATAGGCCGGTTACGGCTCGAAAGGTCATTAGATAGATAGATAGATAGATATATAGGTAAACACTATGTTCTGATTTGAATTTAGTTTTCATGAGATTTGTTTCTTTATTATCTTTCCTAGAGAGAGTTATTTCAATACAGTTTAATATGACGTGGCAATACTATAACATTAAATGCAAGGCACTATAAGTCTAAAACGGGGTGCTCATATACCAACTCGTACAGGCCTACCGAACATCTACACGCTGCTCAAACAACCTAGGTTATGCAGGCTTGGCCACGCACATAGTATAAAAGATGGCGGCACACCAAAAGATATACTCTATGGACAACTAGCAGATGGCAAAATAACTAGGGGGCCCCAAAACTTCGATTTATAGACGCGTGTAAACATGACATGAAGACTCTAAAACACCTTCGCGAAAAGACATTGTCCACGATAGCAAATTTTTAGTTAGCTGAGTGGCAGTGTTCCCTAGCTTTTGGCTTTTCGTGGCAAGGCGCTGTGCCACTGAGTACGGGTTCGATCCTGCTTTTTCTGTTGTTGATTATTTGTCATTTTTTCCGAGTGCTGTAAACATACCTCTTCCTCTGAATTGATTCTCTGAACATAAACCCTGCAGCCTGGGAAGAAATAGCTACAGACCGCAATCTTTTGAAACACACATTAAAGCTCCAACTTAAAAAAAAAGAAGCAGACAGACTTATATAAAAAGAGAATACACGTCGAAAGAAAGAAAAAAAATAACATCTCTATGGGCGCTGAAAAATCGATAGTCAACTATGATTAATGAAGTTTGTAGCTATAAGTTTAGGTTCATACAGAAGTTCGTTATAAAGTTCACACAAGAATGGACTTGTTTTAATATAAAAGTTCTAATTTAGTTCTAATCTTGGGCATTGCGCCGCATTTGTGGGTGCAGACGTCCGAAATCTAGGGCATTCTTGAAATTAATTTGTTTTGTTTTAATGGACGTGTTTTCAGCTTGTGACGGCATAAACAAAACGTTAAATGTTTAGCTGGAGTAAATATTTATGTATGAAAGATATTTTTGTTGAATAATATGTGTTACTATAAGCGCAAAAATGGGCAAATCTGAGAGTTTCTGGGGCATATATTCTTTTTAAAAAAAAGTAAAGTACCCCCGTCACGCGGAGTGTCGTATAGGGAATATGGTGTTAGTGACCATAACTTTTACAGACCTTCGACACATGATTTTTGGGTAATGTGGTCGGTATTACGCCTGTATCGCTTTACTTTTCCATAAAAATATCGGGTACGCATTAAAGGCTGGGTGAACCGGTTGCCCTCGGTTGGGATCGAACCCTACTGCTTGTCCTTTGTAGTCCAGTTCACTAACCAATGAGCTATCGCGGCTCCCCATATATTATATTATTAAATAGGAAAGTTTGAAAATGTTAAAATATAACTTCGTCTAATCAATTTGAAGAAGATTAATCTTTATTTTATATTTCCGGAGAGTTACAAAAGACCAATTTAACTAGGGTATCAATAACAAATATGTGAAACCCTGATCTGTCATAATGTGTAATCAGGAACAGGCGGTAGAGTCACGTAAGTACAATAATTCTTCGGACCCGGATCTTTACTGATTATCAACCCCTTATTTATTGGGCAATTATTGTTTATATATATATAAATGTACCATCAACCCTTACGTATGCGTGCGAAAGCTGGAAAAGAACAAGATATAGAAACAAAGTTGAACGTATTCGAAAATAAATGTCCAAGGAAAATACTTGGTATAGCGTGGAACGAATTCAAAACAAACGAGGAAATTAGATAAATTGCCAATCAACCACTAACATCTTCAGTAATAAAGAAAAGACGATGGTCATATGTTGGACATGTGATGAGAAGAGATAATAACCGAATAGCAAAGCAAGCCCTCATGTGGGAAACAACAGGTAAGAGGAAAAGAGGAAGACCCTGAGAGACACTGAGAAGAACATTGATGGCAGGGGCAAGAGCTGCAGGAATCGGTTCCCTCAATGAGATAGAGCTGCTTGCACAGAACAGAGACAAATGGCGAGATTTGATAAAATATCTTTAAAAAAATTGAAAACTGCTAGAACAAAAATTCAGATAAGAGAAGGAGTATCTTGGTCTACGCCCTATGGGCCGGCTACGGCTCGAAAGGTCAATAGATAGATAGATATATATATAGGCCTATATTATTATAAGTTAATTTATTATCCAATTGTAAAAGCGGGAGATTTATAGTGTGAACAAACTTTAGGCAGACCATAGTTATGTACAGTGTTAAGAATAAATGTCTGTGCACAGACTGTTTTTCTAAATTCTCTCCCTTTAATAAGAAGCATATGTTTCTTTGCTGCTGTTATATGTCAACCTTCAAACATTCAATTTTACTATAGAATATAATCTATTTTTAGAACATCAGTAGCGTAGTGGTAAGGCATTTGTTTGGTGATGGGAGACATTGGGGTATAAACAAACGAGGAAACCTAGAGATACACTGAAAAGAACACTTCTAAGAGAAGCAAAGTTGGTAGGTATATGATAAGATCAAATATCTCGGCAAGAATAAAGATAGATGGCAAAAACACAACGAGCCCTATGCGAAATCTATCGGCCCTGGCAGGATCAAGTTCATGAAGTAATTTACGTTCACACTCTGATCATTACTTCACAATGATGGTTGCTTGGCAATTTCTATTATTTCTTTCTTCAAATCATTTCATTTAATTTTTTTCAAAATATTTGTCCACGAACATTTTTGACGAATACATCAACTTTAATACTTTATTATCTAACATAACTCAGTCGTGGTCAATGCAGGGGTCAACGGTCTTATCTGGGATGACACCGATGAAAAATAAACAATCATCTATACAGACGGATCTGTAATAAGACACCAAAGGAGTGGATGGGCATTTACAGCAGGCTCGACAGGCAGAATAGTCAAGGAAGATAGGGGTACATACGTCATGACCACGAGTAGCATGACGATGGAGGTGATGGTAGTGACCAGGGAATTCTTCTGGCTAGAGTCGCAAGACTACACCCACGCCTGCATACTGAGTGATTCGATGAGCATATAAGAAAAGTGGAGGCGGGCTCTGTACTCAGGCAATGGATAGAGTTATTGCATAGGTCAAATATTCTTAAGGTCACCGTAGTCTATGTGCCTGGACATGTGGGAGTACGAGGAAATGAAAGAGCGGACAGATTGGCTAGATGCGCTGTTGCTGAAGACGGTCAACCAATGGATCGGGCTGACATCATCAATGTCCTTCGAGATGTGGGAAGAGCACATGACTTCAACAACCTTGAATCCACGTCACTCCTTCGGATGACAGAGATGGGAGTTAAGATAGACACAGCCAACACGAGAAACTTGGTGGGCTATAAGAAGACTTATCAACCAACACAGAACTGGAGCCATCAGTCGCTGCGGGACTTGCAGAGGTGGGGATCTGATCACCAATGTACATGTTCAGAGTTCAATGATGGTGACCGACAAATAACTCAATAACTGAATACCTTTATTAACTAATATATTTTTCACCCATTTTTTATTTGCCCACTAATTCAAGATGCTAAAAAAGTTGTCAAGACACACACGAAAGCACCTTTTGGCATCGTTTCAAACAGTGCATGGCACCGGCCATGACTGTTTATATTTTTGTTGTTTACTTTTTCTCATAAATTGTATCAAAATCAACGTATGTTTGTTTCCAATCTTCACTAACAACGTATGGTTATTATCCTGATCGATATTGCTACTTGACGCATTATTAGTTAACAACATTTAGATATTATCGATTGGCTATGCGTCTGTTCTTTACGTGAAAGTACATGCTACATTAGAAGAAAAAAAATAATCGGCTCTCGAGTGATGGTCTTGTTGTGACACCAGATGTTTTGCTGCAGTGAATGGAAAGTTAGTCTCTTTCAGAACGCGCATTCGAGGCTGTCATAAACCGAAACAGCGCATGAAATAAACCAAACTACTTATAATTACCAGCTGCATTTGGAGACAATTAAAATTCCTGGAAATTCGGAGCTGTCATATTGGTTTGTAAGGCAAGTTTCATCTGTTTATGTGTACCTTTCCTTTTTCATAATCCATTCATCATCATCATGTGCCATACCGGTTGGCGTAGGCGATCATGTCCCTCCACAATCTTCTATCTACAGTGCATCTTATCAGTTCTGTTGTTGACTGTTTTCCATGCCATGACGCCAAGTTATCCAGTATTTTCTCTCTTTGTCGTCAGCGATCTCTCTTTCCTTTTATTTTGCCAGTTGTAACAAAGTATTCCAACTTTCCTCTTCTCATGATGTACCCGAAAAATGTTGATTGCTTCTTTCTGATGTTTTTTAAGAGCTCGCTTTTTGTGTTGGCCTCTTTGAGAACTTCCTCATTGGTCTTTCACAATCCATAACTGGTTTTAATTACAATTGAATTCCTCGAGATCATGGCAGACCCATAGGTGGTACGCTTTTATAACAGATGGGGCAGTGTATGAACACGGTTAAGTCGTTAAACCAGTTCAGTTTTGTATCTTCATTTTCTTACTCACTTACATATATAGCGTAACTCTTCAAAGATGAGCCGAGAACAGGGAGACGAGTTTGTGTGTCTTGGGCAAAACACTATTTCTATATTATTCGCAAGCCAACAGTAATGTCAGGTCTACCCTCATTACTTGGACTACCTATGCAGGGCAGGATAAAAGGTTAAACAGCTTTCATATGTTCGAAAGATTATGAACATCAAATGACAGGACAAAGTAATGAACTCTAATGTCTTACAACGAGCCAAACTCTCATCTTTCAAGGCAACACTTAGGAATCGGAGACACGTCGTCTGGGTCGTGTAAAAATAATCGCCAACATTTGTATTCCCAAACAAATATTGTATGGTGAACGTAAGGAAAGAAAGAGACCAAAAGGCGAAAATGTTGAGATATAAGGATGACTGCAGGGCGTCCTAAAGTAAATTTTCTATCAGCGGAAGAAACTGGGAGGACCTAGATGCAGATCGTTGCACACGGAGAACATACAATTTAAAAATGGGACAGTTAACTTTCGAGTCAGATTTGATATCAAATTCAGAAGTCAAAGGGCGCAGGAGGAACGAGACGAGGCCAGGCACCATAAATACATCTGTGTTTTCGTTCTGCGGACCAATCTAACAATCCAACATTGGCAGATTCAGCCACGAGACAAGCTATTCAGCAAAGCAGCATTCAGCAATAAGACACATATATTTTGCTAAACTACTGACTTATTATGATTGTACGCGATATACCGCCGGTCAAGACACCAAACGCCATATTACATCAAGTAGTGTCTGCATAACTCACGTTTTACACTCAGATCCTTTCAATCCAACATAACACGTCATAAACATCATCATCATCAAGTACCATGACTGCAGGTGTAGGTGATCATGTCTCTCCACAACTTTCAATGTCGACAATTATTTATCATTTCCGTTGTTGACCTTCTGCCACGCCATTCTCTTAAGGTGTCTGGCATCTTTTTTCTTTGCTTCCCTTTATCTCTTCGTCCCTCAATTTTCCCAGTTGTCACAATATATTCCATCTGTTCCCTTCCCATTACATGACCAAAAAATATTGATTGTTTCCTTCTAATATTGAAAACTAGCTCTCTTTTTGCTTTGGTCTCTTTCAGAACGTTTTCATTACTCTTCTTTGGTGTCCATGGTATTCTCAACATTCTTCTATAAAAGCACATTTCTAAAGCCACCAGTGAGGAGGTTAATGTCAATGTTAATGTCAATGTTAATGCCATTGTTAATGTCAATGTTAATGTCAATGTTAATGTCAATGTTAATGTCAATGTTAATGTCAATGTTAATGTCATTGTTAATATCAATGTTAATCTCAATGTTAATGTCATTGTTAATGGCAATGTTAATGTCATTGTTAATATCAATGTTAATGTCAATGTTAATGTCAATGTTAATGTCAATGTCAATGTTAATATCAATGTTAATGTCATTGTTAATGTCATTGTTAATGTCAATGTTAATGTCAATGTTAATGTCAATGTTAATATCAATGTTAATGCCAATGATAATGTCAATGTTAATATCAATGTTAATGTCATTGTTAATGTCAATGTTAATGTCAATGTTAATGTCAATGTTAATATCAATGTTAATGTCAATGCTAATGTCAATGTTAATATCAATGTTAATGTCAATGTTAATGTCAATGTTAATGTCATTGTTAATGTCAATGCTAATATCAATGTTAATGTTAATGTCATTGTTAATGTCAATGCTAATGTCAATGTTAATATCAATGTTAATGTCATTGTTAATGTCAATGTTAATATCAATGTTAATGTCATTGTTAATGTCAATGTTAATGTCAATGTTAATATCAATGTTAATGTCATTGTTAATGTCAATGTTAATGTCAGTGTTAATGTCATTGTTGATATCAATGTTAATGTAATGAACAAAAGCAATTATTTAAAAAAAAGTACCCCCGTCACGCCAAGTGGCGTATAGGGAATATGGTGTTAGTGACCATAAATTTTACAGACCTTCGACACATGATTTTTGGGGTAATGTGGTCGATATTACGCCAGTGTCGCTTTACTTTCCCAGAAAAAAATCCGTTACCCATTAAAGACCTGGTGAACCCTAAAGCCGTCGACTGGGATCGAACCGTACCTCTTGCCCTTTGCAGTCCAGTTCACTAACCACTGAGCTATCGCGTCTCCCTAAAAGTACGCAAAGTATAATTTACTCACAAGTTTTGTCATCTTCTACTCATTAATGTTATTAATTTGTGTAAATTATCAACATTGACAAGGAACCTGAGATAATTAGAAATGTTTATTAATTATTCTTGATCTTGGTAGACCAATGATTCTTCCTTCGTGACGATAAAGTCACATAGGGCCTGTAATGTTTTTTGCCATCCATCTTTACTCTTGGCGAGATATTCAAGTCTATACCTGTCAACTTTGCTTTTCTTATGTTTTGTAATTAGTGTCTTTTTAGGTCTTCTTCTTTTTCTGCATCCTGATGTTTCTCATTGAAGAGCCTGGTTTAACATTTTGAAACAGTTTATTAACTATTCATTATCGTCATCAAGTACCATGCCTGCAGGCGTAGGTGATCATGTCTTTCCACAACTTTCGATCTCGACAGTTATTTATCATTTCTGTTGTTGACCTTCTGCCAAGCTATTCTCTTATGCTGTCTGGTATTTTTTCTCTTTGCTTCCTTCTATCTCTTTGTCCATCAATTTTTCCAGTTGTTACAATATATTCCAGTTGTTCTCTTCACAATATATGGCAAAAATATGATGATTGTTTCTTCCTAATATTGTAGATTAGCTCTCTTTTTGCTTTGACCTCTTTTAGAACATTTTCATTACTCTTCTTATCTGTCCATGGTATTCTCAACATTCTTCTGTGAAACCATATTTTTACAGACTCCAGTTATTTTCTTGCATGTTGTCCTATTGTCCATGATTAACATCCATATGTCTGGGAGAAAGGGGTAAAGAGTGGATTTGACAACACGGAGGACTTGTGAATGATAAATGTATTGTTAGTTGATGATTACACTAACTGGTGTCGAAATGGTGAGTGAGTGAATGAGTGTGATTGAGTGAGTGAGTGAAAGGTAGAGTGAGTGAATAAGTGTGAGCGAGTGAGTGAGTGTGTGAAAGGTAGAGTAAGTGAATGAGTGAGAGTGAGTGAGTGAAAGGTTGAGTGAGTGAGTGAGGGAAAGGTTGGGTGAGTGAGTGAGTGAAAGGGTGAGTAAGTTAGTGAATGAGCGAGTGGAAGGTTCAGAAAGTGAGTGAGTGAAAGGTTGAGTGAGTGAGTGAGTGAGTGAGTGAGTGAGTAAGTGAGTGAGTGAGTGAAAGGTAGAGTAAGTGAATGAGTGAAAGGTTGAGTATGTGAATGTGTGAGTGAGTGAGTGAAAGGTTCAATAAGTTAATGAGTGAGTGGGTGAGTGAATAAGTGAGTGAGTGAGTGGGTGAGTGAATAAGTGAGTGAGTGAGTGAAAGGTTGAGTGAGTGAGTGAGTGAATGAGTGTGAGTGAGTGAGTGAGTTAATGAGTGTGAGTGAGAGTGAATGAGTGAGAGTGAATGAGTGAGAGTGAATGAGTGAGAGTGAGTGAGTGAGTAAAATGTAGAGTAAGTGAGTGAGTGAGTGAGAGGTTAAGTGAGTGCGTGAGTGAAAGGTTGAGAGAGTGAGGGAGTGAGGGAGTCAGTGAGTGAGTGACTGAAAGGTTGAGTAAGTGAGTGAGTGAAAGGTTGGTTGAGTGAGTGAGTTAGTGAAAGGTTGAGTAAGTAAATGAGTGAGTGAGTGAGTGAGTGAGTGAGTGAGTGAGTGAGTGAGTGAGTGGAAGTGTGAGTGATTGTTTGTGTGAGTGGAAGGGTGAGTGGTAAGATTGAGATTATGAGTGAGTGAGTGAATGAGTGAGTGGGTGGGTGAGTAGGTGAGTGTGAATGAATATTTGAGTGTATTTGTGGGTGAGTGTATGTGTGAGTGAGTCAGTGTGTAAGTGTGTAAATGGGGAGGTTCGTAGGAGGGTGAGATAGTATGTGAGGGAATAGGTGAGTGGATAGGTTATGTGACTGGTTAAGTAATTGAGTGAGTAGATGAGTCGGTTGGTGAGGAATGAGTTCAGCGGGCAAGTGAATGAGTTTGTGAATGGGTAAGTGTATGTTTTATTATGTATTATATTTGTTTTCTTTTTAAACACAGAATGAAGGCACTATCACGATGCATAACGTCAAGATCAATCCTCTACTGGTAATTCTAGCATCATCATCATTATCATCAACATTGTAATTAATTAAGTAGTTGCAGAAACTACAACTATTTTCATTAATAGTGTACTTTTTCTATGCTGTTTCTTATTTAGACATTAATTTCCCTAATGAATTTGACATTGTCGCTAAGATTTCTCTCTTTCGTCTACAAAATGTTTGTCTTTATTCTCCTGCAGCTGTTATTATAATTAACTATATCACTTGGTTTAACAATTGTAAACGATGAAATCAATCTCAAAACCTGAAATATCGGTTACAATAGCACAAACTACAACAGCCATTGCGAAGCTTAAACCTATTTGGAAAGATAGGATCACTCTTGGATCTAAAATCAGGCCAATACGGCTCATTTTATATCATTTTTTCTATACGTTTGCTAGACATGGATCGTTACAGCGAAACTAAAAAAGAAATTAGAAGATATAGATAAGAAGCGTTATCGTAAGATTTTGGACATTTCTTACATAGATCGTATCACAAATGAAAAAAAGTTTACAAAAGGACACAACAAGCAATCGGAGCACATGATAATCTTTTGACAATTGTGAAGAACCCCAAAATGAAATGAACCGAACACATATTTTGATGACTGGCTAAGCAAAGATCTTCCTGCAAGGAAATTTAAAAGAGAGAGACAGGAACGCTGAGAAAGAGATGGAAAGATAGCATTAAAGAATGACATGCCTAAACTTTGCAGTATTCCAAAGACTGACTAAAAAAAGGTAAAAACGGAGAATGCTAACGAAGTCTCATAGTGGTGTCCCAAAGACACGGGATAGTTTATGGGAAGAAGAAGTAGTGCAGTGATAGAAGAAGGGGAACAATAACCTTGATTTATTAAAAATGGCTGATTCTTGAAATTTTTTCAATCGAAACTCCACTTTGACAAACACAATTATAAAGTACCGTACCTGATGACAACCGCCTAATAAACGATCATGTACTGGACTTTACTTGACGGCCAGATGAATGCAGGCAAAGGAGCGTCAATGTTCGGAACTTAAGGTCAACATGTCTGTGTGGATACAGAGTGAGCAGCATTTAAAACAACAACGACAAATTTAAGTTGTACTTTCGAGTACAGTTCTGGAACTTGGAGCTATTTGGTTCTCAGCAATGAAAGCTTTTGTCAAATGAAAGCTAAGGAAGGACGATAACTATCTGGCAGGAAGCCATTTATATAGAAATATAAAAAGTGGGTCATCCGCTTGAAGTACATTGTTTAATATCGAGACAAAGATGAAGAAAACGAGGAAGAAAGAGACAAGAAGAATAAAATAAAGACAAAGCAGAATTGTAGTGATACAGTCAGGTAGTATGAATAGTAGAAGTAGTAGTAGTAGTAGTAGTAGTTATAGTCGTAGTAGTAGTAGTAGTTATAGTCGTAGTAGTAGTAGTAGTAGTAGTAGTAGTTATAGTCGTAGTAGTAGTAGTAGTAGTAGTAGTTATAGTCGTAGTAGTAGTAGTAGTAGTAGTAGTTATAGTCGTAGTAGTAGTTGTTGTAGTAGTTGTAGTAGTTATTGTAGTAGTAGTTGTAGTAGTAGATGTAGTAGTAGTTGTTGTAGTAGTATTAGTTGTTGTAGTCGTAGTAGTAGTTGTAGTAGTAGTTGTTGTAGTGTTAGTATTGTTATTAATTGTAGTAGTAGCAATTGTTGTATTTAATGGTAGTAGTAGCAGTTATAGTAGTAGCTGTAGAAGTACTATTTATAGTATTAGTAGTAGTATAAGTTCCTGTAGTAGTTGTACTAGTATTAGTTCAAGTAGTAGTTGTAGTAGTAATAGTAGTAGTTGTAGTTGTAGTAGTAATAGTAGTAGTTGTTGTAGCAGTTGCAGTTTTAGTAGTAGTAATAGTAGTAGCTGTAGTATCAATAGTATTAGTTGTTGTAGTAGTAAAAGTAGTAGTTGTAGTTGTAGTAGTAACAGTAGTAGTTGTAGTTGTAGTAGTAATAGTAATCGTTGTAGTTGTAGTAATAGTAGAAATAGTAATTACAGTTGTAGTACTAGTTATAGTGGTAATTGAAATAATAATAGCTGTAGTAGTAGTTGTGCTAGTAGCAGTTCTAGAATTATATTTGTAGTAATAATAGTGATAGTAGTAGTTGTAATGGTAGTAGTTTTAGTAGTAGTAATTGTTGTAGTAGTAGTAGTATTTTTGTAGTTCAAGTAGTTATAGTGGTAGCTGTATTATGAGTAGTTGTTGTAGCAGTAGTAGTAGTTGTAGAAGTAGGTGAAGTAGTAGTAGGAGAGGTAGTAATAGTTGTAGTAACAGCAGTTGGAGTAGGAGTAATTGCAGCATTGGTAATAGTAGTTGCTGTAGTAGTAGTTGCAGTTGTAGTTGTTGTTATAGTAGTAGTAGTAGTAGTAGTAGTAGTAGTAGTTGTAGTACTAGTAGTTTTGGTAGCAGGCGTAGTGGTTTACAGCAATATTTGTGATAGTAGCAGTTTTAGCTGCAGTTGTATTTGCTGTAGCAGTAGCAGTTGTTGTTGTTTTATTAGTTGTAGTTGTAGTTATAGAAGTGGTAGTTGTAGTATTAACTGTAGTAGAATTTGTAGTAGTAGTAGTTGGAGAAGTAGTAGTTGCATTATTAGTAGTTGTAGTAGCAGTGTTCTTACTGTAGTAGTAATAGTAAAAGTATTAATTGTAGTAGAAATAGTAGAAGGTACCAAAACTGTAAATTAGAAAGAAAAATGTAAAGGTCGTAAAATAAATTAAATCCATACAAGTAAAAGAAGCAGCAGTAAGATAACAAGAGTGACGAAGAAAAGAAAAAAGAGGAAGAAGAACCAGAAACAAAGAAGCAGTGAAAAGAAGAAGACGTACTGTAAGAGAAATCACTAATTATAAACCGACCAAGATGGAATCAAAGAAAGGAAGCACAGGGAATAAAAAATATTCGTTACTCGAAGTTAAAACAAACATGATAGTAAGCCGATAATGGATCAACATATTTGTAGTTAAAATAAAAGAAAAAATGAAGGTTCCCTCTAGGCCTTGCTAGGCATTTTTGGAATATGGCGTTAGTGACTAAATCTTCTATGACCACGACACATTTTTCCATGATACGATCGGTATCACGCTAGGCCGGGTTCACTTCCCAGAAATATCTCTATTACCAACTTTTAGAGGCTGGGTGAAACCAGAAGCCTTATCGGTCGAAATAAAAAATCCGACACTAGTAGAAGAAAAAAAAATAAAAGAATGAATGAGGAAACATAATTATAACTTTAAGACAAATGTATAGTAATGATGTAGAGGAGACAGAAGAATAAGGAGAAGTAGTTTAGGTAGACCCCAAAAAAATAGTAGTGAAAAAGTAGAAAGACCTGAAAATAAAGAATAAAAGGCGAAGATCTATGACGCCTAACTAGTTCATTAAAGTGCTTTTTTGTTTTCTTTTTCTAACCTTGTTCCTTTCTTTCAGTTATGAGTTACCTTCCCATGCAGTTACTCATTTGTTGTGTTCAATTGCAGATGTTCAATTACAGATGTACAAACACACAAGCATGCTAGACAAGACCATATTTTTTCTCATTCTTGTAACTCTGTCAACGGTCTACGCCTCAGAAAGGTGTCAATTACTCGGACGAACTTTAGAAAAGTGTCAATCTCGTGCTCATGATGAAAGTTGCTACGAGGTGCAGCATGTTTATGTACGAAACTGCGCTATGTCCAACTGCGCATCTGCTGAGAACGCATTTTACGTGAACAATTGCTACTCACACTACAGTAAACAATGCAAAGACCTACTAGATATTATGATGAAAGAGTGTCGTGAATTTGAATTTGAATTTCTAGATCCCCCGGCATAGAAAACAGCACTGTTAATAAAGAGACGCATTACACTTGAAAAGTGGTTTGTTAAAATGTTCGTTTTAATTATTAGTGAGGTATCAATCTTTCTAATAAACAAGGGTACGTCAACAAGTATAGCACTTTAGCATAAAGGAGGCAATTAGTAGTAGTAGTTGTAGTAGTTGTAGTTGTTGTTGTAGTTTTAGTAGTTGTAATTGTAGTAGTTGTAGTAGTTGTAGTAGTAGTAGCAGTTTAGTAGTTTTTGTAGTAGTAGCAGTAGTTGTAGTAGTTGTAGGAGTTGTAGTAGTTGTAGTTGTAGTAGTTGTAGTAGTTGTAGTAGTTGTAGTAGTTGTTGCTGTTGTAGTAGTTGTAGTAATTGTAGTAGTTGTAGTAGTTGTAGTTGTAGTAGTTGTAGTAGTTGTAGTAGTTGTAGTAGTTGTAGTTGTTGCTGTTGTAGTAGTAGCAGTAGTTGTAGTAGTTGTAGTAGTGTAGTAGTTGTAGTTGTTGTTGTAGTTGTAGTTATTGTAGTAGTTGTAGTAGTTGTAGTAATTGTAGCAGTTGTAGTTATTGGTGTAGTTGTAGTAGTCGTAGTTGTAGTAGCAATTTAGTAGTTGTGGTAGTAGTAGTAGTTGTAGTACTTGTAGTAATTGTAGTTGTAGTTGTTGTAGTAGTTGTAGTTGTTGTAGTAGCTGTAGTTGTTGTAGTAGTTGCAGTAGTTGTAGTTGTAGTTGTTGTAGTAGTTGTAATAGTTGCAGTAGTTGTAGTTGTAGTTGTTGTAGTAGTTGTAATAGTTGCAGTAGTTGTAGTTGTTGTAGTAGTTGTAGTAGTTGTAGAAGTTGTAAAAGCTGTAGTAGTTGTAGTCGCTGTAGTTGTTGTAGTTGTTGTAGTAGTTGTAGTTGTTGTAGTAGTTGTAGTTGTGGTAGTAGTAGCAGTAGTTGTAGTTGTGGTAGTAGTAGCAGTAGTTGTAGTAGTTGTTGTTGTTGTAGTTATAGTTGTAGTTGTTGTAGTAGCTGTAGTTGTTGTAGTTGTTGTAGTTGTAGTACTAGCTGTAGTTGTTGTAGTTGTTGTAGTTGTGGTAGTAGTAGCAGTAGTTGTAGTAGTTGTACTAGCTGTAGTTGTTGTAGTTGTGGTAGTAGTAGCAGTAGTTGTAGTAGTTGTACTAGCTGTAGTTGTTGTAGTTGTAGTTGTTGTAGTTGTAGTTGTTGTAGTTGTTGTACTAGCTGTAGTTGTTGTAGTTGTAGTTGTTGTAGTTGTAGTTGTTGTACTAGCTGTAGTTGTTGTAGTAGTAGCAGTTTAGTAGCTGTGGTAGCAGTAGTAGTTGTTGTAGTTGTAGTTTTAGTTGTAGTAGCAATTTAGTAGTTGTGGTAGTAGTAGTAGCTGTAGTTGTAGTGGCAATTTAGTAGTTGTGGTAGTAGTAGTAGTTGTAGTAGTTGCAGTTGTTGTAGTAGTTGTAGTAGTTGTAGTTGTAGTAGTTGTAGTTGTAGTTGTTGTAGAAGCAGTGTAGTAGTTGTGGTAGTAGTTGTAGTAGTTATAGAAGTTGGTGGTGTAGTAGCAGTTTAGTAGTTGTGGAAGTAGTGGTAGTTGTTGTAGTCATAGTAGTTGTTGCATTGGTGGAAATTATATTAGTGGTATAGTAGTAGTAGTAGTTATTATTGCAATATTAGTAATTGTAGTAGATTAATAGTAGAAGTTACCATAACTGTAAATTAGAAAGAAAAACGTTGGGTGTAAAAAAGGGTGTAAGGTAAATGAAATCAATTCAAGTAAAAGATATAGCAGAAGAATAACAAGAATGACGAAGATTAGAAAAATTAGAAGAAACAAAAATGAAGCAGTTAAGAAGAAGATTGTAAGAGAAATGACATATAAGAAGAGCAAGAAAGAATCGAAGAAATGGAGCATACGAAATAAAAAGAATCGTTACTTGAAGTTACGCAAATCATGATAACAAGTTCATAAAGGATCAACATACTTGTAGCCTCGCTTGGCATATTGGGGAATATGGCGTTGAGACCATATTCTTCTAAGACCACGGCACATTTTTCCGTGATACGGTCGGTATCATGCCAGGCCGCCTTAACTTCCCAGAAAAATCTCTCATTTCCCCTCTTTTAGAGGCTGGGTGAAACCCGAAGCCTTATCGGTCGAAAAATATCCGCCACTAATAGAAGATAAAACATAAATAGAAGAATGAGGAAACATAATTATAATTTTAAGATAAATGTATAGTAATGATGTAGAAGAGACAGAAGAATAAGAAGAAGTAGTTCAGGTAGCCAAATAAATAGTAGTGAAAACGTATAAAGACCTGAAAATAAAGAATAAAAGGCGAAGATCTATGACGCCTAACTAGTTCATTAACGTGCTTTTTGTTTACTTCTTCTAACCTTGTTCCTTTCTTTCAGTTATGAGTTACCTTCCCATGCAGTTACTCATTTGTTGTGTACATGTTCAATTGCAGATGTACAAACACACAAGCATGCTAGACAAGACCATATTTTTTCTCATTCTTGTAACTCTGTCAACGGTCTACGCCTCAGAAAAGTGTCAATTACTCGGACGAACTTTAGAAAAGTGTCAATCTCGTGATCATGATGAAAGTTGCTATGAATTGCAGCATGTTTATGTACGAAACTGCGCTTTGTCCAAATGCGCACCTGCTGAGGACGCATTTTACGTGAACAATTGCTACTCGCACTACAGCAAACACTGCAAAGAACTATCAGAAATGATGATGAAAGAGTGTCGCGAATTTGAATTTGAATTTCTAGATCCCCCGTTATAGAAAACAGCACTGTTAATAAAGAGACACATTACACTTGAAAAGTGGTTTGTTAAAATGAACGTTTTAATTATTAGCGAGTCATCAATCTTTCTAATAAACAAGGGTACGTCAAAAAGTATGGCACTTTAGCATAAAGGAGGCAAAACACATGTCTGATAATTGGTGTGAGCGTTGTTGCTGTCTATGTACTCATCCATCAAGGCGATGCACTTAGCCTATTTCTTGTTTGCTTTTCTGATGCCTTAATTGCAGAACGATGTCTGGGTCGAGAACTACTTTTCCAATGTATTTCCTGGCTGGGCACCGTACTACGTCTTCAATTCAGACTTCATATGGGCACCGAATCACGCCTGCAGTTGGTCTCTGCCTAAGCACTGAATTACATCTGTTGATCACTTTCTGGCCTGGCACTGAAAAATATATATTGATCAGTCTTTGACTGGAAACCGAACCACATCTATAGTTCAGTCTCTGCCTGGGCACCGAATCACCTCTATAGTTCAGTCTCCTCCTGGGCACCGAATCACCTCTATAGTTCAGTCTATGCCTGGGCACCGAATCACCTCTATAGTTCAGTCTCTGCCTGGGCACCGAATCACCTCTATAGTTCAGTCTCTGCCTGGGCACCGAATCACCTCTATAGTTCAGTCTCTGCCTGGGCACCGAATCGCCTCTATAGTTCAGTCTCTGCCTGGGCACCGAATCACCTCTATAGTTCAGTCTCTGCCTGGGCACCGAATCACCTCTATAGTTCAGTCTCTGCCTGGGCACCGAATCACCTCTATAGTTCAGTCTCTGCCTGGGCACCGAATCACCTCTATAGTTCAGTCTCTGCCTGGGCACCGAATCACCTCTATAGTTCAGAAATCAAATCACGGTCGTTCGAAATAAAAGTAATTACTGAAATATCAATGATCAATGAAATGTGTCAGAAGAATGACAGGAAACAGCTTAAGGGACAGAGTAAGAAACGCCGACCTGAGGAAGAAACTCGAAATTGAACCAGCCATCGAATACATAATGAAACAACAGATAAATTGGTTCGGCCACACAACAAGACAAAAAGAACTAACAATGACTCAAAGAGGCATTAACAAACGCTACGAAAACGCCAGATTAAGAGGAAAACCGAGAAAGAGATGGATAAAGGGAATACTAGAGTCACTAGGAGGGATAACATCAGAAGAGGCCAACAGAAAAGCAAAGAATCGCAGATTGTATCTCCCCTCGACGTCAAATGCAAAAGAGGAAGGATAGAAGACAGAAGAAGACTGAAATAACAGGAAATGTTTAGAATTGTAGAAGCCACAACGACGTAATGAATCCGCTTCGTGATTTTCATTTAGTCGTCTAGACTTTAAATACTGGACTGCATCCGTGGTTCCATGCTCAGAATAAAGAGTTCTACAAGGAAGACATCAGTTTTGTCAAGAAACGATGCGAGAGTGGCATATCGCCTAAAGAGTTGAATGTATAGAAACTAAATATCACGTCAATGTTCAGGAACGTGGTTTGATTTGTTCACCATCATAATTATCTAGCTTCACGCCTCTGGTGGAACTTGGCTCCCATAACAGTTACTTTGAAGTTTTGTTCTGACCTCCATGAGATATCCACCTTCTATAGTGCCTTCTCAACGCTCGACTGTGATATCTTGAACCAATATCCTTCTACTGACATTCAGTAATGTATGCTTACGTAGAATAAAAGGATGGAAATAGCAGAATAAAATCATTAACAATAAATTATGATTAAAATAATTATGGAAAAGTACCAGTCAAATAACAGTGGATAAAGAGATACAGCGAAGATGATGGCGTTGTATAGGACACACATTCCGGAAGCCAACTGAGAGTATTACACAAGAGGCCTTTTTTGGAATTCCCAAAGAAAAAAACAAAGAGGAAGACCTAAATATTCCTAGAGAAGACAGATAGAAGCAGATGTGAAGATAATGGGTAAGACATGCAATGATCTTAAAATAATGGCAAGAAAGAGAACAATTACGAAAATAATTGTTCAAAACCTATGCTCCACAGGAAGCTGAAAGTGATTGTTGAAGACCTATGCTCCACAGGGAGCTGAAACTGATTGTTGAAGACCTATGCTCCACAGAGAGCTGAAAGTGATTGTTAAAGATCTATGCTCCACAGGGAGCTGAAAATGATTGTTGATGTCCTATTCTCCACAGGGAGCTGCAAGTGATTGTTAAAGACCTATGCTCCACAGAGAGCTAAAAGTGATTGTTGAAGACCTATGCTCCACAGAGAGCTGAAAGAGATTGTTAAAGACCTATGCTCCACAGGGAGCTGAAAGTGATTGTTGAAGATCTATTCTCCACAGGGAGCTGAAAGTGATTGTTGAAGACCATGCTCCACAGAGACCTGAAAGTTATTGTCGAAGATCTATGCTCCACAAAGAGGTGAAAGTGATTGTTGAAGATCTATACTCCACAGGGAGCTGAAAGTGATTGTTGAAGACCTATGCTCCACAGGAAGCTGAAAGTGATTGTTGAAGATCTGTGCTCCACAGGGAGCTGAAAGTGATTGTTGAAGACCTATGCTCCACAGGGAGCTGAAAGTGATGAAAGTGATTGTTAAAGATCTATACTCCACAGGGACCTGAAAGTGATTGTTGAAGATCTATGCTCCACAAAGAGGTGAAAGTGATTGTTGAAGATCTATGCTCCACAGGGAGCTGAAAGTGATTGTTGAAGACCAATGCTCCACAGGAAGCTGAAAGTGATTGTTGAAGACTTATGCTCCACAGTGAGCTGAAAGTGATTGTTGAAGACCAAGCTCCACTGGGAGCTGAAAGTGATTGTTAAGATCTTTACTCCACAGGGAGCTGAAAGTGTTTGTTGAAGATCTATGCTCGACAGGGAGCTGAAAGTGATTGTTGAAGACCTATGCTCCACAGGGAGCTGAAAAGTAGAAGAAGAAGATCCTACTAAGTTTACCTCTCTCTTAATTACCAGGACCGATTCCCTCCATAATTATCTTCAAAGACAATTTTCATATTAAAGTGCTATACATTTTGACTGACCTTCATTGTTTCACAGAAAATTTGTTGATAAAACATCTTGCATTACAAATAAAACATTTAAATAAAAGATCTAATAATAAGTGATGCACATATTTTCTACTAATTTATATATTCTTTACTCTACTTTATCCTTCACGTGAAATTCAGTTGCAATTTATATGTTTATAAAGTTATATAATGTTGTTATTGCAGCAGTTTGTCGGAAAACTATTAATCCATTTCCTCCACAAAATAAATTTTGAAATCATATGAATGTTGTAGATAGGAGAAAAAGAAATCCATATGAGATTTCTATGATTTGATTTCTGTTCTTGTTGCCGCAATTTGGAAATTCAACTTGTAAACTAATTAAATCAGCAACTTGTATATTAATTTAGTCAGCAACTTGTAAATTAATTTAATCAGCAACTTGTAAACTAAGTTAATCGTCAACTTGTAAACTAATTAAATCAGTACATTGTAAGATAATTTAATCATAAACTTCTAAAATAATTTAATCAGTAACTTGTAAACTATTTTAATCACCAACTTTTAAAATAATGTGATCAGTAACTTCTAAACTAACATAATCAGCAACGTGTAAACTAATTTAATCATCAACTTGCAAACTAATTTAATTGCAACTTGGAAACAGATTTAATCAGTAACTTGTAAACTAATTTAATTGCATCTTGTAAACTAATTTAATCATCAACTTGTAAACTAATTTAATTGCAACTTGTAAACTGATTTAATCAGTAACTTGTAAACTAATTTAATCATCAACGTATAAACTAATTTAATCAGCAATTTGTAAACTAGTTTTTTCACCAACTTGTAAACTAATTTAATCACTAAATTGTAAACTAATTTAATCATCAACATGTAAACTAATTTAATCATCAACATGTGAACTAATTTAAACAGCAAATTGTAAACTAATGTAATCATCAACATGTAAAATAATTTAATCAGCAAATTGTAAACTAATTTAATCATCAATATGTAAACTAATTTAATCATTAAATTGTAAACTTGTTTAATCACCAACGTGTGTTCACCCGATAATAAGACGTGGATGCGTTGTGTCGCTAGCTTATTGCAAATCCGCGATATCTGCACCATTCAGCACGCTACACCCGACTTCGTCATAGATGAGTAGATTTGCTTCACAATTTTTTACTGCACAACTGTCCCCTTATATTGCCTACTCTTTTCGACTTTAAACTGCCAAGGATCCATCAGTGCGCAACTGCACACGGGGCCTACATTTTCACTGATTTACAAAAGGAATAGACGTCGGATCTCACTACCCAGACACCAAGGATCGGTAACGCCAGGAGGAAAACCATGGATTGTATTTTTAAAAATTCCCATCGACCGTGGTGGAGATCAAAACCAGGACCTTTTTGTCCAGACAGCCGACGCCTTACCTCTAGACCACCTCGCCTCCCATCAAGGGGCAATGAATTTAGTGCCCAGATGATGACGTTCGCCGAGTCTACTCTTTCTCTTTCTTTGTGCTCGCCTAGAAAATGTGACCTGCCGCAAATCAGGTCTGCCAACTCAAGAATCATCGTTTACTTTCTGCTACCAAGGACCTATTGCTGGGAGCGTCTTTCCAGTTTTGCTGAAATCGTAATCTTTCATCTCATATTGTCGTATTTCAATGGGAAGGACATACACTTCTTCTTCTTCTGTCCTTCCTCATTTGCCTTTCAGCGTCGAGAGGAGATATAATTTGCGGTCTTTTACTTTTCTGTTCGCCTCTGCTGCTATTATTTTTCCTAGTGCTTCTAGTATTCCGTCGATCCGTCTTTTTCGTGGTCGACCTTGGGTCTGGTATTCTCGCAACGTTCTTGAGGGCTCGTTGTGTTGTATTTTGATCTTTCTGCCGTGTCACGTGGCCAAAATCACTTTATTTGTTACTTCTTTATATATTCTATGGCGGGGGCCATTCCTAGCTCCATATACTTGTATGTATTTATTTTGCATAGTCCGACTACCCTTACAGTTAGAACTACGTCAATATTCTATTCAACTCTGTATCGAAGAAATGAATAAAACGTATTCATGTCCATTAGTATGTAGGGAAACATGGCGTTAGCGTCCGTTGCTTTATGACCGTAGTACTATATTTTTATTATCAGGAATGGAATGAATATGGAAATCAGCACCACTTCGCTGTTAGTTTTCTTTCCAATTAAAAAAAAATGATGCACTGTTAGTGGCTATGTGAACATAGAAACTGTCAACAGGAGTGGAGTCCAAACTTATGTTCTCAGTGGATCAGTTCACATAATTTCATTCTTTCTGTCTTCATTTTTATATGTTGGAATTATGACTGTTTAAAAAACATAGGTAAAAGTCATCTATAGACTATCATCACCTTTTCACATTTCAGGTAATGTAACCATGCGCTGTCGTATGTAACTTCTTTCGCTTATGCTATGTTATGTTGTGTTATGTCATGCCATGTTATGTTATGTTGTGTTATGTTAGAATCATCATCTCTGCACCCCGAACACATAAACATGTTCTCCGATATTTTTCTCCAAATACTGACAGCTTCTGAGAAGAAACCTAACTTATGTGCACGAAATCCATTGAACCCGGCTGAGATCCTTTTTGATTTCTCTTTTCGACTTTTAATCACTAAGGGTACTTTATCGTGCGCAGAGTGTACATTCGATCTCCTATTTTTCGCCTGTTCCCAAGAGTGCAACACGTCGGATCTCTCTACCCAGTGACTGTAGGAGAGTCTTGCCGCGTCTAAACAACGAATTCAAAGATTAACAAGATATCCCCCCCCCCCCAGTGACGGGATTCGAACTTAGGACCCGTTTGTCCTGAGGTCGAATCTTAACTCTACACCAACAGACCATGCATTTACACGTTTGGAATATTATAAACAGGTGCTTTACGGCCATGGAATCGGTGCCGTATGATCATTTATCAGATTCACTAACTTTGTAGGTGTTGAGTAGGTAGTAGTTCAGTTAATTGTGATCAATGCATGATCACGCCCGTGCGCTGCCCGGCCCGAAAGGGGAGTAAAGAATAGCGGCGCTGTACCCTATCAGGCCTGTTCGTTAGAGGCGAGAAAGAAGGGTTGGGCATGGACTGGCTGTCCCATTCTCTAAAAAAAATAAGCCGAGAAAGCTTCACAAACATGGACAAGTCAAAGAAAAGAATACAAGTAAATCCGCCATCCAGGAAAGATAAAGACTATCTGTCTAAGAGACGTATGACGCAAGCCGGAGAAAGCCGTAAGGAGTCCGGGTTGCCGACTCACCTTTTATCTACCAGGAAATCCTCCAGAATTGGCACCTGGAATGTACGTACCCTAAACGAACAAGGATAATCTGCACAGGTAGCAGCAGAAATGTGAAATTGAAGTCAACTGAGAATATTACACAATATGCCCTTTTTTGAAATCCCTAGGGGAAAAGACAAAGAGGTAGACCAAGGAATTCTTGGAGAAGACAGATATAAGCGGAGATGAAGGGACAGACATGGAATGATCTTAAAGAATGGCAAGAAACAGAACGACTTGGAAAGTGTTTGTTGAAAACCTATGTCCCACAGGGAGCTGAAAGGTAGAAGAAGAATATATAATCTGATACAATAACATAGACATGCGGATGGTAGGATTCATTATGTTTGTGATGTGCGTGTTCTCCTACATTTTGATTCGAAATCTTCCTTTTTTTTAATAGGGTGTGCAGCTTCATACATTGTTCAGATGCTTACTTGGGGGGCCCAAAGAGTGTTATTCCAGTCACAATACATTTAAGGATACATTTTCAAAAGAAATTTAAAAAAATATAGTAATAATAATCTTTGAATTTATCTTTATTCTTTGTTCTTTAAGAAACCCTGCATTGAAATGTTCTCTACTCTTATTCGTTGTAGTATATCTTTTTAGTTTTAGTTTAAGTTTGGCTATCACAAAATGATGATCAGAAGCTACATCTGCCCCTCTATATAATTTTACAATCCTGTAAGGATGACTTAAACTTATTATTAATACATATGTGATCAATTTGATTTTCCATTCTATGATCTGGTGACACCTATGTCGCTTTGTGTATTCTTTTATGTTGGAATATTGTTCCTTCTAGGCTCACTTGATTAAGGGCACCAGTGTTTGGTGCTTGAAAAGTGTTTGTTGATGACCTATGCTCCACTGCGAGCTGAAAGGAGGAAGAAGAAGAAGTAATAATAAATAAATAAAAATAGCAGATTTTGGACGTAAAACTTTACTTGCTCCAAACCCAAAAAAACAAGGCTACGCCACTGAAAATATTACGCAATTTTTCTGTTGACATGATCAACCTGCCTATACTACAGGGTGTTTTTAAAGTCGCAGTGCAGTGAATTTCTACTCTCGGAAGAAAAAACGTCACCAGAAATGCGGTTAACTAATGCGTCACACAAATTGTAAAATAAATGGTATTATTCAAATATACTTGACTGCTATCGGCGAGCTTATAATGGGTAATGTTGGTATTAACACAATAAAGTTGTGCCTAAAGCATATGTTGAAAATGTCCACCACGGGCCTCAAGACATGTGTCTTCGTCTTTCCATATTTGCGAAAACATTCAGAATAATGTCTGGTGATATTTGTTTAATCTTGTCTACTATTTCAGTCTTTAGGTCATTAATTGTCTGCGGATTATTTTCATAAACTTTCCCCTTCAATGCCCCCCACAGATAATAATCTGGGGGTGTTAGATCTGGTAAACGAGCAGGCCAGATTCCACGTGAAATAATGCGATTTGCAAATATGCTTTCTAAATAATTGAGTGTTGTTGTAGCTGTGTGTGCTGTTGCCCCATCCTGCTGAAACCAGGATTCCATAATTTCCCGTTCTGTAAGGTGTGCTATGAACGGTTCCAGAATTAAAGTACGGTAACGTTCTGCATTTATTATTTCATTAACAAATATAGGTCCTATTATCCGCATACGACCTATAGCGCACCACACTCCGACTTTTTGATCGTAAAACGGCACTTGATGAAATTCATGGGGGTTTTCACTGCTCCACAGCCGATTGTTCTGACTGTTCACATAACCGGATAAATGAAACCAGGCCTCATCAGTGAAAAAAGTGACGTCAAGGATGGCAGCGCCATGTTCATAAATAAAATTCTGAAACCACATGCAGTAGTTTAAACGGGATTCATAATCTCTTTCTTGGAGTTGAGACACTTCAGTTAATTTGTATGGACGATAGTGTTGTTCACTTCTTAAAACCTTGTGAGCAGAACTCTTAGATATTTGCACCTGTTGAGACAAGTGGTTTAAAGATGCATTTGGACTCATTGTAATTCTGTCTTGGAGTTCCATAATTTGGTCTTGTGAAATTGAAGGTCTTCCAGATCGGTATACATCTACCACACTGCCGGTTTCACGAAACTTTTTGATCAATTTTGTAACAGAATTTCGGTGAGGGACTTGTGAGTCTGGAAATTTCCTCACGAATTGTCTAATGACCTCATCCGTATATTTACCGCCATTACGAAAGACATGCTCAACCAGAAATACCCTGTTTTCAATCGTCAACACCATTTTCTTCAAGCAATGAGATAGTGAAAGTAGCGTAGTGCCCGTCCTTTACGTAAATAAAACCTTAAAGGAAGCAGCGATTTGTTCATAAATGTGGTTTACAAAATTGTGGTACGTAGATGATGATTACGTCATTTACTGAATATTAGAAATATTCACTGCACTGTGACTTTAAAAACACCCTGTATTATGTCCGCTATTTCAATGCCATTAATGTTGCAATGTGCGGGTACCTAAAGGCATTGAATAGTTGATGTTTTTATTTTGCAATTCGGCAGTTTTTATTTTTCTTGAAGGTCACAGCGCAGGTTCAAGAACGGCTCAGAAAAGTACGTCTGCTTTCGTCACGGATTACAAAAAATGTAATAATAGTAATTCCAACAATATAACGCTCAATATAAAGTAATAGGATATTTAGAGAGACACTGTGGCTTCTACTTAGCAAAAGTCGGTAATCTTGTCTTTAAAATGCACGCCGTTATCAAATAAATAGGGAGTGAATTTGTTGAGTACAGTGGTTCTCAACATTTAAAAAAAATATGCACACACTGTGAAGGTCACGCCTATTAATTGCACCTTTTGTATAAGCAAAGTGTCTGTCAATTTAAATCATAGAAGCTATTTCAAATATATAAATAATGCAAATGTAAACAAATTTCGCAAAATAAAAACAATAAAACACTACAATTATAAAACGAATAGAAATTACGTTCTTTCTTTTTTTTTTTTTATATTAATCATTAGCCTTTCACCGTCAAGCGGAGATATAGTGTGTGGACTTTTGCTCTTTGATTGGCCATTCTACTTTCACTTTTCCGAATGTTTCTAATAATCCGCTTCTCCATCTCTTTCGGAAACATCATCTTGGTCTTTTTTTTTCATGCAAATCTTGTATTGAAAATTGTGGATTGTGTTAAGTAGTTTATAGCATATATTTTTTTAGCTGACCAAATTATTTATTGTGTTGAGTATTTCTATGCTCTACAGTATATCCATACAAATATTCGCAAGGATTACGTGATAAAAGAATTATTCCTGTTATCTTAATTCTTAAATGTAATATATATAGTAAAAAAAATTTAACAATTAAATAAACGAACATTTCATATATATACATCATAAAAATAAAATTGAAATAAACAAAAGAATAGGTATGGCAAAAAGTAATTTTAATGCCATGAAAAATATACTAACAGCAAAACAAATATCAGCAGGGCTGAAACTAAGAATGGCAAAAAGTTACATCTTCTCAATGTTCCTCTTTGGTGCAGAAACATGGGCATTAAACAAGAAAACAGAACAGAAAATTTTAGCCTTTGAAATGTGGATTTATAGAAGAATAGGTAGAATTGGATGAAAAGAAAAGATAACAAACGATGAAGTTTTAAAACAACTGAAAATAAAAAGAGAACTACTAAATACAATTAAGACAAGACAAATGAAATTTTTGGGGTATGTTAAAAGACACAACTGCCTACTAAAAGTAATATTGGAAGGGAAAATACAAGGTAAACGAGTCAGAGGCAGACCAAGACTAACATGGACGAGTAACATCAAAAGATGGACAAGTCAATCTATAACAACCTGCACCATCAAAACAAGAAACAGAGTAGAATGGCGATCCATGGTAGCCAACCTTCGATGCGGAGAAGGCACTCGATGCTGACGATATATATCCCCCTACAGAATCCCCCTACAGAAAAGATCATCTGCTGCCTTGCAGGAAGATTGGGGACAATCAAAGGCTAAGGAATGCAAACCTGAATAAAATGCTGGCTAAAATCGGATGCACTGGGCCACTGGCGCAGAACACAGTGCAACGTTTTAACGGGTGTTCAATCAGAGGGGATCTGGCAGACTCTAATTGTGATGTTCTGTCTGTTGGGGCGATCAACACACTTAACCTGACAGCTGACTTCATGTGAGAGTCTGGAATCCTACTCTGATTGAGTCCTGATCGCAGATATATATATATATATATATATATATATATATATATATATATATATATATATATATACACATACGCGAGCCGCGACAGCTCACTGGTTAGTGAAGTGGACAGTAAAAGACTAGAGGTAGGGTTCGATCCCGACCGACGGCTTCCGGTTCACCCAGCCATTAATGGGTACTGGAATTTTTTCTGGGAAAGTAAAGCGGCGCGGGCGTAATACCGAGCACATTTCCAAAAAATCATGAGCCGAAGATCTGTAAAGTTTATGGTCACTAACACCATATTCCCTATACGTCACTTGGCGTGATGGGGGCACTTTACTTTTTTAATATATATATATATATATATATATATATATATATATATATATATATATATATATATACACACACACATTACAGATAACTTTGATATCAAGTACTACTTTACATTAATCAATACATTTTTTGGGTAATTTAATGTTGCAACTTTCAAAAGAATGAAGCACAGTTTTTTATACTGCAATTTGTTTAAAGTGAACTTTAGTTATTTACAATTTTGAAAAATTTTAATATTTTAAATGCGTATTTCTAACATCTGCAGCACGCATGCGAACATCAGACGTTTTTTGGAATCCTTGAATTTTTTTAGCGGTATGTTGTCTTGTCATATCAGGTTTAGATGAAATAAAATACAGTCATGTGCTGAAGTCGGATGTGTTGGGCCGAAAGGCGCAAATATCAGTTATACTGTATACCACAACACGGCGCAAACACGCTCACTTAACGTTCGTTTAAGGGCTGATGATGAAGAGGTGTATTCCTTTAGTCATCGCGCGAATGCAAGCAAGTAAAATACAGCCATGCATCTGTAACTGAGGCTCCAACGGTATTTCTTTTATTTAGATGGTCATATTAAAAGACTCCTTATAAATTGCTCCCTCCTTTTCTGTTTTTCTCCATATGCCCTTTTATGTAAAAAAAAAATATTTCGAAAGTGCCCTCTTTGACTGGCCTTTTCCTCTCTTTAGCATATTTCGTCTTTCCACTTTTTCGGTAGAAGAAGAGATTATAAGAGAAAGTGTAGCCATTGAGCCAATACAAAACTACAAAGAGAAACAAAAACAAAAAACGATTTGCCTAACTAGAAAGAATGCTAAGTGATTCTTCACCAAATAAAGTATGTAAAGTAAAAGAGGAGAGGCGAGAAGAGCAAGAGGCAGACCCAGAGTAAGATTAATAGACAATAGCACAGAAATGCTACAACATCTGTCTCAATGATTGAAACCGCCAAAAGGGCGAGAACCGGAACATTGTTTCTTCATTGACACCCGAACGGGTATAATAAAGGAAAGAAAGATACAACTGTTCACCAGATCGTTATTTAAATCTCTTGTTTGTGCAGCTTCTGTATGGAGACCATCAACCTCAATAACAAAGTATGGGAATACATTTCTAAATAGAGGTTAACTAAGAGAACATAACTCGCTCCAACCACAGTCACCTATAATTTTAGTGAGGCCTGCTGGAATGGAATGTTAGGACCTTATACCAACAAGGAAAATTATAAAACAGAACAGAAAATTGAAGCCTTTGAAATGTGGATTTATAGAAGAATAGGTAGAATTGGATGGAAACAAATGATAACAAACGATGAAGTTTTAAAAAAACTGAAAATAAAAAGAGAACTGCTGAACACAATTAAGACAAGACAAATGAAATTTTTGGGGCATGTTAAAAGACACAACAGCCTACTAAAAGTAATATTAGAAGGAAAAATACAAGGCAAAAGAAGCAGAGGCAGACCAAGACTAACATGGACGAGTAACATCAAAAGATGGACAAGTCAATCTATGTCAGCCTGCACCATCAAAGCAAGAAACAGAGTAGAATGGCGATCCATGGTAAACAGCCTTCGTTGCGGAGAAGGCACACGATGATGATGAAGGCCTGCTGGCTGAGGGGGATATCCCGAAATCACTCAATGCCTGTGAGGTCCTTAACTTCGCGAGCTATAGACCGCTAAGGTCATGTTTACCCACAACCGCACCTGTGAGGTCCTTAACTTCGCGAGCTATAGACCGCTAAGGTCATGTTTACCCACAACCGCACCTGTGAGGTCCTTAACTTCGCGAGCTATAGACCGCTAAGGTCATGTTTACCCACAACCGCACCTGTGAGGTCCTTAACTTCGCGAGCTATAGACCGCTAAGGTCATGTTTACCCACAACCGCACCTGTGAGGTCCTTAACTTCGCGAGCTATAGACCGCTAAGGTCATGTTTACCCACAACCGCACCTGCTCGCAATGCTGCAAACGTCACGAGCTTTGGGAAATTACTATCAGGCCACGGGTCTTGGTAATACTATAGATGGCAGTGCTTCGACAAATTTTGACTTCTATTTTCAATAATAATGTTAAAGATACAATTATGTTTGTGTCCTTCATTATCAAACTTCTTTTTTTTTCAATCTCCATCATTTTTATCATGAATTACAATGCTTGCTGGCGTAGGCAATTATGTCTCTCCGCAACTTTCCATATCTACTATTGTTTATCAATTATATTGTTGACGTCCCACCAAGCTACTCTCTACAAATTCTATCTCTTTGTTACCTTTATCTCTCCCCCCCCCCTCATTTATTTCATTTATCTCAAAATATTCTAACAGCTGTCTTCTAATTAATTGATAATAGTTGTTTTTGTTTCGTTCACCTTCACCTAAACGTTATGCTTCGGACCTACTAGGAGTGCACGTGCATCTACAGAACCACTGGCCAGCTATAACAAAGTCTTCTGACAATATGAAAGTTTCATACAATGCTGTTGCTCTTCTGTACGTGGCTTCAGCTATTTTATTCTCTGTTTCTGCTTGACTAGCAAGGAATTTGAATATTCTAGTAGACTGTTTTTCTTTCTTTTTTAAAATATTCATTTTTTTCCTGCTCTTTCCTGCTCCTCTGCTTTCTCCTCTTCCTTCTCCTTTTTTACTTCTTCTACAGCTTCTTTACTGATTTTTGTGTTTTTCAATATTTCTTGAATTACCTGTTAATTCTATATATGCTAACTTCGATAAGTTTGCAAACTCACTCCCAAAACATAACGGGTCTTCAACCGCATATATGGATAGATGATTCAAACTTTCTAACTTGCTGAGAAAGTTGTCTGGATAACAGGCGTGACCAACATAATTTTTTGTGCTGTCCCTTTACTTAGAGCCTTCAGATTTATTAGTGAAATGCGCCTGGTGGATATGAGAAATAAGCGAAATTTATATCATTATCCTCCAGGTTGAGATTTTCCAGTTCTTCTAAACCAGCAAAAGGCGTCTACCTCAAGATGTTTTATTTTATTTCCTGAAACACTGCGCCTCCAAAAGATCATGATGATGGAGGAAAGAAAAAATTGAAATTGATTTCAAGTCGTTGTTTTCTATTTGTGTTCGTTGGAAACCATAATCGACTGAGAAAATCCAAGACAAGCCCTGAACAATCTACAACGTTTAGTCCATCGGAATTTGAATATTCTAACACACGGTTTTTCTTTCTTTCTCTTTTTTTTTTATTTTTATTTTCCCCCGTGCTATCTTCTGCTCCTCCGCCTAGTTCTTCTTCTACTACTTCTTCGCTTATTTCTTTTGTAATCGCTTTCTTTCATTCACCTGTTGCAACTGTGTTCTGTCCACACCTTGATGATGACTGTATGCATTGATCCAACAATTAATTCATTTCCGCGTTCCTACACATGTGTTACATTGGTGTGACTATTGTGTCACGGTTTACACCAGGTTGTATAAGCGCCGTTCCGCCGAACACGGTACAAGTGCATTTCCTTTTAGGGTGTCTGGTTTATTATTCCTTTTCAATCCATACTATTTTTTTTTCCAAGTTACTTAACCTGTTTCTATGACTTTCATATAAACCAGTATATTAAATCAAGTTTTATTTTTACTGCTTGCATTTGTATTGCTTCAATGTGAAAACTTAAGAAATTTTTTTTTCTAAACCGCTTCATTAGTACCATATTATATCTGTGGTTAAACATGGCTTCCTGGTTGAAGATATATATATATATATATATATGAGTTTTAAAAAAATAATATTTCGCCAGTCAACCTGGTCGTAATGCCTGTATGTAAAGATCTCCTACCGGATTATATTTTTCTTCTTTACTTCCTCATTTGCCTTTCAGCGTCGAGTTGAGATATAATTTGCGGTCTTTTGCTTTTGTGTTCGCCTCTTCTGCTGTTAAGTTTCCTAGTACTTCTAATATTCCGTCGATTCATTTTTTTCGTGGTCGACCCTTGGGTCTGGTGTTCTCGCAATGTTTATCGAGGGCTCGCTGTGTTGTGTTTTGATCACTCTGCTTTTAGACGTGGCCAAATATTTTCTCTGTTGTTTCTTTGATGAAGAGATCTTAATGTCTGTAGTTAAAGATCAACTAACCAGATCGTAATGTCTGTAGTTAAAGATCAACTAACCAGATCTTAATGTCTGTAGTTAAAGATCAACTAATCAGATCTTAATGTTTGTGTTTAAAGATCTACTAATCAGATCATAATGCCTGTAGTTAAAGATTTACTAACGAGATCATAATGCCTGTACTTAAAGATCTACTAACGAGATCATAATGCCTGCAGTTAAAGATCTACTAACCGTATTTAATGTCTGTTTAAAGATCTACTAATCAGATCATAATGCCTGTAGTTAAAGATCTACTAACGAGATCATAATGCCTGCAGTTAAAGATCTACTAACCGTGTTGAATGTCTGTGTTTAAAGATCTACTAATCAGATCATAATGCCTGTAGTTAAAGATCTGCTAACGAGATCATAATGCCTGTAGTTAAAGATCTACTAACGAGATCATAATGCCTGCAGTTAAAGATCTACTAACCGTGTTTAATGTCTGTGTTTAAAGATCTACTAATCAGATCATAATGTCTGTATGTAAAGATCTATTAACCAGATCATAATGTTTCTATTTAAAGATCTACTAACCAGATCATAATGTCTGTATTTAAAGATCTATTAACCGGATCATAATGTCTGTATTTAAAGATCTACTAACCAGATCATAATATCTGTATTTAACGATCTACTAACCACATCATAATGTCTGTATTTAAAGATCTACTAACCAGATCATAATGTCTGTATGTAAAGATCTATTAACCAGAACATAATGTCTGTATTTAAAGATCTACTAACCAGACCATAATGTAAGTATTTAAAGATTTACTAACCAGAACATAATGTCTGTATTTAAAGATCTACTTACCAGATCATAATGTCTGTATTTAAAAATCTACTAACCAGATCATAATGTCTGTATTTAAAGATCTACTAACCGGATTTAATGTCTGTATTTAAAGATCTATTAACCAGATCATAATGTCTGTATTTAAAGATCTACTATCCAGATCATAATGTCTGTATTTAAAGATCTACTAACCAGATCATAATGTTTGTATTTAAAGATCTTCTAACCAGATCATAATGTTTGTATTTAAAGATCTACTAACCAGATCATAATGTTTGTATTTAAAGATCTACTAACCAGATCATAATGTATGTATTTAAAGATCTATTAACCAGATCATAATGTCTGTATTTAAAGATCTACTAACCAGATCATAATGTCTGTATTTAAAGATCTTCTAACTAGATCATAATGTCTGTATTTAAAGATCTACTAACTAGATCATAATGTCTGTATTTAAAGATCTACTAACCAGATCATAATGTCTGTATTTAAAGATCTTCTAACCAGATCATAATGTCTGTGTTTAAAGATCTTCTAACCAGATCATAATGTCTGTGTTTAAAGATCTACTAACCACATCATAATGTCTGTATTTAAAGATCTACTAACCAGATCATAATGTCTGTATTTAAATATCTACTAACCACATCATAATATCTGTATTTAAAGATCTTCTAACCAGATCATAATGTCTGTATTTAAAGATCTACTAACCAGAACATAATGTCTGTATTTAAAGATTAATTCAAAGAGACATACAAAATGTAGATGCAACTTGCCATATATGACACTCTTTGCAATATAACATAAGACAAACCAAACAAACGTTTCAACCGAAAGACTTTCAGCATACACAAAATTAACTACAAACGATATAATACAACACAATAAGAAAGTACGTACTGAGCAATGGTCGAGGACACATATATCAATGAGATAGGCAACCTATATTACTACTACTAAAAAATATTTATTTAATAAATGAATCTAATTTGTGTATTAGCATAAATACAAACAAAGATTTTGCTAAAGGCAAAGAAAATAAAACGCCATACTCATTTTAAAGATTATCATCAAACGCTAAACATTTTAAAAATATGACGATCATCATTTTCAGGAGTAAATGAACTTACGTTTAATATGGTGGATAGGCGGCAGGAACCATTGAAGACTTTGTATGACAATTTTCCTTGTTGCAGTTTCCTTATATTCCAAGTCCGGCTTGTTGCAGGAGCTACTGAGTTAGGCGCTCTGTGCACACCGTGAACTGTGTGTTTCATCCGTGTTGATCATGTTTCGATATTCCAATTGTTTATGATGAATGATGATATCGTATAGCAGGGAACTGTTGGCTGTGTTCACTTTCTGTGCGGTTTCGCCTTATGTCTTTTGGCGTGTGCTGAAACTGCTATGATGGGGACTACAGCTACCTTTCATTGTTTGGGAGATGAGTTAGTAATTCGGATGATTACACTGGTACGGTCGGTTGAGCAATTATGTATTTTAATTCGTTTGCAGTGATGCCGGGGCCTTCCATAACCAAAGAACCAAAAAGAACTCATTTTTTAAAAATAGTAAAAAAAAAAAAAAAAGACATAGACGAGAAAACACAAATTATATTTGTGTGTTTACAAACAATAGTCTACCATAATAAACAAATCAACAAATAATAATAATACGTTTTACAATATATTAATGCCGGAACAGAAAAAAAAATATGAGTATGATAAATAATGTGTACGTGCAAGGAAAATCAACTATAACAACTGAAAATGACTTGATACAGTTTCTTCAACTGAAAAAGTAACGTTTTTTTTTTTTTTTTGCAGAGTTGTGTATATCATCAGATTTATTTAAAATGTATAATTTTCTTCTTCTTCTTTCCTTCCTCATTTGCTTGTCAGCGTCGAGGGAAAATATAATTTGCGGTTTTTTTGCTTTTCTGTTCGCTTCTACTGCTGTTATGTTTCATAGTGCGTCTAATATTCCATCCATCCATCTTTTTCGTGGTCGACCCTTGGGTCTGGTATTCTCACAACGTTTGTTGAAGGCTCGTTGTCTTGTATTTTGATTTTTCTGCCTTGTCACGTGGCCAAACCATTTTATTTGTTGTTTCTTTATATATTCTATAGCGGGGCTATTCATAGCCCTTTTCTCAGTTCCTCATTTCTGATCTTATCTCTCAGGCTGTTTCCTGTCATTCGTGTAACACATTTCATCTCAGTAGAGATTATTTTTCTTATTGTTATTGTACTTGCATCTAGGATCCAGGTCTGGCATTGGTAGCACAACGTTGGGATGAAGATTGCATTGTAGAGTGCTCGTTTTGCCTCTATAGTTATTTCCTTGTATATGTATTTACATATATATATATATATATATATATATATATATATATATATATATATAATGTTATCAATAAAGAGTCTACCAGGAATATCAGTAGGTGGATATAAAATAAACAAAATAAACAGCCTGTTGATGTCATTGCACTATTTATTTAAAGTGGAGATTAATTCTTTTCTGTTCTATTCTATTCTGTTCCATTCTCTTCATGGAACCAATTTCATTGCAGTCAGGAATGTTCCATATCCGCTCCACAACTTGTTACAGCATTTCCCAGAATACATCGGTAAATTCTGTTGTCAAGGTCGCTCAGCGCACGTTCTACTCGACTGCTAGGGCGACAATTACAAATCTCCTTAGTCGCCTCTTGGGAGTCGCGATAGCTCAGTAGTTAGTGAACAGGACTACAAATGACAAAAGGTAGTGTTCGATCACGACCGACGGCTTCCGGTTCACACAGCTTTTAATGGGTACCGGCTTTTTTCTGGGAAAGTAAAGCGGCACGGGCGTAATACCGACCACATTACCCCAAAAAATCATGTGCCGTGGGTCTGCAAAAACTTATGGTCACTAACACCATATTCCCCATACGACACTTGGCGTGACGGGGGCACTTTACTTTACTTTACTTTACTTTACTTTACTTTTAGTCGACTCTTGCGACAAGCGTGGCAAGTAATTGTGACTCTATTCTTGCCCCCACTCACCGTGGGGACGCACAATTTATTGATATTGGTCTTGTTGTTAGGACGATCGTCACTGCACATCGGACAAACCCATAGGTATTCCGATATCCCTCATGAAAATTTCGAGAAAATCATAGGCCAACTCTGACGGGTGTGCACGAACTCCGAGCCACGACCTGGGATACACAGTGTGAAGAGGATTTTGCTGATAATTTTGCCCGGCAGCGACGATATTTTTAGCATACTCATTTCGATGTCAACTGCCATTATTGAATTAAATGATTGACATTATACGATTTACATTATATGATTTACATTATGTGACATATATATGTGTGACATTATATGATCGATATTATATGATTGATATTATAGGATTGATATTATATGATTGATATTATATGATTGATATTATATGATTGATATTATATGATTCATATTATATGATTTACTTTATATGATTGACATTATATGATTGACATTATATGAGTGACATTATATGACTTACATTATATGATTAACAATATATGATTTGTATTATATGATTGACATTATATGACTTATATTATATGAGTGACATTATATGATTTATATTATATGATTGACATTATATTATTTATATTATATGATTGACATTATATGATTTATATTATATGATTGACATTATATGATTGACATTATATTATTTATATTATATGATTGACATATATGATTGACATTATATGAGTGACATTATATGATTAACATTATATTATTGACATTATATGATTGATATGATTGACATTATATGATTGACACTATATGATTGGCATTATAGTGATGGAAAGCAAACTCTAGAAATAATGGTCTCCAGTGATTTTCTTGTCTGTAGTCCTATTGTCCATGATTCGCATCCATATGTTAAGACTGGCTCTACCTAACATATAAGAACCCTTTTTCTTGTTTCTATTGTCAAAAATGGATTGCATAGTAACTTCCTCATTTTCTGGAAAGCTGCTTTTGCCTGAGCCATTCTGCATCTCACCTCTTTTGTACATCTTCCGTCTGTGGTTAACAAAGTTCCCAAATATTTAAATGCATTTACCTGTTTTAATATTGTTCCACTTGTCTTTATTCTGCACTGAAGTGATGTCTTTTTATTTCTTGTTACCATTACCTCTGTCTTTTTGCTATTAAGGCGGAGTCCTTTATTTTTGCTTTCATTCACTATAATGTCCAACATTTCTTGTAACTCATTTTCACTCTTAGCGATTAAGACTGTTTCATCAGCATACCTTAGATTATTTATATTATGACCTCCAATTGTTATTCCAGGCATGCCCCTTATGGATCTTAAAATAATCTCACTATAAAGATTAAACAAATCTGGGGACAGCACACAACATTGTCTAAAAACCTGTTTTATTTGTTGAAACATTCCCAATTGGTTTCCAGTTCTTATGGCCGCTGTTTGTTGCCAGTACATGTTCTTTATTATTCTTAGATCTTTGCTGTCTACGTTTATGCTTTCTAAAATGTTTATTATTTGTTGGTGCTTTACTTGGTTACAACTGGCAAAATAAAAGGAAAGAGAGATCGCGGACGACAAAGAGAGAAAATACTGGTAGCTTGGTGTCATGGCATGGAAAACAGTCAACAACATAACTGATACGATGCACTGTAGATAGAAGATTGTGGAGGGACATGATCGCCTACGCCAACCGGCAGGGTACATGATGATGATGATGATGATGCTTTACTTTATCAAATGCCTTGGTGTAATCTATGAAACATAGGTATAGATCTGTTTTCACCTCTATAACTCTTTCTACTAAAGATCGTATGATATAAATGGCATTGCTTGTTCCTTTATCTCTAACAAACCACATTGTTCATCGCTAATTTCTGGACTGATTTTGTTTCGCACTCTTCGCATGATGATTCTTAGTAATATCTTAGTCATATGACTCATAAGGCTTATTGTGCGATGGTCGTCGCATTCAGTCGCACCCGATTTCTTTGGTAGGGCTATGGATATTGATTTGAGCAGGTCGTCTGGTATAATTTATGGTCACTAACACCATATTCCCTATATGCCACTTGGCGTGACGGGGGTACTTTACTTGTTTACTTTTCTTATGTTTGTCAATGAAGCTAAAATAAGAAAGCTTCTTCCTTGTTATTTAAAGGCAGTCTTTACCCTAAGGAAGTGAATAATGGAAATTCGCTAAAGCACTTCGTTATTAATGAACGACACCATTGACCGATGTTTCGGCTCAATAAGCCTTCAGCAGGAACAAACAATGAATAATGGAAATTCGAGCAAAACAGAGAAAAATCGTAAAACATACATTAAATTTTACAGAAAAATTGAACGCAAAAATAAAACCTGTTGGCAACGCCATGTGGAGACAATAGTTCTGTTTGATCAGTTCACAAGAAAGGTAGAATTTAGAGTATAATGTGACAGTAGAAAACAATGGAACAAGACAGGGAGATAAATATAGAGAAACGATACCAGTGTTGAAGAGAAAGGTTTGGTAGGAAGTTTACAGCGGAACCAATAAATAAATGAAGAGAAAGAAAGTTTTGGTGAGACATGATCACCTACCCCACAAGGCACTGTGCTTCATAATGAGTATGCTCATTGTTCAAACTGATTTATTTAACCTAATTAAAAAGTATGGTCAATTACTACAAATAATGGTTGAAAAATCAAATGTAGTCCGCAACTTTGGGATTGTCCCATTTATAAAATCAAATTTTAGCTGAAATAGATATCGTTTGAGATGCAGAAAAAAAACAAAAATATATCGTGAATTTTATCTTATTTTTCTTTATTAGAGCCGATGCGAAATGCTCACATTAGAATGGCGCCATGAAATCAAGCTGATCAACGTTTCTAAAACTGGAAATGATTACGTTACTTCCAATTATATTGTCCCTGAGCGGGGTTTATCGCTTGTGAATGAAATTAAACAGCAGAGACATAGTCTATCCAATAATTGACAGATTCAGCCATGATATAGAAGCTGCTCATCAGTAAAATATGATAAGCTAAACAGTAGTATATAACCCGACGACTGACAAATCATGATTTCTTGCTATTAACAGTCTCTTAAGACGTCAACGGCGATATATTAAACAGAAGGTATAACATCCATGAGATATAATAACATGAAAACACGTTAGCATAGTTCAGTCACTTTTAAACTCTTTTAGACATTACCACAGCTGAGGTCCCTATGCTTAATCGTCACTTGGTCTCCCCGTCGTTCGGTGTATTTCAACAAATCTTTTCTAAAAGTACTCTACAACCGTAGATCCTGATTCCCCCGTTTTTTTCTTTCTTGTCACAGTTGGCTGTAGGCTGATTTATTGTTTCTTGATACTTGTATGTCACTGCTTCTTAGATTCTGTCTTCTCGATATATCTTAATACGGTTACATTGATCTTATCATACGGCATAATAGAGAAATAGGGCGCAGAACTTCTAGACATTGTCGTAATAGACGACAGGTTGGAGGGGTTTGCTATTGCGGAAGAAGCCTTAATAAAGGACGTGTCTGACATGGCGAGGTCCTTAAAAGATCACCTCCCTTAGGAAGTCGACAACAAAGCTGATGATAACCTGGATGTCAGAAGATTTGTAAAAGGCGTCGCTACGATGAGCGAAACCAGAAAAAAAACAACCCCTGCGGAAAAGAAGGTAACACGTTTATTTAAAGGAGATCATGAACAATCAGTAGATGAACACTCGATGGTCGCTGGAACGTTGCTCAGAGCGGATATGTCCTGACTGCTGGGACGCCAGTTTGAATTAAAGAGTAAAGACTATAACAGGGACATTACAACATGGCTATACGGATCTAATAGCTTTCAATGAAACAGATCCTCAACAGCTGTTGTTCTTAAATAAAGAACATACCAATAACATGAAAATAAGCACTGAAAAGAATATTGGTAATATTAAAAGTAAGACAAAAGAAAACATTAAATATAACTATAGAACACCGTGTTGTAAAACAGGTAACAAACTTCCAATATCTGGGAGCAACATTCATTTGAGATTATACAATCAATAAAGTCATCAATAATAGACATCCGACGCAACAAGGCAAACAAATAAATGAGTCGTCTACGCCCTATACTTCAACACAAAGCAATGCCTCAATCAAGAAGTTTATTATGCTGAGTATATTCATTCCAACATTGTGCTACCAATGGCAAACATGGTCACTTACGCCAACGCATAAAAGAAAGCTTGTCACCAGAGAGATTAGATGTCTGATAAAAGCGCTTAACGTGACCAGAAAAGACAATCAGAAATGATACTATAAGAGAAAGAGTGGGCATTAAACCATTCCTAAGTAAATACATGGGAGCCGCGATAGCTCAGTGGTTAGAGAACTGGACTACTAAGGACAAGAGATCGGGTTCGATCCTAATCGATGATTTCCAGATTCACCCAGCCTTAATGGGGAACGGATTTTTTCTGGGAAAGTAAAGCGGCACTGGCGTAATACCGACCACATTACCCCAAAAAATTATGTGTCGAAGGTCTGCAAAATTATGGTCACTGCCACCATATTCAATTCACTATGCGCCACGTGGCGCAACGGGGCACTTTACTTTACATAAAAGTTTTTTTTAAGCTACATGCATAAATAACAAATAGTTTGGTTTGCCCATCTAGAAAGAATACCCCGTGATTCCTAACCATACAAAGCATAAAGTGAAGGGAGAAGAGCAAGAGGCAAACCCAGAGTAAGATGGGCAGACAACATCAAAGAAACTCTACAACAACATCAATTACAAATGATTGAAGCCGCCAGAAGGGCGAGAACCAGAACGTTGTATCTCCTTCAAACCCGAAAGTGAACAAGAGGAAGCGAAGAAAGACAGAGAAACAGAGCATGGCTGTTAAATATCTAAAGTTTTCTACATTAAAAGCGTCGTCAAACACGGCTGCACTTAGTCTCAAAACTTTTCTTTTACCATTCTCGGAACATCAACAAATCGTATCTATCTTCCATCTAAGATTAAATTGAATCTTTTCAACTTTGCCCGACCAAAAGAAAAACAATAATACAAATGCAAGATACTTACTAATAAGGGAAGCATTATTTTCAGACGATGGTGTCCTGGTTACACACACAGGAAGTAAATTGGAAACTGTTAGATGTATTCATTGATGCGTATTAAGAGATTTATTCACTTTTAAGAGATACCAGACCTACATTGGTCTATTTGACGACCAAGGGCAATGAACTTCTAAACATTATCATAAGCAATTACAAATTGGAAATGGTAAACACACGTTATTCTTGGATCCACCATTGCTTATAATCTCTCGCTGAATGCAAAAGAAGTGAAAGTAATTGGCATGGCCTCAAACAATAATATCTACCATGGAGCTGAGAGTGTGGAGTAACAAGTTACCATAAAATCCCAAAGCGCTGTAAAGAAAGCATGCCTACTGAACATACCAGAGAAACATGGTTTTTACACATCTCACAACAACATAAAATCTGAAAGCTTTACACATGAGCTGTCTAAGAAGCATATTTGGTATCTCATGAACAGACAAGATAGCAAATGATAAAGATCAGTTTCTAAATTGTTCTGGATACAATATCCTCAAAAACAACGTGAAAGAAAATATATAGACCACTTTTATGTAAAGTAAAGAGCCCCCGTCACGCCAAGTGGCGTATAGGGAATATGATGTTAGTGACCATAAACTTTACAGATCTTCAGCACATGATTTTTTGGGTAAAGTGGTCGGATTTACGCCCGTACCGCCTTACTTTCCCAGAAAAAACCGGTACCCATTTAAGGCTGGGTGAACCAGGAGGCCGTCGTTTGGGATCGAACCCTACCGCTTGTTCTTTGTAGTCCAGCTCATTAACCACTGAGCTATCGCGGCTATATGCTACTTGTGCCGAATGCAAAATGAACGGATTTTCCGAGACATCCTACTGTATATAGACATCTTCGGCGAATAACACAAAGTAAAACTCATGTACTTTACAAAGACGTATGAGGGTTTATGGTGTGAAAGTAACTAACTAGGAAGAGCTCACTAAGGACAAATGTAGTTGGGACGGACACCGACCCCTAGTCTGACATTAGACGGACGCAGTTTGAGAAACGATGCCGAATTAGAATACGTACGAGAAAAGAAAATGTTAAATCAAACAGGATTTTTAGAGAGGCACTAACTTCACTGCCTCTTGAAGTCTGATCAGGTCCTCCTTCTGTAGTCTATCTCTTGATACTCTTTAGTTTAATATGTTAAGTTCTCTTTCCTATCGGACGGTCTTTGTCTATCCAATCTCTGCTCATACTCTTACATTCGTCCTTTATGTATTTTTGTTATATTTTATTGTCATGGGACAAAGACATCACTAGCACCTCGCATTCTTGGAAACGCAAACGAAAAAAAAAAGGAAAATAGGAAAAAAGAAAACCATAGTTCTAACTTTGAAGCTCAAAATCAACAAGTAAATTAACGTCTAGTTTGAAACAGTTCAAACTTACAGGAGGGTTAATCAACTTGGGTAAATCTATATCATTTTATATTGTGAAACTAACATTTTAGAGACTAATTATTTAAAAGATATGCTTCCCAGCCTAATCTCACTGGACTCTATACAATAGTAAATATTTGCCCTTCATGCGTGTCACAGTTGCTTCCCCAAGGTCAATATCACCCACTGTTGACTGCCATGTCTATCATCTTCACTACTCAATTCTTATCAACTATTATACTTTGATTTAGAATTTATCTTATATAACTTTATTATAACAACTAAACCAATATCAGCTACTGATATTGGTATCTGTCTATCAATGGCTTCACTGATCTGTACCGGAATTGCTGCCACGTGATTTTATTGTCACACTTCTCTTAACATTAGTTCATGTTCTGAAACATCTATGGTTAATTTCATTTACACTATGCACGTTTTCATTATCAACAAATGTTTGTACTTGATGCATTAGGTTTTTTACAATATCAGATCATATAATTCACTTTAAATATAAAAAGATATTCCAAGTTTAAAGAAACAATACATTATATAAATCTAACTCTCACACAAACGAGTTCTCAACTTTTCCCGAACATCGTAAGTTAACTCCCATGTAGGCACCACAATGATATTGTCACTAACAACAGCACTCAAAACCTCAGCAGGTAGTTGATTCTGCAAATTGTGATCCACCAAAACCACAACCCGACAAGGGTTCTCAACTGTTTGGCTATATATTGCAGACCTGTATACAAACATTGCCCACACGTCATCTTGAAGAAAACTTCTATTAAAAACTAAAACGATTCTCCAACTGTTGTTTATAGCATTGAAAATGTTGTTTGCCGTATCTGGACCCACCATATCTTTGTGTAAAACGTAAGTACTGAGACGCAACACATCCCTGATAAAAGGCATTAAATGAAAACAGGCGAAGTTATAGTCTAATTCTGAGTAGCCGATGTATACGCCAATACGGTAGTCTTGTGCTCTTTTCACTTTGTATCCAGTAAAGAATTGTAGAAGAGCTGACTTGATAAAAATGTGATACTTTCGCACAAAAAATACAACAACAAAACATATTGTCATGCAGAAGAACATGATAATTGCTAAAGAAAGAAAGAAACCACCCCAACATTTTCTCCAAAATTCCTCTAGGTTGTTGCTTGTGGATGTGGATAAAATGGATGCATTCTCTGCGGCTCCTGTACACAATAAATCAACATGAAGATCGTTCTGAACCTCGGTCACTTGTAACCACATGAGAAATGGGAAGTTGTCACAATTACATGATATGGCGTTTCCAGACAAGAGCAAGCGAAATCCGTCAGCTTTCTTGGCAAGTTGATCGAGTTGATATCTTTGATCAGCATGAATGGTAGTTATAGAATTCTGACTGAGATCTAATAAATTTAGCTTTGGGGTGTTCGTTAAATCAAAAGGAATAGTTTTAAATCGATTCCTTGACATGTTGACCTGTTGTAACTTTACATTAGTCATAAATGTGTCTCCCGCTAGAATATTTAGAGAATTCCACGAAATACTCAAATGTTTCAGCAAAAAAAGACTTTTTAAAACTTGTCCGCTCATCTGCGACATAAAATTACTATCTAGACCACAATTTGATAAAAACAAATTTTCCAGACTAGTAAAATTATCGAAAAAATATTCCGCTGTATTGGACATTGTGTTTCCGGATAATATAAAGGTTTCAAGAGCATCAAGTCCAGTTATATTTCCTCTAAAGTTGTAAAATTGTCCAAAGCTTAAATCCAGAAATTTCAAATTCTTTGCTCCTATAAATCTAACATTCCAGTCTATACGGTTTGTTGGTATTGATGCCTTCAGATTAACAGACTGAAGTGACTCGGGAACAGTAACCCAAAAATAGCCAGACTCCAGAAACAAGAAATTACCAATTCCATTCATCTCGTGATTTCTTGAGGTAGAAGACAAGCTGGCACTGATATTGTTTCTATTTTGGATGTGCATGTTGCCAGATTGTGTACATGTGTTACTTTTTCTTTCATAACTGATTAATTCACGTTTCTTTCTAGACACATATTTTCCATTCAATAAGTTATTTGACTGCTCAGTGAAACTGTCCGTGGAAAGCGGGGAATCAAAACATCTTGACAGTCCAGAGTGCAGATTAATTATTTCAAGATTTTTCAAGTTATTGATGCGAAAAACAGCCGAATTAGTTCCCAGAAGCGAGTTATGAGAAAGATCAATCCTTCTAAGACATTTATTCCACACAAAACTAACAAAAGCGTTCTCATGAATTACGTAAATGCTGCTACTGATTAAACTAAAACTCTGTACACAAATTTCTAGCAAATACTGAGTACTTGTATAATTTAACACTCCATCATTTTTAATAAAGCTTGTGTAACCGTCATGTGAAAAAAAATCAACATCATCAAAGTAAATAACTGACATGTTTCTCCCTGCTAGTGGTTTCAGCGCCAGCAATGAATTAATCACTCCGAGTTTAACATATGATAACTTTAAGCTATCCAGTTTTTGTAACGCCCCAAGAGCTGTATCGTTGAAGTTAGACAAGTTAATGAAATCTTCCAAATATAGTTCTTTTAAATGTCTGACATTTTGAAAACTTGTGTTATCAATATTTCTTGAATTACCTGTTAATTCTAAATATGATAACTTCGTTAAGTTTGAAAACTCACTCCCAAAACATAACGGATCTACAACCGCATCTATGGATAGATGATTCAAACTCTCTAACTTGCTGAGAAAGTTGTCTGGATAACAGGCGTGACCAACATCATTGTTTGTGTTGTCCCTTATAAGTAGAACCTTCAGATTTATTAGAGAGTCAAATACGCCTGGCGGATACGAGAAATAAGTGAAACTTAGATCATTATCTTCAAGGTTAAGATATTCCAATTTTTCTAAACCCGCGAAGGCGTCTACCTCAAGATGATTTATTTTATTTCCTGAAACACTGAGCCTCACAAGATCATGAAGATGGAAGAAAGAAACATTTTTAATTGATGTCAAGTCGTTGTGGTCTAGAAGAATTACGTTCGTATTTGTTGGAAACCATAATGGACTGATAGCGTCCAAGGCAAGCCCTGAACAATCAACAACGTTTAGTCCATCGGTGAAACTGAATGAACATCGGTTATCTCCATAATGTTCATATTGTTCATTGTAATGTTCATTTCCTTTAGCTGGTGAATTTGTTTTAGTAGAGGTTTGATATACATTTGTAGAAATATCGTTACCTGTTTGCTCAGTGTCTTGACTTTGTGTTGAGTTTATGTAGCCAGAAATTGTAAAGTAGGAACCACCAACATTTCGTTTTTGTTGAGCATCAAGAGTATCAACATAGTCTTTTGAATTTACCGTTTGTTTTATTGTTCGTGTAGGCTCTGTCCTTAGGAAAAATTGTGTTTTTTTTATTGCGGGTATGTTCACCGGTTCTTGTATAATGCCTGTTATTCTGGAATCTGTACTGTTGTACTTTTCTGTAGACAAATCTTGACTTTGAGAAAGTTCACCAAACATCACAAGCAATAAGAAAATAAAGAAACTAGTATAGCGATCTACGTTACAATTAACAAATTTCCCTGAATCAAACATGATGCACAACATAAAAAAAGCCATCATATTCAAACACAATGTAGACACTTTGTCATGAAACACACCGTTACCCCACTCAGTACACTTTAGAAAGTCCTCTATTGAACCAAGTACAGCCTAATTTATAGCCATTGCAAAAACACAAAGTCTGACATAATCGTACCAGGTCTCCTCCATTGATTGCCATACACATAAACGTTGTCATGGTTTAAACAGACATTGACACGTTCCATAACCGCCCTTACAAGTAGCTATTACTATCCTAATCTATCAAAATAAATTGGTACAGTTTGAAAATATTATTAGCGGTTCTCACACTGCTGCCTTTTATTAGTTCAAAGTGTCATTTTAGCAATATTTCCTTGATAATGTTGCAGCAATAATTTTATGAAGAAGCTCATTCTCTTCTATTCCACTCCGCAAAATTCTTAAAATTAATATTTTCACATATAGTGGTTCCAGTTCTTTGACAGCACATACACTTATTTTTAACGTCGGTAACATTTGTATTTGAATCATTTGTATTATTATTTGTGTTGTGTGTATTATCTGTACAAATCCATTCTTCGACGTCTATGTAGGACATTGTGGGGTCTTTGCGATAAAATAAAAGTGGTTTCAAACTAGCTTGACGCGCCCCAGTCGACCTCGTAAGGCACTGATATTTGTACCTGGCACGCAGATTTATTGAAAGTAATGACAGCGAGGGATAGCTTAATTCCCCTGCAACTTTCACCTCAACTTGCTGTGGTTAACTCTTTCCATACGGAAGCTTTTTATCGACGCAACAAAAGAGATTTCAGAGACAAAATTGTTCATGGTTTTAAGAAAAAATCGATATATTTATATTGTTTAACATAAAACATATTATATATGAATATTTAGATAATTGAACAAGGTATTAGATTTCACCAATATCAAGATGATACAAGACATAGAATATGGTTTGATGGCGTTCACACTAATCAAATTGAGCGTGACGCACTATGCGGCGAATGGAACGATGCCGAAATCGGAATGGCGCACAGTGCGGCGAAACGTATGGAAAGAGTTTTAAGTAGGATGTCATTTTATATTTCACTTCTCTACGATCTGACGTGTTTCTGGATTTTTTGTTGATTAACTGAATTGAAATTAATATGCCCCGGTATATGTAAAGTTATTTTAATTGACCATTTTGTCTATGGAATTGTTTATTAATTGCAGCCCCCATGATAGTAATATTATGTATAACGTTTTCTTTCCTTCCCTGAAAACCAAAAAACGTCAAAGGGAGAAGTTTGATATTTATGTTTGCAGCTATCTTTCAACAACTCTCATAATCAGCTTATGATCATTTCGAGCTAACGAAATCCTGACTTCTTCATTCTCTGATATTGTCGTCACGTTATTTCGTCTTTCATCCACGTCTGTCGTCGCTCTCTAAACTTTTCTTGCACGATGAGCAAAGGTAAAGGTAAAGGTAAAGGAACGAGAATTGAATCTTCGTTTCAGCATGCGGATTTTTTAAAAATCATATGTGCTCGTCCGCCTATCCAGAGGTGTTCGAAGACTCCTGTCTAGTGTCGCCTCAAGCATCGTAACTGACTACAGAGGCGCCATTCCCTACTTTCTCAGAGTATGAACACTGGTATCCATTTCTGCCAGCAGCTGGTCAGATCGAACGGGCACATTTTTATTTTTTTCCAGCCATGAGTACATATCACAAACGTAAGGAAAATATAACAGGAATCATGAAAAAAGGCACCCAATCAGACACAGAAAGAAAACACGTAGCAGAAAAATACATACACGATACCTACCCACAGGAATCTTGGTCCCACATATACACAGATGGCTATGCTACAAATGCCACCAGAAATGGAGGGGGAGGTGTGTTCTTGACGCTGAATAATCAGGACGAGATCACCAAGTCAATAGCTACTGGAAAAAAACTTTAAAGCAGAAACTGAGGCCATCAGAGATACTTCAACACTGGCTACTCAAACAAAAATAACATGCACAATAAATTGGTGATTCTGACTGATGCACTGTCAGTATTATCAGCTCTAAAAAGCACCAAGAACAATGAACTTGATGAGTTGAGATCAACCCTGAACCGACTATGCAATAACTTCCAGAAAGTAGTCATTCAGTGGATACCATCACACTGTATTATACACGGGAACGAACGCGCAGACAAATTAGCTAAAGAGGGAGGGAGATTACCACAAGAGAACATCCGCTCAGTTATGATGAAGCCAAATCCATCATCAAGGGTCAGTTCCATGAAAAATGGAAACGAGAACACCCAAAGCATAACGAGAGTGATCGATACCACCAACTATAAAGAAGGGATCAAGTCATCATACTTCGCCTACGCACTGGCTATAATAGAATGAGAAACCACATGTTCACCAAATTCAAAATAGGTACAACCAGCCTATGCCACTGTACACTGGACAATATAACTACAAAACATCTTCTACAGGATTGCCCCCAGTACACAGACCTGAGAAGAGCAATGTGGTCCACGCCCACCTCCCTGGAAGAGAAACTGTATGGGGCAATCTATTCGCTTAAACAGACAGCTGCCTTCATGAGAGAGTCCGAAATCCTACTCTGATTGATCGCAGAGAGAGAGAGAGAGAGAGAGAGAGAGAGAGAAATCACAAACTGCCTTGAATCGAACACAAGTTGTCCGAATGGCGGTAGCTAGTGAGGTGGTTTTCCCAATTAGGCTACCGAGGGACCTGGATATGGCAATACCACTTGTGTTCTGTTTCTGGTGATGATCATATAATCTTCGGAGAGGATTACGCGCTACCTTGCTCTTTACGATGAGCTATTTACAGACTCAACAGTTTATTCCTTACTAACAATTTTCTTCTTTTTATTTAGCAAAAACTTTACATCTCATTTAAAGTTTTAAACAAACGGTAAAGAAATAGCTGTTCAGTAAAAAAATTAAAACAATATTTTGATGAACTATTTAAACTGAAAGACAACAGAACAAGTATATTTGTGCTAATATAGACCAAGATGATCATAGCAAAAAAAGTAAAGAGCTGCTTTTTGCCACGTGGTGTATAGACATTCGACACATTATTTTTGAGGTAATGCGATCCGTGCCGCTTTACTTTTCCTGTTGTATGAGCAGTGATTTATGTATTAGATTCATGAATCTAGAGGTAAAACCAGTACAACCACTGACAACTTTGACACCTTCTTCTGTACAATATTGAATTTCCAAGAAACATGTTAATATTATAAAAGTTAAATGAAGCAAGTAGATTTAAGAGGTACCCTCCATGCCTCGACGTGTATGTGGAATCTGGTTCCGGCTTTGCGATAAAATGAAAGTGGGTTCAAACAAGTTTGATACGCTCCAGTTGACCCCTTCACTTAGGATAGAAAGCGACCTCTTGTCCAAGGTAGGTTGACTAACCACTGAGCTATCGCAGCCTATATCCCTCTGAAAGATTATTATGGCAGCATTGAAAACAATACCGTTTGTTTTTTGTTTTTTTTTAATTTAACAAATTGTTTATTTCAATATCATCTGGGGTTCAGTGTAGCACCATTTGAGAACCACTGCAGCAATGAACCCTGAAAGAGTGTCATTCTTATCTGAACATCATAAAAGAATGAAAACGTTCCTGGTATTTAATGTACCGAAGATGTGACGTCACTATATATAGATTAATTAAATACTGTTGACATTATTTGAGGCAATGTGTCGGTTTTTTATTGCAGCTATTCTGTTCTTCTGTCTATTTCAATATCCGCTATTGGGGTAATTTATTTTATCGTAGAATGGCCTTTATGATTTCGTTAATTCACTTGTCTATAGAACTAATTTGTTATTCTTTCCAACACCATTCATTTTTAAACTTCTCTTTTCTTCTGTCTTGTTTATATAGATCTATGTATATACACACACACATACAATTTTATTGTTTTCTTCTTTACTTTCTTCTTCTTCTACCACTTTTGCACCTCTTCCTTCGACTATTGCTTCCTCTTCTCCTGCTCCTCCTTCACCTCTTTCTTCAATTTCTGCTTCTTCTTCTACTCCTTCTTCATTTTCCTATTTTCCGTCTTCTGCTTCATTCTTCACCAAGCTTTTTTACAGTTTTAACTTTCTGTCGTTAAATTGGCGTTCTTGCATCATGTCGCGACTTTAACAAAGACATCAAGCAACAGCAGGCGATTTATGAACTCGAAGTTGTATACTCAAGTCAACAGTGAGACACTCATAATCTGTAGGATTATTGTAGCGTCTTGATCTATAATTATATCAACAATATGGGGACTGGTTGATCTCGAGGCAACGGCCTCGGGACAGAGAGATTATGGGTTTAAATCCCGGTTGGTTGGATTTTTATTTATGATTTTTCTCTGCGCCAACCACCCATGGTCTCAGCAGCGAGGCCCGGCTTGAAACGTCAATTACTCATCGGCGGAAAAAAATATGAGTACCTTCCAAGTCGGAGTTATCTGCCTATGCGGCGATGGACCCCTGTGCACACGGCTGCCAGGGAAAAAAATGGATTAACACGCAAAATTCAGTTCCTAGTCTCTAGGAACTTCGTCAGAGGTAAAAGCTGGCGAACGAATATATATATATATATATATATATATATATATATATATATATATATATATATATATATCAAAAATAGATTAAGACATCTATAACATATCGACCAGAAAGAAAAACATTATGACCCCCAAGCTGATGAATGTATAAATAGAACCCGGCTATGGGTTGATCAAACGGTGTTTGGCCATTTCGTCTTGTCAGACGGTCTAGTGGAGGCATTTGCGTATTTTTTTAGGTTATGTTTTTTTTGTCGAACAGTTTCTCTCGTGGCTAATTCTACCAATGTTTGACAAACACGCGAATTCACAGAATGAACAAGTCAGACCCACTGGTCCACAGGGTTTTCCATCCTTTTTCATGAGTCTTTTTTCTTCTAAGTTTTGCCTTTTAAGCACAGTCTCAAATGATGTTGTACCGTTCCTTTTATATGATCTCCACGATGTGCGATCACTTGCCGGATGTTCCAAGTCATTTTCACATATGGAGAAGACATTCAGAGATGATTTACAGATATCTCTATACCGTAGTTTAGGTCTGCCGATTGCCTTTTTTCGTGTATTAGTTCACCATATAGTATTTGCCTGGGGATGCGATTTTCTTCCATTCGCTGGACATGCCCCAACCATCTTAGTCGTCGACATCCGAGCATCGATATGATTGTTGGGGTCTTAGCACGTTGCAGGACAGTTAAGTTGGTTATTTTGTCCTGCCGTTGATGTGCATTATTCTGCGGAGACATCGCACCTTTTCTGGTTGATCAAATTGAAGTTACAAGAATCCAGGATAGTTGCTGGACCGAAATCAATCAGTGATTCACAGCTAACTATTTGCGTTATGATCTACTAACAACAACAGCTAATCAAACGACCGTACAGCTCTCGTCCGTCGTGATTTAGAAAACTTTTCTAGTCAAGTAAGTAGAGATCGAGAGAGAATGCAACCTTGTCTATTAATGATATGCTGTAGTCGGAATGTTCTACCGAAAGAATTCAAATATTTCAAATTGTTGCAAAGGACAGCACAACGTACCTACGCCATTTAACGACATTTTAAGATGTGTACGAAACAGGGAAACGGTCGCTATCCAAGCACAAATAAACATTTCACAAAACGAATGACATATTTCAAGTAATTTTCTAAAACAAATGTAGAAATATTTAAAGAAACTTAATTACAGATAGGTTCAATAGCACTGGCAAATATGTCAACATAAAGACACATCTGATTCATCAAGTATGATCAGTTTCCATGAACAGTAAGTAATATAAACCCACCACACTTTTGTATTGGCGATGAATGATTTAATTCTATTATCGTGTTATTGTTTCAAGCAGAGCTCACAGATAGTCAAACTCTGACAAAATCATTTAAAATAATGTTCATGGTATCAACATTTATTTGAAAAGTCATATTTTAATTTCAACAATTTATGTTGCTACTTTAATATGAAAACTACAGTGTTCTATTAGTTTTGAAATAAATTGTCTCTATACTCAAGTGTCTAATTATAGAATATGACGAAGAACACAATTACAGCACTCCGGGATGTTGATGGTTGAGATGTTTAACTGCTCGTGGGATAAACCGGTCCACAGTGCTTGGATACCAAGAAACCGTTCCACAGTGCTTGGATTCCAAGAAACCGGTCCACAGTGCTTGTATACCAAGAAACCAGTCCAGAGTGCTTGGATGCCAAGAAACCGGTCCAGAGTGCTTGAATGCCACGAAACCGATCCATAGTGTTTGGGTACCACGAAATCGGTCAAGAATGCTTGGATACCACGAAACCGGTCAAGAGTGCTTAGATGCCACAAAACATGCCAAGAGTGCTTGGATGCCACAAAACCGGTCAAGAGTGCTTGGATTTCACGAAACCGGTCCAGAGTGCTTGGATACCACGAAACCGGTCAAGAGTGCTTAGATACCACGAAACCGGTCCAGAGAGCTTGGATACCACGAAACTGGTCCAGAGAGCTTGGATACCATGAATGAGGTCCATAGTGCGTGAATACCATGAAACCGGTTCAGAGTGCTTGTATACCACGAAACCGGTCCAGAGTTCTTGGATACCATGAAACCTGTCCAGAGTTCTTTGATACCACGGAAGCAGTTCAGAGTGCTTAGATCCCACGAAACCGGTCAATAGTGCTTGGATACCACGAAACCTTTCCAGAGTTCTTAGATACCACTAAAATGGTCAAGAGTTCTTGGATACCATGAAACCGGTCCAGAGTTCTTGGATACCATGAAACCTGTCCAGAGTTCTTTGATACTACGGAAGCAGTTCAGAGTGCTTAGATCCCACGAAACCGGTCAATAGTGCTTGGATACCACGAAACCTTTCCAGAGTTCTTAGATACCACTAAAATGGTCAAGAGTTCTTGGATACCATGAAACCGGTCCAGAGTTCTCGGATACCAGGAAACTGGTCAAGAGTGCTTGGATACCACGAAACCGGTCCAGAGTTCTTGGATACCACGAAACCAGGCCAGAGTTCTTGCTTGAATATAACGAAACCGGACCAGAGTGCGTGGATACCACGAAACCGGTCCATAGTGCTCGAATACCACGAAACCGGTTCAGAGTGCTTGGATTCCACGAAAAGGTGGGCGACATTTATCGGCCGAGGTCGACGCGGTGGACAAAATAAAACATGTATTCTAGGCGACGACTGCACTGGTAAAACTTCCCCACTGCTCACAATTAGCATACTGTGGAACATAGTAATGACCAAAATAGACTTATATTTAAGAGCCAATTTTTTTTCTTTTCTTTCACCCTTTCAGTCATTATCTACACAGCCATGGTGTCCTAAATATATTTTCATTGACACATTAAATCTTACAAACCCGAACTTGGATTTCATTGGAATTTTTTATTCAACAAAGGTAACCCAAGAAGATAAGAAATCACTGTCTGTCACAATATCAAGCGTGTTAAGGATACAATGTAATGAGCCCTGTACTGCATTGAATGCCTACTCGTAAGTTTTCTTACCAATATTTTTAAAACACTGATAACTATTTCTTTCTTATAATACAAAAAAAAATACATAATTTCTATAAGTCCGTAAAGTTTAAGGAGTATGGTGTTAAGTTTCGATGTGTTTGAATCATTGGTGTGTATATAGGTAGTATGTGCAGTATTACGTCACAACCGTCTTTCTTCCAAATTGAAAAATCATATCTATGGTTGATATCCCGGCTCTGAAGCCGCATTGAGACTCGGGAAGAACACGTTCTGCAAATCTATGCAGGTGTTTAAGTATAACTCTAGCAAAAAACAAAAATGAATAACTGACAAAATCTTAGAAAAAATTGAAGAAAGAAGACAAGCGAAAAACACTGCCAGATACAATGAAATTGACAAAGAAATATGGAGAATGTGCAAAAAGGCAAAAGAAAACTGGCTCAACCAAAGATGTCTAGAAGTCGAAACTATGGAAAGTAAACAAAACCTAAGAGTGATGCACACAGAAATAAAGAGAATGACTAATAAAGCCAAAAAAGCTGCAGGAAGTGGTTGTATTGCAAACAAAGAGGGAATAATGCTAACAGACAACAAAGATATAATAGATAGATGGCAGGAATACATAACAGAACTATTTCATGACGAAAGGGTCAAAAAGCCATTTATAAAATGTACATACAACTATAACATCCTGAAATCAGAAGTAGAAAAAGCTATAAATACAATGAAAAAGGGAAAGGCAGCAGGACTTGACAATATACAGGTAGAGATGATACAGGCACTAGACGATTTTGGCATTGTAGTGATCACAGACATATACAATGACATATACCATACAGGACACATACTAAATGAACTAAAAACATCAACTTTCATTGCATTGCCTAAAACGAATGGGGTGCAGTTGAATGCAGTGATTTTAGAACATTAAAACTAATGAGCCAGGTAAAAAAAAAAATACTAAAAGTTGTACAGGGTAGGATTAAGAAAAAATCAATACTGAATTAGATGAGCAACAATTTGGTTTCAGGAAAAACAATGGCACAAAAGAAGCCATATTTAGCATGAGAACATTTATTGAAAAGTACATAGAAGTAAACAAACCAATATATGGCTGCTTCATAGACTACAAGAAAAGCTTTCGATAGAATACACCATAATCAACTTATAGACTGCCTAAAAGATAAAAATCTAGACAACACGTACATACGACTAATATGTAATTTATACTGGGAGCAAACAAGCAATAATAAAATATAAGAAGGATAACTCTACACCCATGGATATAAAAAGAGGAGCAAGACAACGATGCATCCTATCACCAAGCTTGTTCAATCTATACACTGAGCACATCTTTAAAAAAACATATCAGAGATGCCAGGCCTAAACATTAATGGAAAGATAATCAATAACCTAAGATTTGCTGATGGTACTGTTCTACTAGCAGAAAATCCTAAAGACCTACAACAATCGCTTAATGTGATAAACATAACAAGCAAAAAATATGTACTAGATATGAATGTAAAAAAGACAAAAACTATGATCATTAACAAAGAAAATTCTCAAGACCTACAAATAAATATCACAGTGGAGGGAATACATCTGGAGACTGTTCAGAGCTACAACCACCTTGGAGATACTATAACCAATGATGGAAAATGTAAAATTGAAATAAACAAAAGAATAAGTATGGCAAAAAGTAATTTTAATACCATGAAAAATATACTGACAACAAAAAAAAACAAATAACAGCAAGGCTGAAACTAAGAATAGCTAAATTTTACATCTTCTCAATATTCCTATATGGTGCAAAAACAAGGACATTAGACAAGAAAACAGAAGAGAAAATTGAAGCCTTTGAAATGTGGATTTATAGAAGAATAGGTAAACTGGATGGGAAGTAAAGAAAACAAACGATGAAGTAGTAGTATAGCAGGGTCCAACTAAGTCGTATTTGGACCGTAAATTAACAAAGATATATAGTGTGGCGCGCGGCGCGCATAAAGCGTGCGGCGCAGGGGGAGTTAACCGTGACATTTCGTGTCGAGGTATTGACCTCTAGTCCAGGTGACCCGGAAGTGACGTGTTTATGTCTGGTGTGTCCTGGCTTTGGAGTTCTTGATCGTTAGTGATAGGTTAGTAGATTATACAACATCAATGAAAAACATTAAATTTAAAACAGAAGACGAAGATATATTTTTATTCTTTTATTATCTCAATAGGTGTATAACATACATTGATATTATATAACAGTACAAAAATATTTAGTACACAAAGTCAATATATAGTACAAGGATAACATTTATTTATAGATAGGTAGTTGGGTGTCTGCTTAGCGTTGTGGCATAAATGAATCATAAGGGGTGAAACTGTTAGAGATTGCTGGTTAGGCTAAGCTGGTAGTGTAAAGAGTTAAATATCTAAAGGCGTAGTCGAGACGTTATCATCAGCTACCTTTCTTTTTATATAGAAATAGGAAAGAGCATTTCTTGTTTGACTGTAGGAAAATATGGAATTATTTAAGACTTTGAAACCTACATTTTTCCCACCCTTAGCCTTTTGCGTAGCGAGAACCTCTAAAAACATATCTTTATCTAATTTGTTGTGTTGCTTGCTTAGCCCTTTACAACTGATTTTATCGTAATCCCCACTACAATGGTACGTCTTACTACATAAGCTAACAAGAGCTGTCCCTTCGTACTCTAGTTTAAAAAGCCCAGGCGTTCGTTTGGTGTACGCTTTAATACCCTTACAGTTTATACATTCTGTTTTGCTAGTATGTTCATCGCAGCAATGGGTGTATGGAGGTCGCCTAGTGTGTAATAAGGGCTGTATAGGGGTCGGCTAGTATGTCGTGATGGGTGTACGGAGGTCGTCTAGTGTGTCATATTGGGTGTATAGAGGGCGTTTAGTGTGTCATGATGGTTGTATAGGGGTCGTCTAGTGTGTCATGATGGTTGTATAGGGGTCGTCTTGTGTGTCATGATGGTTGTATAGGGGTCGTCTAGTGTGCCGTGATGGGTGTACGGAGGTCGTCTAGTGTGTCATATTGGGTGTATAGAGGGCGTTTAGTGTGTCATGATGGTTGTATAGGGATCGTCTAGTGTGTCATGATGGTTGTATAGGGGTCGTCTAGTGTGCCGTGATGGGTCAATGGAGGTCGGCTAGTATGTCGTGATGGGTGTACGGAGGTCGTCTAGTGTGTCATATTGGGTGTATAGAGGGCGTTTAGTGTGTCATGTTGGTTGTATAGGGGTCGTCTAGTGTGTCATGATGGTTGTATAGGGGTCGTCTAGTGTGCCATGATGGGTACATGGAGGTCGGCTAGTATGTCGTGATGGGTGTACGGAGGTCGTCTAGTGGGGTATGATGGTTGTATGGAGGTCGTCTAGTGTGTCATATTGGGTGTATAGAGGGCGTTTAGTGTGTCATGATGGTTGTATAGGGGTCGTTTAGTGTATCGTGAGGGGTGTATGGAGGTCGTCTACTGTGTCGTGAGGGGTGTATGGAGGTCATCTGGTGTGGTATGTAGGGTGTATGGAGGTCATCTAGTGTGATATAAGGCTGTATGCCGGGCGTCTAGTGTGACATGAGGGCTGTATACCGGGCGCCTAGTGTGGTATGTGTGGTGTATGGCGGTTGTCTGGTATATCATACTTTAATCAACCAATAAGAAAAATGAAGGAACATTACATTCAACATTACTTATCTTAACTACTTTACATCAATACAGTTGAATAACGTGTTATCGTTAAGTCTTACCATACTTTAAGAGAAAACATTCAAACTTACAGCGTAAAATATAGTCTCAATCATCTACACCGAATATAACCTGTTATCGATAAGCCTTAACATACTTTAAGAGAAAACAAGCCAACTTACGGTGCAAAACTCCGCTAGTGTGAACAGTAACTTTCCTTGAATCAATCAAACTTATAACGCCGTCTAGTTTAAATATAACCTGGTAAGAAATGAATAAATTAGCCAATCAGCGAGTGACTATGCCATCATCGCTTGATATCGGGATTAACCAATCAGAGAAGAGTATTAACATAGGAGGCGGGGCGAAGAAATGGCTGACAGGTGGATTAACCAATCAGAAAAGCGCGTTAGCCCAAGCGTAGGTAGTGGCTGTCGGGTCAGCAGTGGGGGAAAAATGCGGGGTGGTGGGTTACTTGAACTCGTTTTGACCCCTGAGGCAATTCCAGAAGAGTTCTATGACCTCATTTTGACCGCTGAAGGCTTTAATACCAAGGTTTCCCACTTCAACGAACGACATACATCATTAAAGGTGATTACTTCAGCTCTTAGACTTTGGAGTTCCATATCTTTATCACTTCAACGAATGACAGACAACAGTAAAGATGATCATTTCAGGTAAGAAAACTTAGTTCCAAACCCTAAAATTTCTACTCATAGTCACAAACTTTGATGCAAAACCCTAACAATTTAGTCCCAAAGTGATACTAGTTCGACACGACAGTCGTAAATGTTATATGCAAAGTCCAAAAGTTTGTCAAAAAGATAACCTAAACTCAAAATAGTTAGACACAAAGCCCAACAATTTATAGGCAAAGTCCAAAAAGTTACTCCAAAAGACAACTAATGTAACACTTAACCCCAAAATTTCGTCACATAACCAAACAGTTGAACACGAACTCTACAAATTTAGTCCCAAAGTCGTAATTGTTAGACACGAAAGTCGTAAATGTTATATTCAAATCCAAAAGTTTGTTAAAAAGACAACCCAAACTCAAAATAGTTAGATGCAAAGCTCAAAAATGTATATGCAAAATCCAAAAAGTTACTCCAAAAGACAACTAATGTAACACTTAACCCCAAAATTTCGGCTCATATGCACAAAGTTGAACACGAACTCTACAAATTTAGTCCCAAAGTCGTAATTGTTAGACACGAAAGTCGTAAATGTTATATTCAAATCCAAAAGTTTGTTAAAAAGACAACCCAAACTCAAAATAGTTAGACACAAAACCCAACAATTTATAGGCAAAGTCCAAAAAGTTACTCCAAAAGACAACTAATGTAACACTTAACCCCAAAATTTCGTCTCATAACCAAACAGTTGAACTCAAAACCATAAAAATTTAGTCCCAAAGTGATACTAGTTCGACACAAAAGTCGTAAATATTATATACAAAGTCTAAAAGTTTGTCAAAAAGACAACCCAAACTCAGAATAGTTAGACACAAAACCCAACAATTTATAGGCAAAGTCCAAAAAGTTACTCCAAAAGACAACTAATGTAACACTTAACCCCAAAATTTCGTCTCATAACCAAACAGTTGAACTCAAAACCCTAAAAATTTAGTCCCAAAGTGATACTAGTTCGACACAAAAGTCGTAAATGTTATATACAAAGGCCAAAACTTTGTCAAAAAGACAACCCAAACTCAGAATAGTTAGACACGAAAGTCATAAATGTTATATGCAAAGTCCAAAATTTTGTCAAAAAGACAACCCAAACTCAGAATATTTAGACACAAAAGACCAAATAGTTACATTCAAAGTCCAAAAGTTTGTCAAAAAGACAACCCAAACTCAAAAGTTTGTCAAAAAGACAACCCAAACTCAAAATAGTTAGACATGAAAGGTCAAAAAGGTATACTCAAAGTCCAAAATGTTACTTCAAAAGACAACTAATATAACAACAAGCCCCAAAACTTCGTCTCATAACCAAAAAGTTGAACTCAAAACCCTAAAAAGTGTCCACTTATCAACCAAAGTCTTTAATACAGCTGAGAAAACCCTAATAAATAATTACAATTTACTAAAAATGTTGCCCTTGATGATAGTTGCGACTGTGTCTAAATCATTATTGAAAATATTCATAGAACTCTAGTAAAAACCAAGCACACTAAAACACCACATTGAAAGAATGAACTTAAAGTTCACGCCCCTGTCACAACTCTGCTAAGAAAAGTACTGCGAAGCATGAAAGTTATGTCCCCTGCTATAACTCTACTAAACGAAAGTATTACCAAACACGTAGGTTACACTCCTACCATAACCCACTAAGAAAAACAAGATTTTGCTTAAAATACCACATTTATGATTGTTACGCCCCTTGTCCCTTTATGAGGGGACGCCCATGAAACTGTTAGAAATAGTAAATTTAACCTAGTGGCATACCCCAGATGTTATATTAGACATCCCCGTATCAAAAATTTAATTAAAACTCACTTTTAGGGTTGTTACGCCCCTTGACCCTTTATGAGGGGACGCCCATGAAACTGTTAAAAATAGTAAATTTAACAGCTAGACATACCCTAAACTTTATATTAACCATCTCCGTATCAAGAATTTACATAAAAACAACGTTTGAAATTACTACCCCTGTACCCATTTTTGGCGGTTACGCCCATGAAACTGTTAAAAATAGTAAATTTAACCTCTAGACATACCCCAAACTTTATATTAAGCATCCCATATCAAGAATTTACATAAAAACCACTTTTGAAATTACTATCCCTGTACCCATTTTTGATGGTTACGCCCATGAAACTGTTAAAAATAGTCAATTTAACATCTAGACATACCACAAACTTTATATTAAGCATCTTTGTATCAAGAATTTACATAAAAACAACTTTTGAAATTACTACCCCTGTACCAATTTTTGGCGGTTACGCCCATGAAATCGATAAAAAATTGAAATTTAACACCTAGACATACCCCAAACTTTATATTAAGCATCCCCATATCAATAATTTACATAAAAACAACTTTTGAAATTACTACCCCAGTACCCATTTTTGGCGGCTACGCCCATGAAATCGATAAAAAATTGAAATATAACACCTAGACATACCCCAAACTTCATTTTAGTCGTCCCTGTATCAAGAATTTACATAAAAACAACTTTTGAAATTACTACCCCTGTACCCATTTTTGACGGTTACGCCCATGAAACTGTTAGAAATAGTAAATTTACACTCTAGGGTTACTCCAAACTTTACATTAAACATCCCCGTAGCAAGAATTTACATAAAAACAACTTTTGAAATTACTACCCCATTACCCATTTTTGGCGGTTACGCCCATGAAACTGTTAAAAATAGTCAATATAACACCTAGACATATCCCAAACTTTATATTAAGCATCCCCATATCAAGAAGTTACATAAAAACAACTTTTAAATTACTACCCCTGTACCCATTTTTGGCGGTTACGCCCATGAAATCGATAAAAAAATTGAAGTTTAACCTATTGGCATACATCAAACATAATATGTGACAAGCCCATGTATCAAATTTGCCTAAAAAATCAACCAAAAATTAGTAGTATATATCTAGTGATTGACCGGGTAGACTCTCATATAAGAAAAAATGAAGACTCTCATATAAGGAAAAAATGTGCTTCCATCTGCAGGTAGACTATTTATATAAGAAAAAACAACCCGGCTGCAGCGATTTGGCTGCAGATGGAAGTACTTTCCACGGTCCTATCACTGAATATATACTACTAATTTTTGGTTGATTTTTTAGGCAAATTTGATACATGGGCGTGTCACATATTATGTTTGATGTATGCCAATAGGTTAAACTTCAATTTTTTTATCGATTTCATGGGCGTAACCGCCAAAAATGGGTACAGGGGTAGTAATTTAAAAGTTGTTTTTATGTAACTTCTTGATATGGGGATGCTTAATATAAAGTTTGGGATATGTCTAGGTGTTATATTGACTATTTTTAACAGTTTCATGGGCGTAACCGCCAAAAATGGGTACTGGGGTAGTAATTTCAAAAGTTGTTTTTATGTAAATTCTTGCTACGGGGATGTTTAATGTAAAGTTTGGAGTAACCCTAGAGTGTAAATTTACTATTTCTAACAGTTTCATGGGCGTAACCGTCAAAAATGGGTACAGGGGTAGTAATTTCAAAAGTTGTTTTTATGTAAATTCTTGATACAGGGACGACTAAAATGAAGTTTGGGGTATGTCTAGGTGTTAAATTTCAATTTTTTATCGATTTCATGGGCGTAGCCGCCAAAAATGGGTACTGGGGTAGTAATTTCAAAAGTTGTTTTTATGTAAATTCTTGATATGGGGATGCTTAATATAAAGTTTGGGGTATGTCTAGGTGTTAAATTTCAATTTTTTATCGATTTCATGGGCGTAACCGCCAAAAATTGGTACAGGGGTAGTAATTTCAAAAGTTGTTTTTATGTAAATTCTTGATACGGAGATGCTTAATATAAAGTTTGTGGTATGTCTAGATGTTAAATTGACTATTTTTAACAGTTTCATGGGCGTAACCATCAAAAATGGGTACAGGGATAGTAATTTCAAAAGTGGTTTTTATGTAAATTCTTGATATGGGATGCTTAATATAAAGTTTGGGGTATGTCTAGAGGTTAAATTTACTATTTTTAACAGTTTCATGGGCGTAACCGCCAAAAATGGGTACAGGGGTAGTAATTTCAAACGTTGTTTTTATGTAAATTCTTGATACGGAGATGGTTAATATAAAGTTTAGGGTATGTCTAGCTGTTAAATTTACTATTTTTAACAGTTTCATGGGCGTCCCCTCATAAAGGGTCAAGGGGCGTAACAACCCTAAAAGTGAGTTTTAATTAAATTTTTGATACGGGGATGTCTAATATAACATCTGGGGTATGCCACTAGGTTAAATTTACTATTTCTAACAGTTTCATGGGCGTCCCCTCATAAAGGGACAAGGGGCGTAACAATCATAAATGTGGTATTTTAAGCAAAATCTTGTTTTTCTTAGTGGGTTATGGTAGGAGTGTAACCTACGTGTTTGGTAATACTTTCGTTTAGTAGAGTTATAGCAGGGGACATAACTTTCATGCTTCGCAGTACTTTTCTTAGCAGAGTTGTGACAGGGGCGTGAACTTTAAGTTCATTCTTTCAATGTGGTGTTTTAGTGTGCTTGGTTTTTACTAGAGTTCTATGAATATTTTCAATAATGATTTAGACACAGTCGCAACTATCATCAAGGGCAACATTTTTAGTAAATTGTAATTATTTATTAGGGTTTTCTCAGCTGTATTAAAGACTTTGGTTGATAAGTGGACACTTTTTAGGGTTTTGAGTTCAACTTTTTGGTTATGAGACGAAGTTTTGGGGCTTGTTGTTATATTAGTTGTCTTTTGAAGTAACATTTTGGACTTTGAGTATACCTTTTTGACCTTTCATGTCTAACTATTTTGAGTTTGGGTTGTCTTTTTGACAAACTTTTGAGTTTGGGTTGTCTTTTTGACAAACTTTTGGACTTTGAATGTAACTATTTGGTCTTTTGTGTCTAAATATTCTGAGTTTGGGTTGTCTTTTTGACAAAATTTTGGACTTTGCATATAACATTTATGACTTTCGTGTCTAACTATTCTGAGTTTGGGTTGTCTTTTTGACAAAGTTTTGGCCTTTGTATATAACATTTACGACTTTTGTGTCGAACTAGTATCACTTTGGGACTAAATTTTTAGGGTTTTGAGTTCAACTGTTTGGTTATGAGACGAAATTTTGGGGTTAAGTGTTACATTAGTTGTCTTTTGGAGTAACTTTTTGGACTTTGCCTATAAATTGTTGGGTTTTGTGTCTAACTATTCTGAGTTTGGGTTGTCTTTTTGACAAACTTTTAGACTTTGTATATAATATTTACGACTTTTGTGTCGAACTAGTATCACTTTGGGACTAAATTTTTATGGTTTTGAGTTCAACTGTTTGGTTATGAGACGAAATTTTGGGGTTAAGTGTTACATTAGTTGTCTTTTGGAGTAACTTTTTGGACTTTGCCTATAAATTGTTGGGTTTTGTGTCTAACTATTTTGAGTTTGGGTTGTCTTTTTAACAAACTTTTGGATTTGAATATAACATTTACGACTTTCGTGTCTAACAATTACGACTTTGGGACTAAATTTGTAGAGTTCGTGTTCAACTTTGTGCATATGAGCCGAAATTTTGGGGTTAAGTGTTACATTAGTTGTCTTTTGGAGTAACTTTTTGGATTTTGCATATACATTTTTGAGCTTTGCATCTAACTATTTTGAGTTTGGGTTGTCTTTTTAACAAACTTTTGGATTTGAATATAACATTTACGACTTTCGTGTCTAACAATTACGACTTTGGGACTAAATTTGTAGAGTTCGTGTTCAACTGTTTGGTTATGTGACGAAATTTTGGGGTTAAGTGTTACATTAGTTGTCTTTTGGAGTAACTTTTTGGACTTTGCCTATAAATTGTTGGGCTTTGTGTCTAACTATTTTGAGTTTAGGTTATCTTTTTGACAAACTTTTGGACTTTGCATATAACATTTACGACTGTCGTGTCGAACTAGTATCACTTTGGGACTAAATTGTTAGGGTTTTGCATCAAAGTTTGTGACTATGAGTAGAAATTTTAGGGTTTGGAACTAAGTTTTCTTACCTGAAATGATCATCTTTACTGTTGTCTGTCATTCGTTGAAGTGATAAAGATATGGAACTCCAAAGTCTAAGAGCTGAAGTAATCACCTTTAATGATGTATGTCGTTCGTTGAAGTGGGAAACCTTGGTATTAAAGCCTTCAGCGGTCAAAATGAGGTCATAGAACTCTTCTGGAATTGCCTCAGGGGTCAAAACGAGTTCAAGTAACCCACCACCCCGCATTTTTCCCCCACTGCTGACCCGACAGCCACTACCTACGCTTGGGCTAACGCGCTTTTCTGATTGGTTAATCCACCTGTCAGCCATTTCTTCGCCCCGCCTCCTATGTTAATACTCTTCTCTGATTGGTTAATCCCGATATCAAGCGATGATGGCATAGTCACTCGCTGATTGGCTAATTTATTCATTTCTTACCAGGTTATATTTAAACTAGACGGCGTTATAAGTTTGATTGATTCAAGGAAAGTTACTGTTCACACTAGCGGAGTTTTGCACCGTAAGTTGGCTTGTTTTCTCTTAAAGTATGTTAAGGCTTATCGATAACAGGTTATATTCGGTGTAGATGATTGAGACTATATTTTACGCTGTAAGTTTGAATGTTTTCTCTTAAAGTATGGTAAGACTTAACGATAACACGTTATTCAACTGTATTGATGTAAAGTAGTTAAGATAAGTAATGTTGAATGTAATGTTCCTTCATTTTTCTTATTGGTTGATTAAAGTATGATATACCAGACAACCGCCATACACCACACATACCACACTAGGCGCCCGGTATACAGCCCTCATGTCACACTAGACGCCCGGCATACAGCCTTATATCACACTAGATGACCTCCATACACCCTACATACCACACCAGATGACCTCCATACACCCCTCACGACACAGTAGACGACCTCCATACACCCCTCACGATACACTAAACGACCCCTATACAACCATCATGACACACTAAACGCCCTCTATACACCCAATATGACACACTAGACGACCTCCATACAACCATCATACCCCACTAGACGACCTCCGTACACCCATCACGACATACTAGCCGACCTCCATGTACCCATCATGGCACACTAGACGACCCCTATACAACCATCATGACACACTAGACGACCCCTATACAACCAACATGACACACTAAACGCCCTCTATACACCCAATATGACACACTAGACGACCTCCGTACACCCATCACGACATACTAGCCGACCTCCATTGACCCATCACGGCACACTAGACGACCCCTATACAACCATCATGACACACTAGACGATCCCTATACAACCATCATGACACACTAAACGCCCTCTATACACCCAATATGACACACTAGACGACCTCCGTACACCCATCACGGCACACTAGACGACCCCTATACAACCATCATGACACACAAGACGACCCCTATACAACCATCATGACACACTAGACGACCCCTATACAACCATCATGACACACTAAACGCCCTCTATACACCCAATATGACACACTAGACGACCTCCGTACACCCATCACGACATACTAGCCGACCCCTATACAGCCCTTATTACACACTAGGCGACCTCCATACACCCATTGCTGCGATGAACATACTAGCAAAACAGAATGTATAAACTGTAAGGGTATTAAAGCGTACACCAAACGAACGCCTGGGCTTTTTAAACTAGAGTACGAAGGGACAGCTCTTGTTAGCTTATGTAGTAAGACGTACCATTGTAGTGGGGATTACGATAAAATCAGTTGTAAAGGGCTAAGCAAGCAACACAACAAATTAGATAAAGATATGTTTTTAGAGGTTCTCGCTACGCAAAAGGCTAAGGGTGGGAAAAATGTAGGTTTCAAAGTCTTAAATAATTCCATATTTTCCTACAGTCAAACAAGAAATGCTCTTTCCTATTTCTATATAAAAAGAAAGGTAGCTGATGATAACGTCTCGACTACGCCTTTAGATATTTAACTCTTTACACTACCAGCTTAGCCTAACCAGCAATCTCTAACAGTTTCACCCCTTATGATTCATTTATGCCACAACGCTAAGCAGACACCCAACTACCTATCTATAAATAAATGTTATCCTTGTACTATATATTGACTTTGTGTACTAAATATTTTTGTACTGTTATATAATATCAATGTATGTTATACACCTATTGAGATAATAAAAGAATAAAAAATATATCTTCGTCTTCTGTTTTAAATTTAATGTTTTTCATTGATGTTGTATAATCTACTAACCTATCACTAACGATCAAGAACTCCAAAGCCATGACACACCAGACATAAACACGTCACTTCCGGGTCACCTGGACTAGAGGTCAATACCTCGACACGAAATGTCACGGTTAACTCCCCCTGCGCCGCACGCTTTATGCGCGCCGCGCGCCACACTATATATCTTTGTTAATTTACGGTCCAAATACGACTTAGTTGGACCCTGCTATACTACTTGAAGTTTCAAAACAACTAAAAATAAACAGAGAACTACTAAATATAATTAAGACAAGACAAATGAAATTTTTAGGACACATTAAAAGACACAACAGCCTACAATAAGTACTATTAGAAGGGAAAATACAAGGTAAAAGAGGCAGACCAAGACTAACATGGACGAGTAACATCAAATAAAGGATAAGTCAATCTATGACAACCTGCACCATCAAAGCAAGAAACAGAGTGAAATGGCGATCTATGGTATCAAAATTTAGTTGCCGAGACGGCACTCGATGATGATGATTAGTCAAAAACATAAAAGAAACAGCAAAAAATTGAACTTGAGCATGAGCTCTGAGATTTATACCAAATTCATTAGTGAAACATGCATAGTTTATTCATCAATTACCGTGCCTGCTGGCGTAGGTGTTCTTGTCATTTCACAACTTTCAATCTCGACAGTTATTTATCGTTTCCGTTGTTGACCTTCTGCCTAGCTAATCTCTTAGGCTGCCTGAAATCTTTACTCTTTGCTTCCCTATATCTCTTTGTCCCTCGATTTTGCCAGTTGTTACAATATATTCCAGCTTTTCCCTTCCAATTACATGTTCAAAAATTGAAGATTGTTTCTTCCTAATATTGGAAATTAGCTCTCTTTTTGCTTTTGGCCTCTTTTAGAACATTTTCATTATTCTTATTAGCTGTCCATGGTATTCTCAACATTATTCTGTAAATCCACATTTCTACGGCCTCCAATAATTTTCTTGTCTGTTGTCCTATTGTCCATGATTGTTATCCATATGTTAAGACGGGCTTTACATAACATTTAAGAACTCTTTTTCTTGTTTCTATTGTCAAAAATGGATTGCATAGTATCTTCATCATTTTGTTTAAACATTGTTTACTAGCGTTTGGTTATAATGGGTTGTTGTTGCATACATAAATATATACAATTCACTTGAAGGTATCTGACACAAATATTTCTAGAAAGGAAAGCAATAACATCTTGAATTTGGAGTGTCACCACAGAGTTCAAACGAACAATATCTAGCACGTGACTGTGCGGCAAATTCCGATGTTTCGCTGGTTGAAAAGCCGGCCTACAGTGTTTGAAACCCGCGGAAGGAAAAAAATATCCTGAGTCTCACACGTCGTGGCGACTACTTTGACCAAGCGGCCTTTATTCCTCTGTTCCTGTCGTGAGCCTCTCGACATACACCATCAATGGTAATGTATGTAAAGATATCACTTTTTCTTTATGTTCACGAACAACACAGTTCGTTTAAGGTCTTCACCGGTTTCCCATAACTTGTCATGCAGGGAGTTGTTTCTGTGGGCCTCCTGTGTGTACTTAGGGTGTTCAGAGTGCGTCAGTCCTGTAGGCTATTCTTCTGGAGTTTAGGTGTTATACAGTCACATGTACCGAAGTCACTGAGTCCTATTTTGTATAGGTATACTCTAAAGATGAAAATGTTATATATTCTTAACGTTCCTATATGGTGCAGAAACAAGGACTTTAGACAAGAAAACAGAACAGAAAATTGAAGCCTTTTAAATGTGGATATATAGAAGAATAGGCAGAATTGGATGGAAAGAAAAGAAAACAAACGATGAAATCTTAAAACAAATAAAAATGAAAAGAGAACTATTAAATACAATTCAAACAAGACATGCAATTTTTTAGCCGTGTTAAAAGACACATCAGCCTACTAAAAATAATTTTGGAGCGGAAAATACAAGGTAAAAGAAACAGAAGCAGACCAAGACTAACACGGGCGAGTAACATCAAACGATAAACAAGTAAGACTATGACAACCTGCCCATCAAAGTAAGAGACAGAGCAGAATGGCGCTCCATGGTAGCAATCCTTCGTTGCGGGAATGGACTGTTGATAGCTCCCACCTGCCTTTGAGAGTTCTTCTGCTTGCATGTTTCCAGGGACGCAACAATGTCTGTCTTTCTTGACAGCGAACATATGTTGTTCTTTATTCCCTGAATGAGTCTGCCATATTTCAAGCTTGACAGCGCTTATGTGACTGATTTTGCATCCCTATGGATGAGTATTTTTGAACTGTGATTCTCTTGTGCTTTGAGAATTTTTATATTTTGTATGACAGTGTTTAGGATCATTGCCTCCGCTCAGAAATGTGCGCACCATTATACGGCTGGAGGAGAGTATGTTTCTATCCTGGCACTTTAGTAGGTTATATAGACGCATTTCCATCTCATCTTTGATGCTTCAGTTGCTGATCCATCTGCGAATACCCGTGCCCATGTATCTTTGAGGTATGTTTCCTTGAGATGATAAGTGATATGGTTCTCATTTCCGTCTCGGGTTGTTCGTTTCTTGAAATTATCCCTCGAACATCTAGGATTATTATCGTTCTGTATTTACATTTCGACCATGGTTCGGATGTGAAGGCATCGTGCAGATCTTTGATTTGCTTTAAAACACGTGTGGTGTCCGAAGGTTTCCTTTGCAAAATGATTTGGGCTTTTCCTTAGAAGTCTATTTTTGTTCTGTCTTGGAATTTTGGTGCAGTGAACAATAAGATAACTTTTTCAACTTTTCTAACTTTATGACGGATTTGTATTTTCTGCGATGTGCCAGGGGCTCAAGATCTGCTATTTTCTCCATTGATTGGGATGATGATTGTCATTGCTTCTTGAGTTATTCGGAGAGCCATGTTTTGGACTGTGTCTAATTTTCCCTGGTCAGCCTTGACTTGTTTCCCAGGAAGAAAGTAACAAAGTAAAGTCCGGTCAAGTGGTGTATAGGAAATATGGTGTTAGTGACCATAAATTTTACAGACCGTCGGCACATGATTTTTTGGGTAATGTGGTCGGTATTACGCCCGTGCCGCTTTACTTTCCCAGAAAAAAAATCCAGTACCCATTAAAGGCTGTATAAACCAGAAGCCGTCGGTTGGGATCGAACTCTACCTCTTGTCCTTTGTAGTCCAGTTTACTAACCACTGAGCTATCGCGGCACCCTGTTGCAATGGAGCTTGAGGCATATTCCATGATGGGTCTGATTGCTCCACTGAAGACTTGTTTTATTATATTTATTTATGTTTGATCCCCAGATGGGACACCTGGTGTTTTTTCATCGTAGTTAGTCTTTGGATGTCCTATGCTTGAGCCCTTCCAATATTTAAATAATTCACCAAATTTAATACATTTTATAACAGTAACGAAGTGAATGGAAGTAGCTTGTAACATGTCACCAATAAATCGGCAGGACATAAATGTACATGTTAATAAATTTAGATGCTACACAATGGATTATTGGTACATATTTCGCTCAATTTATTATTTTTTGCTCTATGAATATTAACTACATTCACAGAAAGTCAGCCGCTCATTAATTTCTCATTTGCAGGACGTAATATCAATGTACAGTGTTACTTGTAGTTTCTTGGTAACAGAACATGAGGGTCATTTAAACTCTGGAAAAATGTGTAGCAGATGTGACTCCATAATAAATTTCATTTTATTTCTTTACTTTTAGTACTCGTTGCTCAATTTTCTCATTTGAAAACAATTTGTGTAAAAATATCTACACCTCGTTTGCTATGACAACTTTACATAAGCCAGTATCTTTCAAGGCATGAACAGTTTTATAATGAGCTGGATGGGTATTCTTTTATTGGAGAAAAGATGTTCTGCATAGTAACGTGTACGTATCGAAAAGTGTTTATTGTGTGACTAAAGTGAGACACTAAAGTGTTTATTGTGTGACTAAAAGTGAGACACTAAAATGTGAATGGTGCATTTGCTTTGTTTCAGCCATTACAGATTGCTATCAATCTATATGCATTTTCTATAAATTTTCTTCTCCTTCTTCCTTTTTAGCTCCCTGTGGAGCATAGGTCTTCAACAAACACTTTCCAAGTCGTTCTGTTTTTTGCCATTCTTTTAAGTTCATTCCATGTCTTCCCCATCATCTTTATCTCTGCTTCTATCTGTCTTCTCCAAGAATTCCTTGGTCTTCCTCTTTGTCTTTTCCCTTTGGGATTCCAAAAAAGGGCCTGTTGTGTAATACTCTCAGTTGGCTTCCGTAGTGTGTGTCCTATTCAGCGCCATCGTCTTCGCTGTATCTCTGTATCCACTGGTGTTTGACTGGTACATTTCCATAATTCTGTGTTAGTGATTTTGTCCTGCCATTTCCATCCTTTTATTCTGCGTAAGCACCCAATAGTGCAAGTCTGTATCTTCGTGATTGTCAGTTTTGTTGTTCTCCATGTTTCATAGCCATATAATAGGACCGCCTTAACATTTGAGTTGAAAATTTATATTTTTGTATTTAACCTCATTTCTTTGGATTTCCATATGTTTCACAGTGTAATGAAAGCTCCTCTTGCTTTTGATATCCTTATTTTAGTATCATTTTTCTTTTCCTCCCTCTTTATCTATATTACTGCCCAGATATATGTAATCTAAAATAGTACATCTAATAGAGGTATTTCTCCTAGTTTTATTTGGTTGTTGCCAATTGAATAGAATGGGAAGCAGTAGGACCGAGACTAATGAGAGCAACATTTAAAACAACCAAAAACAAAATAAAATTACACATTATCTAATGCTATGCACCAACCAACGATAAAGATGATTTAGATAAGGATGATTTCTATAAACAGCTGCAATGTCAGATGGATGCAAGACGAACCAAGGATATTATAATCTCTTGATTGTCTATAAATGATTAGGGTAAAATATGTTATCTTATCTAATGTTGTGGAACTACATTGTGATTGTGAAAGATTTCATGTAGTTTGAATCTCACAGAACCATATCTTTGAGCCTTGCTATTTTAGCAGTGGTGTTTCTCAATCACATTGCACCAGGGCCCTGCACAATATCTTAAATACCTGATCTGAACCAGCGTCACACTTACTTCTCCCCGAAACTGTTAGTTAATATCCCTCATAGTTAACCTTTATTTCTGTCAACTACACTTCTGACCTCTTAGTCATTTGATGTTTTTGAGATCAACTGGTTTCATTATATATTTTAATTGTTTTATTGTTATGCTTTAATCAATATTAGCCAATGACGTTGGTATTTAGCCAATGACGTTGGTATTTAGCCATTAACTCTTCCATCGCCCTGTCGTTATACTTCTGTGACAAGTTTATATTGTTCTTTTAACATTAGTCAACATCAATGTTTAATATAATTCAGAACATGATATGTTTTCTTTATGAACAAAATATATACACATGTTTAAACTTGATACAATTAGGTTCTTCATAATATCAGATCATGTAATTATGTTTAAATTAGAAAAATAATTAATAAGTTAAAGAAAGAGTACGTTATACAAAACCAGAAAAATAATTCTCTGGTTAAAGAAACATTCACATTAATGAAACCAGGATAACAACTCCACAGTCAGAGAAACAGCTTATTATAACATATTTATAGTACATTTCACATTATACATTTTAGAGTAAAATTTCCAAATTAAAAACGCAGCGCATTATATAAAACAACGAAAAAATTATACAGTTAAAGAAATGCGTACATTAAACAAACAAGAAGCATGTTTTCTATGTGATACGTTGAGTATGTACAAGGAAATGGAAGACTTTGGGCACAAACGCTGTAGTTGATGTCACTAAAAACTCAAGATTGGTTGAGATCTGTTTAATTTTCCTTTCTTGTGGCTCAGGGGTGAGAGGAAGCGAAAAAGAGAACAGCCTGGCTGAAACAACTTCCGTGGATGATGCACGTACCCTGGACCAGGTGACATTATAAATGCCCCAAATAATTCAGGGCGCACTGATGATTCAACCAATGGTCAAGAATCTACAACCTTGTTCAAACTGTAGTAGCATCAGGTCATAACTGGAGATAGTGGTGGGTGTAACGTACACTCATACAAGGTGACAGCTTTACAAGACTGGAGATAGTGGTGGGGTGTAACGTACACTCATACAAGGTGACAGCTTTACAAGACTGGAGATAGTGGTGGGGTGTAACGTACACTCATACAAGGTGACAGCTTTACAAGACTGGAGATAGTGGTGGGTATAACGTACACTCCTACAAGGTGACAGCTTGACAAAATTGAAATAGTGTTGGGGTGTAACGTACACTCTTACAAGTTTTGGTGACAGCTTTACAAAACTGGAGATAGTAGGTGGGTATAACTTAAACTACTATAAGTTATGGTGACAGCTTTACAAGACTGGAGATAGTTGTCGGGTGTAACGTACACTCATACAAGGTGACAGCTTTGCAAAACTGAGACAGTGGGTAGATACAACTTAAACTACTATAAATTATAGTGACAGCTTTAAAAAACTGAAGATAGTGATAGGGTGTAACTTAAACTCCTACAAGTTATGGTGACAGTTGTACACAAATGGAGATAGTGGTGGGGTGTAAAGTACACTCCTACAGGTTATGGTGACAGCTTTACAAAACTGGAGATAGTGGTAGGGTGTAACTTAAACTCCTACAAGTTATGGTGACAGCTTTACAAAACTGAAGATAGTGGTGGGGTGTAACTTAAACTCCTACAAGTTATAGTGACAGCTTTACAAAACTGGACATAGTGGTGGGGTGTAAATTAAACTCCTACAAGTTATAGTGACAGCTTTACAAAACTGGAGATAGTGGTGGGGCGTAAAGTACACTCCTGCAATGGATGGTGACAGCTGTACACAAATGGAGATAGTGGCGGGGTGTGACGTACACTTTTGCAAGTTAAGGTGACAGGTATATAACACGAGATGAAAGGAATAAGTTCTGATCTTGGAAACACAAAATAATGACAGATAACACGTAACTTGAGTATTCGGTTCCTACACGTAGCGAGACATAATGGGGAGATCTGAACACTTATAGACTTGTCCGATGTATAACTCTTTTCGTACGGAAGCTTTTATCAATGCCACGCAAGAGGTTTCAGAGATAAAATTGTTCATTGTTTTAAGAATAAATCTACATATGTATATTCAACTAACATATACAATACTATATATTATTTTATAGATAAATAAACAAGGAAGTAAATTTCACCAATACCAAGATGATACAAGACATGTAAAAAGAATATGGTTTGATGATGGTTCACACTAATCAAATTGAGAGTTATGCACTATGCTGTGAACGTACGTGGTCGAAATCTACATGGCGCACAGTGCGGAGAAACGTATGGAAAGATTTAATATGGACGATCCGTCAATTAAACTTATCTAACCGGTAAAATATTCCCAATGTTAAAGAAACAAAATACATTATTAAATCTAACTCTCACATAAACGAGTTCTCAACTTTTCCCGAACATCGTAAGTTAACTCCCATGTAGGCACCACAATGATATTGTCACTAACAACAGCACTCAAAACCTCAGCAGGTAGTTGATTCTGCAAATTGTAATCCACCAAAACCACAACCCGACAAGGGTTCTCAACTGTTTGGCTGTATATTGCAGACCTGTATACAAACATTGCCCACTCGTCGTCTTGAAGAAAACTTCTATTAAAAACTAAAACGATTCTCCAACTGTTGTTTATAGCATTGAAAATGTTGTTTGCCATATCTGGACCCACCATATCTTTGTGTAAAACGTAAGTACTGAGACGCAACACATCCCTGATAAAAGGCATTACATGAAAACAGGCGAAGTTATAGTCTAATTCTGAGTAGCCGATGTATACGCCAATACGGTAGTCTTGTGCTCTTTTCACTTTGTATCCAGTAAAGAATTGTAGAAGAGCTGACTTGATAAAAATGTGATACTTTCGCACAAAAAATACAACCACAAAACATATTGTCATGCAGAAGAACATGATGATGGCTAAAGAAAGAAAGAAACCACCCCAACATTTTCTCCAAAATTCCTCTAGATTGTTGCTTGTGGATGTGGATAAAATGGATGTATTCTCTGCGACTCCTGTACACAATAAATCAACATGAAGATCGTTCTGAACATCGGTCACTTGTAACCACATGAGAAATGGGAAGTTATCACAATTACATGATATGGCGTTTCCAGACAAGAACAAGCGAAATCCGTCAGGTTTCCTGGCAATTTGATCGAGTTGATATCTTTGCTCAGCATGAATGGTAGTTATAGAATTCTGACTGAGATCTAACAAATTTAGCTTTGGGGTGTTCGTTAAATCAAAAGGAATAGTTTTAAATCGATTCCTTGACATGTTGACCTGTTGTAAGTTTACAATAGTCATAAATGTGTCTCCCGCTAGAATATTTAGAGAATTCCACGAAATACTCAAATGTTTCAGCAAAACAAGACTTTTCAAAACTCGTCCGCTCATTTGTGACATAAAATTATTATCTAGAACACAATTTGTTAAAAACAAATTTTCCAGTCTAGAAAAATTATCGAAAAAATATTCCGCTGTATTGGACATTGTGTTTCCGGACAATATGAAGGTTTCTAAAGCATCAAGTCCAGTTATATTTCCTCTAAAGTTGTAAAATTGTCCAAAGCTTAAATCCAGAAATTTCAAATTCTTTGCTCCTATAAATCTAACATTCCAGTCTATACGGTTTGTTGGTATTGATGCCTTCAAATTAACAGACTGAAGGGACTCGGTAACAGTAACCCAAATATAGCCAGAATCCAGAAACAATAAATTACCAATTCCATTCATCTCGTGATTTCTTGAGGTAGAAGACAAGCTGACACTGATATTGTTTCTATTTTGGATATGCATGTTGCCAGATTGTGTACATTTGTCACTTTCATAACTGATTAGTTCACGTTTCTTTCTAGACATATATTTTCCATTCAATAAGTTATTTGACTGCTCAGTGACACTGTCCGTGGAAAACCGGGAATCAAAATATCTTGACCGCCCAGATTGCAGAATAAATATTTCAAGGTTTTTCAAGTTATTCATGCGAAAAAGAGCCGAATTAGTTCCCAGAAGCGAGTTATGAGAAAGATCAATCCTTCTAAGACATTTATTCCACACAAAACTAACAAAAGCATTGTCCTGAATTACGTGAATGCTGCTACTGATTAAACTAAAACCCTGTACACAAATTTCTAACAAATACTGAGTACTTGTATAATTTAACACTCCATCATTTTTAATAAAGATTGTGTAACCGTCATGTGAAAAAAAATCAACGTCATCAAAGTAAATAACTGACATGTTTCTCCCTGCTAGCGGTTTCAGCGCCAGCAATGAATTAGCCACTCCGAGTCTAACACCTGAAAACGTCAAGCTATCCAGTTTTTGTAACGCCCCAAGAGCTGTCTCGCTGAAGTTAGACAGGTTAAGGAAATCTTCCAAATATAGTTCTTTTAAATGTCTGACATTTTGAAAACTTGTGTTATCAATATTTCTTGAATTACCTGTTAATTCTAAATATGATAACTTCGTTAAATTTGCAAACTCACTCCCAAAACATAACGGATCTCCAACCGCATCTATGGATAGGTGATTCAAACTCTCTAACTTGCTGAGAAAGTTGTCTGGATAACAGGCGTGACCAACATCATTTTGTGTGTTGTCCCTTATAAGTAGAACCTTCAGATTTATTAGAGAGTCAAATACGCCTCGCGGATACGAGAAATAAGTGAAACTTAGATCATTATCTTCTAGGTTGAGATATTCCAATTTTTCTAAACTCGTAAAGGCGTCTACCTCAAGATGATTTATTTTATTTCCTGAAACACTGAGCCTCACAAGATCATGAAGATGGTAGAAAGAAAAATTTTTAATTGATTTTAAGTCGTTGTGGTCTAGAAGATTTGCGTTCGCATTTGTTGGAAACCATAATGGACTGATAGCGTCCAAGGCAAGCCCTGAACAATCAACAACGTTTAGTCCATCGGTGAAACTGAAAGAACATCGGTTGTCTCCATAATGTTCATATTTTTCATTGTAATGTTCATTTGCTTTAGCTGGTGTATTTGTTTTAGTAGATGTTTGATATACATTTGTAGAAATATCGTTACCTGTTTGGTCAGTTTCTTGACTTTGTGTTGAATTTATATAGCCAGAAATTGTAAAGTAAGAACCACCAACATTTCGTTTTTGTTGAGCATCAAGAGTATCAACATAGTCTTTTGAATTTACCGTTTGTTTTATTGTTCGTGTAGGCTCTGTCCTTAAGAAAAATTGTGTTTTTTTTATTGTGGGTATGTTCACCGGTTCTTGTATAATGTCTGTTATTCTGGAATCAGTACTGTTGTACTTTTCTGTAGACAAATCTTGACTTTGAGAAAGTTCACTAAACATCAAAAGCAATAAGAAAATAAAGAAACTAGTATAGCGATCTACATTACGATGAACAAATTTCCCTGAATCAAACATGATGCACAACATCAAGAAAGCCATCATATTCAACCACAATGATGGGGTTCCAGACACTTCGTCATGAAACACAACGTTACCCCACTCAGTACACTTTAGAAAGTCCTTTATTGAGCCAAGTACCGCCTGATATATAGCCATTGCTAACACAATAAGTCTAAAATAATCGTACCGGTTCCCCTCCATGGATTGTCATAGACATAAACGTTGGCATGGTTTAAATTGACATTGACACGTTCCATAACCGCCTTTGCAAGTAGCTCTTGCAATCCTAATCTATCAAAATAAATTGGTCCAGCTTGAAGATATTATTAGCGGTTCTCACACTGCTACCTTTTATTAGTTCAAAGTGTCATTTTAGCTATATTACCTTGATAATGTTACAGCAATACTTTTATGAAGAAGTTCATTCTCTTCTATTACATTCCCCTCATTCTTAAAACTAATATTTTCACACGTAGTGGTTCCAGTTTTTTGACAGCACATACACTTATTTTTAACGTTGGTAATATTTGTATTTGAATCATTTATATTATTATTTGTGTTGTGTGTATTATCTGTACAAATCCATTCCTCGACGTTTATGTAGAACATGGTGCGGTCTTCGCGATAAAATAAAAGTGGTTTCAAACCGGCTTGACGCGCCAGTCGCTGATATTTGTACCCGGCACGCAGATTTATTGAAAGTAATGACAGCGAGGGATAGCTTAATTCCCCTGCAATTTTTACCTCAACTTGCTGTGGTTAAATCTTTCCATTCGGTAGCTTTTCATCGACGCAACGAAAGAGAATTCAGAGACAAAATTCTTCATGGTTTTCATTCGTCATTGAATCAAAGTATATATTTATATTTATCTAACATATAACATATTATATATGAATATTTAGATAATTGAACAAGGTATTAGCTTTCACCAATATCAAGATGATACAAGACATAGAATATGGTTTGATTGCGTTCACACTAATCAAATTGAGCGTGACGCACTATGCGGCGAATGGAACGCTGCCGAAATCGGAATGGCGCACAGTGCGGCGAAACGTATGGAAAGAGTTTTAAGTAGGATGTCATTTTATATTTCACTTCTCTACGACCTGACGTGTTTCTGGATTTTTTGTTGATTAACTGAATTGAAATTAATATGCCTCGGTATATGTAAAGTTATTTTAATTGACCATTTTGCCTATGGAATTGTTTATTAATTGCAGCCCCCATGATAGTAATATTATGTATGGAGACAAATAATAATAAATGAATATTATTATAGAGGGAAACATCCGAGGCGATAATCAGTGAATCAATTCAGAGGAAGAGGTATGTTTACATCACTCGGAAAAAATGACAAATAATCAACAACAGAAAAAAATATGGACCTAGGCAGGATCGAACCCGTACTCTGTGGCACAGAGCCTTGCTCAGCGCCACTGAGTACGGGTTCGATCCTGCCTTGGGTCATATTTTTTTCTGTTGTTGATTATTTGTCATTTTTTCCGAGTGATGTAAACATACCTCTTCCTCTGAATTGATTCATATGACAATACCACGTGTGTTCCTGTTTCTGGCGATGATCATATAATCTTCGGAGAGGATTACGTGCTACCTTGCTCTTTACAATGAGTTACTTACAGACTCAACCATTTATTCCCTACTAACTACTTTATTCTTTTTATTAAGCTAAAACTTTACATTTAATTTAAATTAAAAAAAAAACGGTAAAGAAATAGCTTTTCAGTAATAAATTAAAACAATATTTTGATGAACTATTTAAACTGAAAGACAACAGAACAAGTATATTTGTGCTAATATAGACCAAGATGATCATAGTCAAAAAAAGTAAAGAGCCGCTTTTTGCCACGTGGTGTATAGACCATCGCACATTATTTTTGAGGTAATGCGGTCCGTGCCGCTTTACTTTTCCTGTTGTATGGGTAGTGATTCATGTATTAGATTCATGAATCTAGAGGTAAAACCAGTACAACCACTGACAACTTTGACACCTTCTTCTGTACAATATTGAATTTCCAAGAAACATGTTAATATTATAAAAGTTAAATGAAGCAAGTAGATTTAAGAGGTACCGTACCCTCCATGTCTCGACGTGTATGTGGAATCTGGTTCCGGCTTTGCGATAAATATAAAGTGGTTTCAAACAAGTTTGACACGCTCCAGTTGACCCCTTCACTTAGGATAGAAAGCGACGTCTTGTCAAAGGTAGGTTCACTAAACACTGAGCTGTGGCGGTCTATGTCCCTCTGAAAGATTATTATGGTAGCATTGAAAACAATACCGTTTTTTTTTTATTTAACAAATTGTTTATTTATTTCAATATCATCTGGGGTTCAGTGATGCACCATTTGAGAACCACTGCAGCAATGAACCATGAAAGAGTGTCATTCTTATCTGAACATCATAAAAGAATGAAAACGTTCCTGGTATTTAATGTACCGAAGATGTGACGTCACTATATATAGATTAATTAAATACTGTTGACATTATTTGAGGCAATGTGTCGGTTTTTTATCGCAGCTATTCTGTTCTTCTGTCTATTTAAAAATGCCCGCTATTGGGGGAATTTATTTTTTCGTAGAATGGCCTTTATGATTTCGTTAATTCACTTGTCTATAGAACTAATTTGTTATTCTTTCCAACACCATTCATTTTTAAACTTCTCTTTTCTTCTGTCTTGTTTATATAGATCTATGTATATATACACAAACACGATGTTATTATTTTCTTCTTTACTTTCTTCTTCTCCTGCTCCTCCTTCACCTCTTTCTTCAATTTCTGCTTCTCCTTCTACTCCTTCTTCATTTTCCTATTTTCCGTCTTCTGCTTCATTCTTCACCCAGCTTTTTTACAGTTTTAACTTTCTGTCGTTAAATTGGCGTTCTTGCGTCATGTCGCGACTTTAACAAAGACATCAAGCAACAGCATGCAATTTATGAACTCAAAGTTGTATACTCAAGTCAACAGTGAGACACTCATAATCTGTAGGATTATTGTAGCGTCTTGATCTATAATTATATAAACAATATGGGGACTGGTTGATCTCGAGGCAACGGCTTCGAGACAGAGAGATTATGGGTTTAAATCCCGGTTGGTTGGATTTTTATTTATGATTTTTCTCTGCGCCAACCACCCATGGTCTCAGCAGCGAGGACCGGCTTGAAACGTCAATTACTCATCGGCGGAAAAAAATATGAGTACCTTCCAAGTCGGAGTTATCTGCCTGTGCGGCGAGGGACCCCTGTGCACACGGCTGCCAGGGAAAAAATGGATTAACACGCAAAATTCAGTTCCTAGTCTCTAGGGACTTCGTCAGAGGTAAAAGCTGGCGAACGAAAAAAAAAATATATATATCAAAAATAAATTAAGACATCTATAACATATCGACCAGAAAGAAAAACATTATGACCCCCAAGCTGATGAATGTATAAATAGGAAGCCGCCTATGGGTTGATCAAACGGTGTTTGGCCATTTTCGTCTTGTCAGACGGTCTAGTGGAGGCATTTGCGTATTTTTTTAGGTTATGTTTTTTGTTGTCGAACAGTTTCTCTCGTGGCTAATTCTACCAATGTTTGACAAACACGCGAATTCACAGAATGAACAAGTCAGGCCCCCTGGTCCACAGAGTTTTCCATCCTTTTTCATTAGTCTTTTTTCTTCTAAGTTTTGCCTTATAAGCACAGTCTCAAATGATGTTATACGGTTCCTTTTACATGCTCTCCACGATGTGCGATCACTTGCCAGATGTTCCCAGTCATATTCACATATGGAGAAGTCATTCAGAGATGATTTTCAGATATCTCTATATCGTAGTTTAGGTCTGCCGATTTGTCTGTTTCCGTGTGTTAGTTCACCATATAGTATTTGCCTGGGGATGCGCTTTTCATCCATTCGATGGATGTGCCCCAGCCATCTTAGTCTTCGACATCTGAGCATCGACATGATTGTTGGGGTCTTAGCACGTTGGAGGACAGTTAAGTTGGTTATTTTGTCCTGCCATTTGATGTGCATTATTCTGCGGAGACATGGCATGTGGAAGACATTTAGTCTTTTTTCCTGGTTGATCAAACTGAAGTTACAAGAATCCAGGATAGTTGCTGGACTGAAATCGATTAGTGATTCACAGCTAACTATTTGCGTTATGATCTACTAACAACAACAGCTGATCAAACGACCGTACAGCTCTCGTCCGTCATGATTTAGAAAACTTTTCTAGTCAAGTAAGTAGAGATCGATAGAGAATGCAACCTTGCGTATTAATGTTCTGCTGTTGTCGGAACGTTCTTCCGAAAGAATTTAAATATTTCAAATTGTTGCAAAGGGCAGCACAGCGTACCCACGCCATTTAGCGACATTTTATGATCTGTACGAAACAAGGAAACAGCCGCTAAGCGAACACAAATAAACATTTCACAAAACGAATGACATATTTCAAGTAATTTGCTACAGCAAAATGGGAAGTATTTAAAGAAGCTTAATTACAGATAGGTTCAATAGCACAGGCGAATATGTCAATATAAAGACACATCTCATTCATCAAGTATGAACATTTTTAATGAACAATAAGTAATATAAACCCACCACACTTTTGTATTGGCGATGTATGTTTTAATTCTATTAGCGTGTTATTGTTTCAAGCAGAACTCACAGATAGACAAACGCTGACATAATCATTTAAAATATGTTCATAGTATCAACATTTATTTGAAAAGTCATATTTTAATTTCAACAATTTATGTTGCAACTTTAATATAAAAACTACAACGTTCTATTAATTTTGAAATAAATTGTCTCTCTAATCAAGTGTCTAATTATAGAATATGACGAAGAACACAATTACAGCACTCCGGGATGTAGATGGTTGAGATGTTTAACTGCTCGTGGGACAAACCGGTCCACAGTGCTTGGATACCAAGAAAACAGCCGAGAGTGATTGGGCACCACGAAACCGGTTCAGAGTGCTTGGATGCAACGAAACCGGTCCAGAGTGCTTGGATACCAAGAAAAAGGTCCAGAGTGCTTGGATACCAAGAAAAAGGTCCAGAGTGCTTGGATACCAAGAAAAAGGTCCAGAGTGCTTGGATACCAAGAAAAAGGTCCAGAGTGCTTGGATACCAAGAAAAAGGTCCAGAGTGCTTGGATACCAAGAAAAAGGTCCAGAGTGCTTGGATACCAAGAAAAAGGTCCAGTGTGCTTGGATACCAAGAAAAAGGTCCAGAGTGCTTGGATACCAAGAAAAAGGTCCAGAGTGCTTGGATACCAAGAAAAAGGTCCAGAGTGCTTGGATACCAAGAAAACAGCCGAGAGTGATTGGACACCACGAAACCGGTCAAGAGTGCTTGGATGGAACGAAACCGGTCAAGAGTGCTTGGATACCACGAAACTGGTCCAGTGTTCATGGATACCACGAAACCGGTCTAGAGCTCTTGGATATAACGAAACCGGTCTATAGTGCTAGAATACCACGAAACCGGTTCAGTTCAGAGCGCTTGGATATAACGAAACCGGTCTATAGTGGTAGAATACCACGAAACCGGTTCAGTTCAGAGCGCCTGGATATAACGAAACCGGTCTATAGTGGTAGAATACCACGAAACCGGTTCAGTTCAGAGCTATTGGATATAACGAAACCGGTCTATAGTGCTAGAATACCACGAAACCGGTTCAGTTCAGAGTGCTTGGATTCCAAGAAAAGATGGGCGACATTTATCAGTCGAGGTGGACGGGGGGGGGGATGGAAAGAAAAACATGTATACAAGGCGACGACTGCACTGGTAAAACGTCCCCACTGCTCACAGTTAGCATACTGTGGAACATAGTAATGACCAAAATAGACTTATATTTAAAAGCTCTTTTTTTCACCCTTTCAGTCATTATCTACACAGCCCTAGTGTCCTATATATAATTTCATTGACACATTAAAACTTACAAACCCGATCTTGGATTTCATTGGAATTTTTGATGCAACAAAGGTAACCCAAGAAGATAAGAAATCACTGTCTGTCACAATATCAAGCGTGTTAAGGATACAATGTAATGAGCCCTGTACTGCATTGAATGCCTAATCGTAAGTTTTTGTACAATATAATTTAAACACTGATAACTTTTTTTTTCTTATATTAAAAAAATACATAATTTCTATACGTCCGTAACGTTTAAGGTCTATAGGAGTATAGTTTCGATATGTTTGAATCATTGGTGTGTATAGAGGTAGATTATGGGCGCAACACGTCCCTGATAAAAGGCATTACATGAAAACAGGCGAAGTTATAGTCTAATTCTGAGTAGCCGATGTATACGCCAATACGGTAGTCTTGTGCTCTTTTCACTTTGTATCCAGTAAAGAATTGTAGAAGAGCTGACTTGATAAAAATGTGATACTTTCGCACAAAAAATACAACAACAAAACATATTGTCATGCAGAAGAACATGATGATGGCTAAAGAAAGAAAGAAACCACCCCAACATTTTCTCCAAAATTCCTCTAGATTGTTGCTTGTGGATGTGGATAAAATGGATGTATTCTCTGCGTTTCCTGTACACAATAAATCAACATGAAGATCGTTCTGAACATCGGTCATTTGTAACCACATGAGAAATGGGAAGTTATCACAATTACATGATATGGCGTTTCCAGACAAGAGCAAGCGAAATCCGTCAGGTTTCTTGGCAAGTTGATCGAGTTGATATATTTGGTCAGCATGAATGGTAGCTATAGAATTCTGACTGAGATCTAACAAATTTAGCTTCGGGGTGTTCGTTAAATCAAAATGAATAGTTTTCAATCGATTCCTTGACATGTTGACCTGTTGTAACTTTACGTTAGTAATAAATGTGTCTCCCACTAGAATATTTAGAGAATTCCACGAAATACTCAAACGTTTCAGCAAAACATGACTTTTAAAAACTCTGTGCATAACAGAGTGCAACAGTGACATAAAATTATTATCCAGAGCACAATTTGATAAAAACAAATTTTCCAGTCTAGGAAAATTATCGAAAAAATATTCCGCTGTATTGGACAATATCAATGTTTTTAGAGCATCAAGTCCAGTTATATTTCCTCTAAAGTTGTAAAATTGTCCAAAGCTTAAATCCAGAAATTTCAATTTTTTGCTCCAATAAATCTAACATTCCAGTCTATACGGTTTGTTGGTATTGATGCCTTCAAATTAACAGACTGAAGGGACTCGGGAACAGTAACCCAAATATAGCCAGACTCCAGAAACAATAAATTACCAATTCCATTCATCTCGTGATTTCTTGAGGTAGAAGACAAGCTGGCACTGATGTTGTTTCTATTTTGGATATGCATGTTGACAGATTGTGTACATTTGTCACTTTTTCTTTCATAACTGATTAATTCACGTTTCTCTATAGACACATATTTTCCATTCAATAAGTAATTTGACTGCTCAGTGAAACTGTCCGTGGAAGGTATGGAATCAAAACATCTCGTCAGCCCAAATTGCATATTAAATATTTCAAGGTTTTTCAAATTAATGATTTGAAAAAACACCGACCTAGCACCGAGAATTGGGTTTCTGGAATGATCAATGCTTTAAATGCATTTATTCCATAAAAAACTAACAAATGTATTCTCCTGAATTGCGTAAATTTTGCTGTTGATTAAACTAAAGCTCTGTACACAAATTTCAAGTAAATACTGAGCTCTTGAACAATTTAACACTCCATCATTTTCAATAAAACTTGTGTAAATGTCGTGTGAAAAGATTTGAATGGCATCAAGGTAAATAACTGACATGTTTCTCCCCGCTAGCGGTTTCAGTTTCATCAATGAATTAACCACTCCAAGTCTAACACCTGAAAACGTCAAGCTATCCAGCTTTGCTAGCGGCCCAAGAGATATATCGTTGAAGTTAGACAAGTTAATGAAATCTTCCAAATACAGCTCGATTACATGTCTGACATTCTGAAAACTTGTGTTATCAATATTTCTTGAATTACCTGTTAATTCTAAATATGATAACTTCGTTAAGTTTGCAAACTCACTTCCAAAACAATACGGGTGTCCAACCGCATCTATGGATAGATGATTCAAACTTTTTAACTTGGCAAGAAAGTTGTCTGGATAATAGTGGTCACCCATATCATTTTGTGTGCCGAGAAATAAGTGAAACTTAGATCATTATCTTCTAGGTTGAGATATTCCAATTTTTCTAAACCCGCGAAGGCGTCTACCTCAAGATGATTTATTTTATTTCCTGAAACACTGAGCCTCACAAGATCATGAAGATGGAAGAAAGAAAAATTAGAAATTGATGTCAAGTCAATGTGGTCTAGAAGAATTACGTTCGTGTTTGTTGGGAACCATAATGGACTGAGAGAGTCCAAGGCAAACCCTGAACAATCGACAACGTTTACTCCATCGGTGACACTGAAAGAACATCGGTTATCTCCATAATGGTCATTTTTTTCATAGTAATGTTCATTTGCTTTAGCTGGTGAATTTCTTTTAGTAGATGTTTGATATACATTTGTAGAAATATCGTTACCTGTTTGGTCAGTTTCTTGACTTTGTGTTGAGTTTATGCAGGCAGAAATTGTAAAGTTGGAACCACCAACATTTCGTTTTTGTTTAGTATCAACAGTATCAACAGTATCGACATAGTCTGTTGAATTTACGGTTCGTTTTATTTCTCGTGTAGCTCCTGTCCATATGCAAAGTTTAGTTGTGTTCCTGTCGAATATTTTCAACCGTTCTTGTATAGTCCCTAATTTTATCGAGTCTGAACTGTTGTACTTTTCTGTAGTTAAATCCTGACTTTGAGAAAGTTCACTAAACATCATAAGCACTATGAAAACAAAGAAACTAGCATTGCACTTTTCGAAAGCATGAATACACTTCACAGAATCAAATAAGATACGTGAAATCAAGAAAGCCGTCATGTTCAACCACAATGATGGGGATTCAAAATCTACGGCGTCGTCACAAAACTCTCAGTAACGTTACCTCACACGAGATCCACACATGACACTATAGATGATGTCTAATGGAAATAATTCAGCATATAACCTTTGCTAACACACTAATTCTGGCGTTAAAATACTAGGTCTCTTGCATGACTGGTCAAACATACAATGTTTTTTTCTTTGTTTACATTGACATCGACTCGGACCGTCTTTAACAGTATCTTTTCCTATTTTAATCTATCAAATAACATATTTCAGGTAATCTGTGACTGGAAATGTATTAAACGTATGATAAAACACTTCCTGTTTTGATATATTTTTAGTGGTTTTCACACTCCTACCTTGTGTCATTACCGAACTACACTTTAGTATTAATCTTTGAAAAGGTTCCAACATCTGTGGATGAGGACAGTTTTCCCAGGAACGGTGAACTAGAACTAACCAGACAAAACTCCACCTCTTCGTGGTAATTCTAGAAACAGATATATCTGTTCAGTCCGACCAAGCGAGACGACATTAAAGAATGAAGGCAGCCTGATACTAAAAAATGTCGTGCTGAAATTGGATGTATTGGGCAGAAAGCGTAAATATCATAGTTCTACTACAAACCTAAAAACAACACAAACACGCTCCTCAAGGAATGCCCTTTTAAAGGCTTGTGACGAAGGGGTGTAATTCTTCAGTTACCTGGTGAACGCCATCAAGCACATTTGTGTTATTATAGACACAGATGATATGGTAGCATTGAAATCGTTACTCTTTTTAATTTTAAAATTGTTCATTTAATTCATCTCATCTGGTGTTCATGTAGTATTTTTTTGAGAACCACTGCGACAGTGCATCCAGAAACTCTCATTTTTATCAGATCATTACCCAAGGATGAAACCATCCATGACATTTTTAGAGCCAAGAAAAATGTGAACATTACAGTCTTCCTTTTTTTATGACATTTCCTTACATAATATGTCGAGGTATACTTACTATGTCCCCGTATTCATAATATGTTGCAGCTATTCTCTGTCTATTTAACCACATACTATTAGCGAGTTTTACATGGTAGAATGTATGGCTTGGGGGATTTCATTAATTCAAATGTCTATAGAACTTCTTAGTTATTGCTTTATACTTCCTTTATAATGTTACTCTAGTGTTCGGTTTTTCTTCCAATAGACTGCATATATGTTTATACCCATATATATTTGATTTTTCCAATTACTTCTTCATATTTATGCTTCTTCTCTTACTTATTTTTCCAAGTCTTTTAAACATTCGCCGAACAATTGTACACGTTGTTGTTAAATGGGTGTTGTTGCACTCAAACGTGTTTCTAGCAACCTTTTAGTCAAAGACATAAAAACAACGGTAAAATATTAATGAGTCTGAGGCTTATACCAAATTCATTAGTGAAACACACATAGTTTATTAGCGTTTGGTTATAGTGGCGTGTTGCTGCATACATAAATAAAGTTTATATTAAGGTACCTGATACCTATTACTAGAAAGGAAGGCAATCGCATGCTCAAGTTGGGGTGTCACCACAGAGTTGAATCATACTTAGATATACAGTTTAATGGATTACAAAGGCAGGAATCGGGAAATGGGGATGTAACTTTAGAGTGGGTATCAAAAAGAGTTATCTTTCAAGTTGAATGAGGTAAGAAGACAAATGGTCATCTGATTTTCAAGGTTAATTTGAGGAAATCATTTTGTAGTGAATAGAATCAACAGAAGATACCGTTTCTTTACCCAGCAAGGCAGACCCTTGCTAGCCGTGGTAGTGGCAACAACTCAGAATGTGAGAGACAAGTCTCGGGCAGGTGGTGAACAACAATAAATAGTGGAGTGTTTATCATTAGTTAGCAGAAACAGATAAATATGTATATAGGATACTGTCAAGTAAAGAAGAAAATAACCATCATGATACATATCATTAGCAGAAAGTTGCATTCACCAAAGTCCGTCTGAAAGAATAGAAGAGCCAGATCTCCCACTTCTTCTGTTGTCATGTTCAAGGTCAACTTGGTGTATTGAAACCACTTTCTTCTTGGTTTGCCCTTGATGTGTCGCACAGGAACCATGCCTTCCATTAATGTTCTTTGCAGCTCGCTGTCTGTTGACGTGACCATAGTATTTTAGTTTTTATTAAAGACTGGTGTTTATAACACAGTTTTTTTTATTGGTTAAATCTATTATCATGTCTTCATGTTCTTTTTCATTACCCAAAGTACCTTGAGGATTTTCTGCAGCTTTCCGTTTTGGATGAATCGAATTACTTCCTTCTTGCTTGCTAGATTGTCATTTACTCACAACCATATGTTGTCATCGGGAAGATACTTGTCCTCACTAATTTTAATGTTATTCATTTGCATGTATTATGCTACTACATGTTTTTCATGGCTTTTAATTGTTGTGTTGCTATTGCTAATCTTCTTTTGATCTCTTTCTGGCAGTCTCCTTTGTTATTTACTACAAATTCCAGATATTCATAGTTTGTTGCAATTTCAAGTGATTGACTGTTGGTTACGATTTCGAGTTTGCTTATGTTTTGTCAATGGACATTATCTTAGATTAAACTAGGAATTAGAGCATTAATATAATTATTTTTTTCATCCTCGGCAGTTTTGATGAACGTATGTCAAATCAAGTCAAGTACCCCCGTCACGCGTAGTGACGTATAGGGAATATGGTGTTAGTGACCATACATTTTACAGATCTTTGGCACATGATTTTTGGGGTAATGTGGTCGGTATTACGCCCGTGCCTTTACGAACTGGAAGCCGTCGGTTAGTATCGAACCCAACCTCTTGTCCGTTGTAGTCCAGTTCACTAACCACTGAGCTATCGCTGCTCCCGATGAACGCATGTATTGAGTGAAAATTATATAGATAGGCAGAATAGCTGTCGTTTGTTTTGTTTAGTCTACATGTCATCCTCATTGAACTACGGACAAGTCATGAGTGCAGCTGCCTTCGGATAGATTGGAGTGATGGACGGACGTAGCCAACATCCTATGACCTTTTACTGGAATTCAATGACTTTGTTTCCACACATATAATTGTTATGTGAATTGCAGTTTTACATGTTCCAACCAGTACACAGTTAAATCGGTTGTTCCAGATACAGAGGTGAAATGAGAGTGGTAGACTCTGAGATAAAAAACGAATAACACGAATATCCATCGTGATCCATGTTAGGTGCATATGTTTAAAATACCATATCTGTCCACCTTTTCACTGGTGTATCTTATTTCAGGCTCCAGATAGAGCGGCCGAAGATCCACAGTGAAGTCCACAGCAGACCTAGATATCCTTTATAGAGAGCTAAACAAACAGTTCATCATCATCATCATGTGCCACACCGGATGACGTAGTCCATCATGCCCTTCCTCAATTTTCTATCCACCATGCATGCTATCAATTATGTTGTTGATTGTTTTCCATGCTATGCACCAAGCTATCTAGTATTTTCTTTTCTTTTTTTCCGCGATCGCTTTATCCCTATATTTGCCAGTTGTAACCAAGTATTCCAACTTTTCCCTTCTCTTGATGTGCCCGAAAAATGTTCATTGTTTCATTATTATGTTTTTTAGGAACTCCCCATTTTGTGTTAGGGAGACAGCAGAACTCTCTATATTGTACAAAAGATGCTGACAAACACCTATACATCCAGTGGAACACCAATTCTAGACAAATCTGGATTAATGCTAACAACAAGCGAAGACATAAAAGCCCGTTGAGCGGAACACTTCAAAGAAATTCTTAACCGTCCACTACCCCACAGTTTAATAGATTTTGAAGCTGAAACACCACTAGCAGAATTAGATGTAAATTTAGATGACTTCACCTTGAGCGAAATAGAAACCATCTTAAAGCGTATGACCAACAACAAGGCTGCTGGAGAGGATAAGTTAACAGCTGAGATCCTCAAGGCAATTGATAGCCATAATCTAATACATCTCCAGAAAATGTCCAACATCATTTGGAAAGCAGAGAAGACGCCTCATAAATGGAAAAAGGGAATCATTGTTAAGTTTCCAAAAAAGGGCAATCTTAGAGATTATAACAACTGGAGAGGCGTGACACTTTTGTCAGTTACCTCAAAGTTATTCTACTAAATCATCCTAAATATAATAAATGATTCAATAGATACAGTAATGCGTGAAGAACAGGCTGGGTTTAGAAAAGGAAGAAGCTGCCTTGACCACATTTTTGCTCTACGACTTATATTGGAGGAACACATTGAAAAGCAAAAACCGTTTGTCCTTAACTTCATCGACTTCAAAAAAGCATTTGAAAGTATTAGCTATTCATCGAAATTCACTGTGAAAAATTCTGAAGAAATATGGCTTACTATCAAAAATCATAAATGTTATTAAAGACATGTATGATGGTTACACATGTGCAGTTCGAACAGAGGACTGAGCGAATGTTTCCCATTAGAAACTGGGGTTAAACAATTATGTATTTTATAGCCCTTGTTATTTGGAGTTGTTATGAACTTCATAATGAAGAAGTGCTGCACTGGTCATCGAATGGATTCAAGGAGACCATTTGGAGGACCTCGACTTTGCTGATGACATAGTTCTCATCAGCAGTCAGATAAAAACGATGCAGGAAAACACAAATGAACTATAATTAATAGCCAGCAAAATCAGACTTGAGAACAATCATGAAAAGATTAGAGTCATGAAAAGCATAATTCCAACAGACGACAAAATATACATGGAAAACAAACCAGTGGAAAGATCGATCCCTTTATCTATCTTGGAAGTCACATTGATCGAGAAGGGGATACAAGCAACGAAATTAGAATCAGAATAGCTAAAGCAGCAATGTCTTTCAGAAGCCTTGAAAATTTGTGGAAATCAAAACTCATCAGCACAAACACAAAACTTAGACTATTCAAATCAAATGTACTATCAACCCATACGTATGCGTGTGAAAGCTGGAAAACAACAAGAGATATAGAAACAAAGTTGAAGGCATTCGGAAATAAATGTCTAAGGAAAATACTTGGTATAGCGTGGAACGATTTCAAAACAAACTAGGAAATTAGAGAAATCGCCAATCAACCACTAACATCTTCAGTAATAAGGAAAAGACGATGGTCATATGTTGGACATGTGATGAGAAAAGATAATATAGTATAACCGAATAGCAAAGCAAGCCCTCATGTGGGAAACAACATGTAAGAGAAAAAGAGGAAGACCCAAAGGGACACTGAGAACATTGATGAGGGAGGCAAGAGCAACAGGAATCGGCTCCCTCAATGAGATAGAGCTGCTTGCACAGAACAGAGACACATGGCGAGATTTGATAAAATATTTTTTAAAAAATTGAAAACTGCAAGAACAAAAATTCTGATAAGAGGAGTATCTTGGTCTACGCCCCATGGGCGGGCTACAGCTCGAAAGGTCAATAGATAGATAGATAGATTTTGTGTTGTCCTCATTGAGAATTTCCTCGTTCGTCCTATTAGCTGCCCAGGAGATTTTCAACATTCTTCTGAGAAATCCCATCTCTGTGGCCTTTAATCATCTTTTCATTATTTTGTTTACTGTCCATGATTCGCTTCCACAGATCAGAATTAACTTTATATAGCGCAGATGAACTCTCTTTCTTACTTCTATTGATATAGATTTGTTGCATAAGACGTTTTTTTTTCATTTTCTAAAATGTTATTTTGGCCTGAGCAATTCTGCTTTTTATTTATATGGTGCATCTTCCATCTGATGTTATTATTGTGACCAATTATTTGACGCACTGCACTTGTTTTAAGACTTGTCCTGTTTATTTATTTTTCTGCATGCTGGTGATAGTAAACCCTAATCTCCATGACTGATGCGTGCATATTTACCTGGATCCCTCCAGTTTCCTTAAGTTTATTATTTCCAAACCCTCCCAGAAGATTCAGTTACTCCCCATTGGTCATCTCATGACCCGTGAACCTCTCTCTGTCCCCTAGTTTACGAGTGTCTTGTTGAACCTATATCCTTTACTCACGAATAACTTGTCTATAGTTAGCTGCCCAGCCTATCTCTTGAACTTTGTTTTGTCCAGTCGAAATGACCCGTTTCCATTCTAGTCCGTTTTATGTTTCTGACTATTGTCTGTTCGGGTTAGATTGAATATTCTCCCACACATCAAGTAATATAGGTCCTACCTACATCCTACTCTGTTACACTTTCATCAAACAGGACGTAATATCTTTGTGATAACAAAATATAAATGTAAAGTCATATTTTAATTGTATCAACTATAAATATGAAAACTACAACATTATATTTATTTCAATGCTGATTTTCTCCATAGACATGTCAGATGACAGAAAATGAGGAAGGACACAACAAGTATCCACGTCAGAATGTAGATGTTTGAAATATTTAAACAGTTCGCGGAACAAACCATTTCTGAGTGTGTGGGTGACATTATTCTGCCGCATGGGGACGTGAGGTATGGGAAAATAAAAACATGTCCCCCGACGCGACGATTATATTTCCTAGCTTCTCACAACTGGTAGGTCTGTGTAACAATTTTTTCAACATCTCTCTTTAATTTACAAGAGTAACAAAATATAGAAAATATTATAACTTGATGACATTAGGTTCTTCAAAATATAAATTCATGCACTTCTGTTTGTCAGAAAAAGAATTCCAGTGTGAGAGAATTATCACATACCACAAACTAAAAAAATAACCTCTAGTTAAAGAAACATCTACATTAATAAAAACAAAATAAAATATTCACAGTCAGGGAAGTTTAAAGCAACAGCACTTCGTACAAACCAGAAGTCTACTTTCTGATTTACTCCATCAGCATGCTCAAGAAACTCGAAACGGGCTGGACACGAAATAAGTAATTGATGTCAATAAAGAAATCAGGACTGATAAGGTTTTGTTTCATTCCCGTTCCTGGGCCCTCGGGTGTGAGAGGTAGGAATGAACTGACAGGCATAAAGAGGCTCAAAAAAAGAAAAGTCAAATCAAAACAGAATTTGAGTTCTCGGTCTCCACATACTAAGGAAAACACTGGGAAGAATATCTGAACAATTATGGGAGTGTCTGATGTGCAGCTAGGACGATGTATTGAGCAAATTAAACAACCCAGTAAAATAATCCAAAAGTAAAAAAAAAACAATATATAAATCTACATCTCACACAAACGAGTTCTCAACTTTTCCCGAACATCGTAAGTTAACTCCCATGAAGGCACCACAATGATATTGTCACTAACAACAGCACTCAAAACCTCAGCGGGTAGTTGATTCTGCAAATTGTGATCTACCACAATCACAACACGACAAGGGTTCTCAACTGTTTGGCTGTATATTGCAGACCTGTATACAAACATTGCCCACACGTCATCTTGAAGAAAACTTCTATTAAAAACTAAAACGATTCTCCAGCTGTTGTTTATAGCGTTGAAAATGTTGTTTGCCATATCTGGACCCACCATATCTTTGTGTAAAACGTAAGTACTGAGACGCAACACATCCCTGATAAAAGGCATTACATGAAAACAGGCGAAGCTATAGTCTAATTCTGAGTAGCCGATGTATACGCCAATACGGTAGTCTTGTGCTCTTTTCACTTTGTATCCAGTAAAGAATTGTAGAAGAGCTGATTTAATAAAAATGTGATACTTTCTCACAAAAATTACAACCACAAAACAAATTGTCATACAGGAAAAAATAATGATGGCTAAAGAAAGAAAGAAACCACCCCAACATTTTCTCCAAAATTCCTCTAGATTGTTGCTTGTGGATGTGGATAAAATGGATGTATTCTCTGCGTTTCCTGTACACAATAAATCAACATGAAGATCGTTCTGAACCTCGGTCGCTTGTAACCACATGAGAAATGGGAAGTTGTCACAATTACATGATATGGCGTTTTCAGACAAGAGCAAGCGAAATCCGTCAGGTTTCTTGGCAAGTTGATCGAGTTGATATCTTTGATCAGCATGAATGGTAGTTATAGAATTCTGACTGAGATCTAACAAATTTAGCTTTGGGGTGTTCGTTAAATCAAAAGGAATCGTTTTAAATCGATTCCTTGACATGTTGACCTGTTGTAAGTTTACATTAGTAATAAATGTGTCTTCCGCTAGAATATTTAGAGAATTCCACGAAATACTCAAATGTTTCAGGAAAACAAGACTTTTCAAAACTCGTCCGCTCATCTGTGACATAAAATTACTATCCAGAACACAATTTGTTAAAAATAAATTTTCCAGTCTAGGAAAATGATCGAAAAAATATTCCGCTGTATTGGACATTGTGTTTCCTGACAAGATCAAGGTTTCTAGAGCATCAAGTCCAGTTATATTTCCTATAAAGTTATAAAAGGATCCAAAGCTTAAATCCAGAAATGTCAATTTTTTTGCTCCTATAAATTTAACATTCCAGTCCATACGGTTTGTTGGTATTGATGCCTTCAGATTAACAGACTGAAGTGACTCGGGAACTGTAACCCAAACATAGCCAGACTTATCAAACAAGAAATTACCAAATCCATTCATCTCGTGATTTCTTGAGGTAGAAGACAAGCTGACACTGATGTTGTTTCTATTTTGGATGTGCTTGTTGCCAGATTGTGTACATGTGTCACTTTTTCTTTCATAACTGATTAAATCACGTTTCTTTCTAGACACATATTTTCCATTCAATAAGTTATTTGACTGCTCAGTGAAACTGTCCGTGGAAAGCGGGGAATCAAAACATCTTGACAGCCCAGAAATAATATAAATTATTTCAAGGTTTTTAAAGTTAATCATGCGAAAAAAAGCCGATCTAGTTCCCATAAGCGAGTTATGAGAAAGATCAATGCTTTTAAGACACCTATTCCACAAAAAACTAACAAAGGCGTTGTCCTGAATTACGTAAATGCTGCTACTGATTAAACTAAAACTCTGTACACAAATTTCTAGCAAATACTGAGTACTTGTATAATTTAACACTCCATCATTTTTAATAAAGCTTGTGTAACCGCCATGTGAAAAAAAATCAACGTGTTTGAGGTAAATAACTGACATGTTTCTCCCTGCTAGTGGTTTCAGCGCCAGCAATGAATTAATCACTCCGAGTTTAACATATGATAAGTTTAAGCTATCCAGTTTTTGTAAAGCCCCAAGAGCTGTATCGCTGAAGTTAGACAGGTTAAGGAAATCTTCCAAATATAGTTCTTTTAAATGTCTGACATTTTGAAAACTTGTGTTATCAATATTTCTTGAATTACCTGTTAATTCTAAATATGATAACTTCGTTAAGTTTGCAAACTCACTCCCAAAACATAACGGCTCTCCAACCGCATCTATGGATAGATGATTCAAACTTTCTAACTTGCCGAGAAAGTTGTCTGGATAACAGGCGTGATCCATATCATTGTTTGTGTTGTCCCTTATAAGTAGAACCTTCAGATTTATTAGAGAGTCAAATACGCCTGGCGGATACGAGAAATAAGTGAAACTTAGATCATTATCCTCTAGGTTGAGATATTCCAATTTTTCTAAACCCGCGAAGGCGTCTACCTCAAGATGTTTTATTTTATTTCCTGAAACACTGAGCCTCACAAGATCATGAAGATGGAAGAAAGAAAAATTTGAAATTGATTTCAATTCGTTGCTGTCTAGAAGAATTACGTTCGTGTTTGTTGGAAACCATAATGGACTGAGAGCGTCCAAGGCAAGCCCTGAACAATCGACAACGTTTAGTCCATCGGTGAAACTGAATGAACATCGGTTATCTCCATACTGTTCATATTTTTCATTGTAATGTTCATTTGCTTTAGCTGGTGTATTTGTTTTAGTAGATGTTTGATATACATTTGTAGAAATATCGTTACCTGTTTGCTCAGTGTCTTGACTTTGTGTTGAGTTTATGTAGCCAGAAATTGTAAAGTTGGAACCACCATTTCCTTTTTGTTGAGCATCAAGAGTATCAACATAGTCCTTTGAATTTACTGTTTGTTTTATTGTTCGTGTAGGCTCTGTCCATAAGAAAAATTGTGTTTTTTTTATTGCTGGTATGTTCACCGGCTCTTGTATAATGCCTGTTATTCTTGAATCTGTACTGTTGTACTTTTCTGTAGACAAATCTTGACTTTGAGAAAGTTCACTAAACATCACAAGCAATAAGAAAATAAAGAAACTAGTATAGCGATCTACGTTACAATTAACAAATTTCCCTGAATCAAACAAGATGCGCGACATCAAGAAAGCCATTTATTCAACCACAATGATGGTGTTCCAGACACTTCGTCATGAAACACAGTGATACTCAACTCAGTACACTTTAGAAAGTCCTCTAACGGAAAGACTAATATATATAGCCATTGCTAACACACAAAGTCTAACATAATCGTATCGGGTCTCCTCCATGGATTGAAATACACATAAACGTTAGTATGGTTTAAACTGACATTGACACTTTCCATAATCGCCTTTTCAAGTAGCTATTACTATCCTAATCTATAAAAAAAAAATAGGTCCAGCTTGAAAATATTATTAGCGGTTCTCACACTGCTGCCTTTTATTAGTTCAAAGTTTCATTTTAGCAATATTTCCTTGATAACATTTGTGTTTGAATCATTTGTATTATTATTTGTGTTGTGTGTATTATCTGTACAAATCCATTCTTCGACGTCTATGTAGAACATGGTGCGGTCTTCGCGATAAAATAAAAGTGGTTTCAAACCGGCTTGACGCGCCCAGTCGAGCTCATCAGGCACTGATATTTGTACCTGGCAAGCAGATTTATTGAAAGTAATGACAGCGAGGAATACGGAAGATGTACAAAAAAGGTGAGATGCAGAATGGCTCAGTCAAAAGCAGATTTCCAAAAAATGAGGAAGATAATGTTCAATCCATTTTTGACAATAGAAACAAGAAAAATAGTTCTTAAAGTTTATGGAGAACCAGTCTTAACATATGGATGCGAATCATGGGCAATAGGACAACAGAAAAAAAATCATTAGAGTCTGTAGAAATGTGGTTTTACAGAAGAATGTTGAGAATACCATGGACAGCTTAGAGGAGTAATGAAGATGTTCTGAGAGAGGTCAAATCAATAAGAGAGCTAATTTCCAAAATTAGGAAGAAACAATTATCATTTTTTGGCCATGTAATGAGAAGAGAACAACTGGAATATATTGTAACAATTGGAAAAATTGAGGGACGAAGAGATAGATGGAGGCAAAGAGAAAAATAACAGACAGCTTAAGAGAATGGCTTGGCAGAAGGTCAACAACAGAAATGATAAATAGCTGCCGAGATCGAAAGTTGTGGAGACACATGATCACCTAACCCAGTAGGCCCGATACTTGATGATGATGATGATGATTAGATTTCACAAATTCATAAATGCTACACAACATGTAAAAAGAAAATGGTTTGATGGTGGTTCACTCTAATGAAAGTGAGAGTAACGCACTGTGCGTCGAAACATACGAAAATGTTAATATCCACCATAAGACATAACAAAAGTAACAAAATGTAGACAATGTTTGAACTTGATGTCATTAGGTTCTTCAAGATATAAATTAATGCACTTTTGTTTGTTACAAAAATAATTCCAGTGTGAGAGAAATATCACAAAATAGATTTTTAAAAACCCTCTAGTTCAACAAACACTTAAATTGAAAAAAAAAACAGAATAATAGATTCAAATTCAGGTAAGCAGCACATTATACAAACCACGAAAAAGACAATTCGAAATTTAAAGCAACAACACATCATATAAACCAGAAGTCTACTTTCTGATTGACTCTATCAGCATACTCAGGAAAGTAGATGCGGGCTAACCGCTAAGAATTATTCGATGTCACTAAAGAAATCAAGACTGATTAGGGTAAGTTTCTTTTTTTTTACTGGTCAATTGGGTGTGAGAGGAACGGACAGGCAGAAAAAAATCTCACAAAAAAAGTCAAATCAAAACAGAACTTGAGTTCTCAGTCTCCACTTACTAAGGGGCACACTGGGAAGAAGATCTGTGTAATTATGAACTTATCTGATGTGTAGTTAGAACAATCAATCGAGTAAAGCAAACAAAGCAGTAAAATTACTTCAAAGTTAAAGAAACAACACATTATATAAATCTAACTCTCACATAAACGAGTTCTCAGGTTTTCCCGAACATCGTAAGTTAACTCCCATGTAGGCACCATGATGATATTGTCACTAACAACAGCACTCAAAACCTCAGCGGGTAGTTGATTCTGAAAATTGTGATCCACCAAGACCACAACCCGACATGGGTTCTCAACTGTCTGGCTTTATATTGCAGACCTGTATACAAACATTGCCCACTCGTCGTCTTGAAGAAAACTTCTATTAAAAACTAGAACGGTTCTCCAACTGTTGTTTATAGCATTGAAAATGGTGTTTGCCGTATCTGGGGCCACCATATCTTTGTGTAAAACGTAAGTACTGAGACGCAACACATCCCTGATAAAAGGCATTACATGAAAACATGCGAAGTTATAGTCTAATTCTGAGTAGCCGATGTATACGCCAATACGGTAGTCTTGTTGTAATAGAGTAAGCTAATGGAAGCATGGGTGCAGGTAACTTAACAGTTACACGTTTCCAAATGGACAATAGCAGTAACATATAGTGGCGACTATCAGTAATTAGTTGAAAGTTAAGGTAGTTCATATAGGGATAGTTGGCACACAGACGTGAGGAAGGAAAGGTAGAATTATACAGAGAGTTTAGGTCCATGCAAATTTTCCACGCAGCAGGTTGTGGAAACTAGAAGATAACGCAGTGTTTGTAGGGGTAGAGACCTCAGACATAACAATGATACACAACAAGCTAAGGTAGGACGGTCCAGAATTATCCTGGACATAATAGTTTAATTGAAATTTCCACGCGGGTTGCCACTTCAACCGAGTTGTTGTGGAAGTGATCATAGACGCATGACTAGCGCATGCATTGACCCCATGACTTTGGTCGTATGATAAATAAGTGGTCATCCAACAAACAGGTCATAGAGATTTCGTTAAAACAATTTGTTTTCGTCAAGTCTGGGGAAGAGTTGAAGTTTCGTTCACAGAATAACGAGGAGCGACCAACACAAGTGACCAGAAGTCACTTTGCGGCAGTTTTGATTGGCTGCTGATTTTCAACCAAGAGTGTGGTTGGAGTATTTAAACTTCAACACTATAGGTTTGAACAGGTCAGGAATGAGAATGAGACAAGTTAGGAAAATAGACACACAGTTAGAAAAGTTAACATTAGAAAGTTGAGCCAGTTAGTTAGAAAGTTAAGAATCTTCAAGTTGTAGTTTCAAGTAAGTTGAGAAGTTATTAAGTAAGTTTATAGAGAGTAGTGAGTATAGCAATGAGAATATGAACTTTAATGTGGTGAAAGTGTTAAAGAGTATTTCAAGTTCTTTCACATTCCTCATGAACGCAAGTTGAATAATGTTGTATGCACTTGACACGGATTATGGTCATCGGCGGTAGCCTCAGAGAAGTCCCGAATTAGGTAATATTAATTTAAGATAAGTGCATCCACTACTAGTCGATCATTGTGCCTGGAGATCAATAAAATGATTATGTTATAAAATGAGAGAATACTGAGTACTTGTATAATTTAAAACGCCATCATTTTCGATAAAACTTACGTAATTGTCATGTGCAAAGAAATGAACGTTTTCAAAGTAAATAACTGACATGTTTCTCCCTGCTAGCGGTTTCAGCGCCAGCAATGAATTAATCACCCCAAGTCTAAAAGCCCAACATTTCAAGATATCCAGTTTTTGTAGCGGTCCTAGAGCGGTATCGCTGAAGTTAGACAAGAGAGTGAAATCATAATGATGTAGCACGTTTAAATGTCTGACATTTTGAAAACTTGTGTTATCAAAATTTCTTGAATTACCTGTTAATTCTAAATATGATAATTCGTTAAGTTTGCAAACTCACACCCAAAACATAGCGGGTGTCCAATTGCATCGATTGATAGATGATTCAAATTTTCTAACTTGGCAAGAAAGTAGTCTGGATAATAGTGGTTACCAACATCATTTTTTGTGTTGTCCCTTACACGTAGAATCTTCAGATTTATTAGAGAGTCACATACGCCTGGCGGATATGACAAATAAGTGAAACTTAGATTATTATCCTCTAGGTTGAGATATTCCAGTTTTTTTTTTTACGCGTCTTCCTCAAGATGTTTTATTTTATTTCCTGAAACACTGAGCCTCACAAGATCATGAAGATGGAAGAAAGAAAAATTTGAAATAGATTTCAAGTCGTTGTGGTCTAGGATAATTACGTTAGTGTTTGTTGGAAACCATAATGGACTGAGAGCGTCCAAGGTAAGCCCTGAACAATCGACAACGTTTAGTCCATCGGTGAAACTGAATGAACATCGGTTATTTCCATAATGTTCATTTGCTTTAGCTGGTGTATTTGTTTTAGTAGAGGTTTGATATGCATTTGTAGAAATAGCGTTACTTGTTTGCTTAGTTTCTTGACTTTGTGTTGAGTTTATGTAGTCAGAAATTGTAAAGTAGGTACCACCAACATTTCATTTTTGTTTAGTATCAACAGTATCAACAGTATCAACATAGTCTTTTAAATTTACGGTTTGTTTTATTTTTCGTGTAGCTCCTGTCCATACGTAACGTTTACTTGTGTTCCTGTCGATATTGTCATCCGTTCTTGTATATTGCCTGATATTATCGAGTCTGAACTGTTATACTGTTCTGTAAGTAAATCCTGACTTTGAGAAAGTTCACTACACATCACAAGCAATATGAAAATAAAGAAACTAGCATTGCACTCTGCGATAGCATGAATACACTTCGCAGAATTAAATAAGATACGTGAAACCAAGAAAGCCATCCTGTTCACCCACAATGATGGGGATTTAAAATATACGGCGTCGTCACAAAACTCTCCGTAACGTTACCTCACACGAGATCCACATATGACACAATGGAAGATATCTAATGGAAATAATTCAGCATATAACCTTTGCTAATATACTAAATCGGGATTTAGGATGCTGGGTCTCTTGCATGACTGGTCAAACATACAATTTTTATCCTGTTCTGTACCGACAATGACGCGCTCCACGATCACCTTTACCAGTAGCCACTTCTCTTTAATATATCGAATCACCTATTTCAAGTAAGGCTGTGACTGTAAATGTGATAACAAAAATAACATACATCACTTCCTCTTTAGATGTATTATTAGTGGTTCTCACACTTCTACCTTGTGACATTACAGAACTAAACTTTAGTAATAATCTTTGAAAAGGTTCCCACATCTGTGGATAAAAACAGCTTGCCACAGGATCAGTGAATCAGAACTATCCAAACAAGACTCTACCTCTTCGCGGTGCCTCTAGAAATATACTAATCTGTTCAGTCCGGCCAGGCAAGAAGACATTGAAGAGGGAAGGCAACATGAAACTCAAAAATGTCGCGCTGAAATCGGATGTATTAGGCTGGAAGCGCAAATATCATAGTTCTACAACAAACCCCAAAAGAACGCGAACACGCTCCTCACTTAATGTCCTTTTAAAGGTTGATGACGAATCGGTGTAATTCTTCAGTTATTGGGTGAACGCACGCAAACACATTTGTGCTTGTGTATTTGTGCACATTTGTGCAATGTATAGACAAAGATATGGTAGCATTGAAATCGTTACTGTTTTTAATTACATTATTGTTCATTTAATTTAGTTTATCTGGTGTTCATGTAGTATTATTTGAGAACCACTGGGACAACGCTTCCTGTGGGGGGATAAAAAGTGTCATTCATATGAGATCATCAAGGAAGGGCGAATACATATCTAGCATTATTAAAGACCAAGAAAAATGTGAATATTACAGTCTAACGTGCTTTTTATTTAATGGCATTCCCTTACATAATATGTCTGGGTACACATAATATATTGCAGCTCTTCTCTGTCTATTTAAAGTCATGCTATTATGTTGTTTTATATGGTAGAATGTATGGCTTGGGGAATGAATTTCGTTAATTCACATGTCTAGAGAACTAATCGGTTGTTCCTTCATACACTTTTCCTTTCTAAAGTTGCTCTATTGTTCTTACTTCCCTCCAATAGATTGTATATATATATATATATATATATATATATATATATATATATATATATATATATATATAATTCTTTCAATTAATTCTTCACATTTTTTTCCTTCTGTATCTTTTTTCTACGTATTTTCTAATAATTTTACTCATTGCCGTTAAATGGGTGTTGTTGCGCCCAGGCATGCTTTATTAACCTTTTAGTCATAGACAATAAGAAATCAGCAAAAAACTTAGATTTATACCAAATCCATTAGTGAAACACACATAGTTTGTCAGCGTTTGATTATAGTGGCGTGTTGTTGCACACATAAATATATACAATTTATTTGAAGGTATATGACACATATTACTAGAATTGAAAGCAATCGCATTCTGAAGTTGGAGTGTCACCACAGAGATCAACGAACAGTGAGTATCGCGTGATCGTGCGGCGAAATCCACTGTTTCGCTGGTTGAAAGGCAGGCCTACGGTGTTCGAAACCCGCGGTAGACAGAAAGTATTTTTTCAATTGCAGGTGAAATACATATCCTGAGTCTCACCCGCCGTGGCGACTGCTTTGACTAAGCGGCCTTTATTCCTCTGGCCCTGTCGTGAGCCTCTCGACATACACCATCAATGGTAATGTATGTAAAGAAAGCATTATTTTTATATAGTCACGAACAACGCAGTGTTTTAAGGTCTTCACCGGTTTCCCATAACTTGTCATGCAGGGAGTTGTTTCTGTGGGCCTCCTGTGTGTACTTAGGGTGTTGAGAGTGCTTCAGTCCTGTAGGACTGTGTCGTCTACTTATCGTGTAAAGCTTCTAACAAACCATTTTTTCTATTTTTTAATTTTTCCAGTCCTGTAGGATGTTCTTTTGGAGTTTAGGTGTTTATACTGTCACATGTTACGAAGTCACTGAGTCATATTTTGTAAAAGTGTACTCTGAGGCCACAGTGATCTGTTCTGTCAGAATATCTTGGTCTGCTCATTTATGTGAGTTTGTTTTAAGCTGTCCTGTTCTGGCTCATATTGTCCATACAACTCTCACCATTCTGTTTTCCATCTTACTGCAATACTGTCTGTACTACTTTATAGTTATGAGGATAGTCGGACTGTTGAAGGCCCCCACCTGCCTTTGAGAGTTCGTCCGCTTCCATGTTTCCAGGGACGCCACAATATCCTAGTACCCACTGCAGGACTAGTTCTGTCTTTCTTGACAGCGAACATATGTTGTTCTTTATTCCCCGAATTAGTCTTCCTTGTTCTTTATTCCCTGAATTCTATCTATCTATTGACCTTTCGAGCCGTAGCCGGCCCATAGGGCGTAGACCAAGATACTCCTCCTATCTGAATTTTTGTTCTAGCAGTTTTCAATTCTTTTAAAGATATTGTATCAAATCTCGCCATTTGTATATGTTCTGTGCAAGCAGCTCTATCTCAATGAGGGAGCCGAATCATGCTGCTCTTGCCTCTCTCATCAATGTTCTTCTCAGTGTCTCTCTGGGTCTTCCTCTTTTCATCTTACCTGTTGTTTCCCATATGAGGGCTTGCTTTGCTATTCGATTATTATCTCTTTTCATCACATGTCCAACGTATGACCATCGTCTTTTCTTGATTACTGAAGATATTAGTGGTTGATTGGCGATTTCTCTAATTTCCTTGTTTGTTTTGAATTCGTTCCACGCTATACCAAGTATTTTCCTTAGACATTTATTTTCGAATGCGTTCAACTTTGTTTCTATATCTCTTGTTGTTTTCCAGCTTTCACACGCATACGTAAGGGTTGATAGTACATTTGATTTGAATAGTCTAAGTTTTGTGTTTGTGCTGATGCGTTTTGATTTCCACAACTTTTCAAGGCTTCTGAAAGACATTGCTGCTGTAGCTATTCTGATTCTAATTTCTTTGCTTGTATCCCCTTCTCGATCAATGTGACTTCCAAGGTAGATAAAGTAATCGATCTCTTCTACTGGTTTGTTTTCCATGTATATTTTGTCGTTTGTTGGAATTAAACTTTTCATGACTTTAGTATTTTCATGATTGATCTCAAGCCCAATTTTGCTGGCTATTGATGAAAGTTCACTTGTCTTTTCCTGCATCGTTTTTATCTGGCTGCTGATGAGAACTATGTCATCAGCAATGTCGAGGTCCTCCAAATGGTCTCCTTATGTCCATTCGATGCCTTTATTACCAGTGCAGCATTTCTTCATTATGAAGTCCCTGAATGAGTTATGCCCTATTGCAAGCTTGACAGCGCTTATGTGACTGATCTTGCATCCCTATGGAGGAGTATTTTTGAACTGAGGACCTCTTGTGCTTTGAGAATTTTTAGATTTTGTATGGCAGTGTTTAGGATCATTGCCTCCGCTCAGAAATGTGTGCACCGTTATATGGCTGGAAGAGAGTATGTTTCTATCCTTCCACTTTGGTAGTTTATATAGACGCCTTTCCATCTCAGCTTTGATGCTTCAGTTGCGGACCCATTTGTGAATACCTATTTCTATGTATCTTTGGGATATGTTTCCTTGAGATGATAAGTGATATGGTTCTCATTTCCGTCTCAGGTTGTTCGTTTCTTGAAACTATTCCTGGTAAATCTAGGATTACTTTCGTTCTGTATTTACAATTCGTCCATAGTTTGGATGTGAGGGCTTCACATAGGTCTTTGCTTAGTTTTAATACATGTGTGGTGTCCGAAGGTCTCCTTTGCAAAATGATTTAGGCTCTTCCTTAGAAGTCTATATTTTGTCCTGTCTTAACATGTTTGGTACAATGAATGATATGATAGCCTTTTCTAACTTTATGACGGATTTGTATTTTCTGCGATGTGCCAGGGCTCAAGATCTGCTATTTTCTCCATTGATTGGGATGATGATTGTCATTGCTTCTTGAATTATTCTGAGTGCCATGTTTTGGACTGTGTCTAATTGCCTCTGGTCATCTTTGACTATTGTTGCTCAGTAGCTTGAGGCATATTCCATGATGGATCTGACTGCTCCAGTGTAGACTTGTTTAATGATCTTTTTTATGTTTCATCTCCAGAATTGACACCTACTGTTCTTTCATCATAGGCAGTCTATGGATGACCATTGCTTGAGCCCTACCAATATTGAAATAATTCACTAAATTTAATAAATTTTATAATAGTATGGAACTGAATGGAAATTGACAGTAACAGGTCACCCTTTTAAATCGGCAGGATTGAAAAATATTGATTATTTATTTTGAAAATTATTGATTTAGTTCATAAATTTACCAGGTGCCAGATAAATTTACCAATGGATTATTTGTTACATATTTCGCTCAATTTAATTTTTTTTTTTTGCTTTATGAATATTAACCACGTTCACAGAATGTCACCCGCTCATTAATTTCTCATTTGCAGGACGTAATATACATATAGAGTATTACTTGTAGTTTGTTGGTAACAGAACATGAGGGTCATTTAAACTCTGGAAAGATTTTTAGCAGATGTGACTCAATAAGAAATGTAGTTTCATTTCTTTACTTTTAGTACTCGTTGCTAAATTTTCTCATTTGAAAACCATTTGTGTAAAAAATATCTAAGCCCCGTTCGCTATGAAAGCTTCAGCTAAACCAGTATCTTTCAAGGCATGCAAAGTTTTATATAGTTTTATAATGAGCTGGGAGAGTATTCTTTTATTGGAGAAATGATGTTCTACATAGTAAGGTGTAAGTATCGAGAAGTGTTTATTGTGTGACTATAAGTGAGATACTAAAGTGTTTATTGTGTGACTAAAAGTAAGACACTAAAGTATTCATTGTGTGACTAAAAGTGAGACACTAAAGTGTTCATTGTGTGATTAAAAGTGAGACACTAAAGTATTCATTGTGTGACTATAAGTGAGATACTAAAGTGTTTATTGTGTGACTAAAAGTAAGACACTAAAGTATTCATTGTGTGACTAAAAGTGAGACACTAAATTATTCATTGTGTGATAAAAAGTGAGACACTAAAGTGTTCATTGTGGGACTAAAAGTGAGACACTAAAGTGTTCATTGTGGGACTAAAAATGACACACTAAAGTGTTCATTGTGGGACTAAAAGTGAGACACTAAAGTGTTCATTGTGTGACTAAAAGTGAGACACTAAAGTGTTCATTGTGGAACTAAAAGTGAGACACTAAAGTGTTCATTGTGTGACTAAAAGTGAGACACTAAAGTGTTCATTGTGGAACTAAAAGTGAGACACTAAAGTGTTCATTGTGGGACTAAAAGTGAGACACTAAAGTGTTCATTGTGGGACTAAAAGTGAGACTCTAAAGTGTACATTGTGGGACTAATAGTGAGACACTAAAGTGTTCATTGTGGGACTAAAAGTGAGACACTAAAGTGTTCATTGTGGGACTAAAAGTGAGACTCTAAAGTGTACATTGTGGGACTAAAAGTGAGACACTAAAGTGTTCATTGTGTGACAAAAAGTGAGACACTAAAGTGTTCATTGTGGGACTAAAAGTGAGACACTAAAGTGTTCATTGTGTGACTAAAAGTGAGACACTAAAGTGTTCATTGTGTGACTAAAAGTGAGACACTAAAGTGTTCATTGTGGGACTAAAAGTGAGACACTAAAGTGTTCATTGTGTGACAAAAAGTGACACACTAAAGTGTTCATTGTGGGACTAAAAGTGAGACACTAAAGTGTTCATTGTGGGACTAAAAGTGAGACACTAAAGTGTTCATTGTGGGACTAAGAGTGAGGCTCTAAAGTGTGAATGGTGCATTTGCTTTGCTCCAGGCATTACGGATTGCTCTCAATTTATATGCATTTTGTATAAATAAATAGGGTATAATATGTTATCTTATCTAATGTTGTGGAACTATATTGTGATTGTGAAGACTTTCATGTAGTTTGAAGCTCACAAAACCATATCTTTGTGCCTTGTTATTTTAGCAGTGGTGTTTCTCAACCACATTGCACGAGGCCCCTGCACAATATTTTATGTACCTGATCTGAACCAGTGTCACACTTACTTCTCCCTGAAACTGTTAGTTAATATCCTTCACAGTTAACTTTTAGTTCTGTGAACTACACTTCTGATCTCTTAATTATTGAAGATTTTTAGATCAACTGGTTTTATCACACATTTTAATTGTTTTTATTGTAATGCTTTAATCAATATTAGCGAGAATGACATCGGTATTTAGCTATTCACGCTTACATCGTCCTGTCGTTATACTTCTGTGACAAGTTTATATTGTTCTGTTAACATTAGTCAACATCTCTGTTTAATATAATTCAGAACATGATATGTTTACATTATGAACGAAATATATACACATGTTTAAACTTGAAGCCATTACGTTCCACATAATATCAGATTACGTAACTAAGTTTAAATTAGAAAAATAATTATAAAGTTAAAGAAAGAGTACGTTATACAACACTAGAAAAAAAAATAATTCTCTTTTTTAAAGAAACAAATTTATTTTATTTATTTTTAGATTAAAGAAACATTCACATTAAAGAAACCAGGATAACAAATTCACAGTTAAAGAAACAGCTCATTATATAAATTTAAATTACATTTAACATTATACATTTTATAATAAAATTTCCAAATTAAAAATGCAACGTATTATATATATATCTGCGATCAGGACTCAATCAGAGTAGGATTCCAGACTCTCACATGAAGACAGCTGTCTGTTTAAGTGAATTGATCAACCCCACAGACAGAACATCACAATTAGAGTCTGCCATATCCACCCTGAATGAATACCTATTAAAACGTTGTACTGTGTTCTGCGCCTGTGGCCCAGTGCATCCGATTTCAGCTAGCATTTTATTCAGGTTTGCTATCCTTAACCTTTAATTGCCCCCAATCTTCCTGCAAGGCAGCAGATTGTCTTTTCTGTAGGGGGATTCTGCCCTTTAGATGGGTGGCCATCACAGGTTTACGAGCACCATCTGCCCGAGTCACTAGAGGTGACTAACACAGACGTGCACACACAAAGATATGAGATGTGACTAACACTGACATGCACACAACGATATGAGGCATGACTAACACTGACACACACCAAGATATGAGATATGACTAACACAAAAACACTCTAAAATATGATATATGACTAACACAGATACACACATCAAGATATGAGATTTTACTAAACACAGTCAAGACACACAAAGATATGAGACCTGTCGAACATAAACATGCACTCACCAAGGTAGGAGATGTGACTAACATAGACATGCACACACAAAGATATGTGTTATGACTAAACACAAACACGCAAAGATATGAGACATGATTAACATAGACAGACACTTATGAAGATATGAGATGTGACTAGCATGGACATACACACACATATATGATTTATTAAACTAAATGGTTTATTCAATATTATATAAAACAAATAATTATACAGTTAAAGAAACGTGTACATTAAACAAACAAGAAGCATGTTTTCTATGTGATACTATGAGTATGTACAAGAAAATAGATGGGTTTGGTCACATAAGTTGTAGTTGATGTCGCTAAAAACTTAATATTGGTTGGGATCTGTTTCATTTTCTTTCCTTGTGGCTCAGGGGTGAGAGAAAGCGAAAGAGAGAACAGCTTGGCTGAAACAATTGCCATGAATGATGCACGTACACTGGACCGGGAGACATTATGAATTCGCTCAGGAAGGCAGGGCGCTCATTATGATTCAATCAATGGTAAAGAATCTACAACCATGATCAAACTGTATGAGCGTCAGGTCATAACTGAAGATAGTGGTGAGATGTAACTACACTCATACAAGGTATGGTGACAACTTAACAAAACTGAAGATAATGGTGGGATGTAACGTACACTCATACAAGGTATGGTGACAACCTAACAAAACTGAAGATAGTGGTGGGATGTAACGTACACTCATACAAGGTATGGTGACAACTTAACAAAACTGAAGATAGTGGTGGGATGTAACGTACACTCATACAAGGTATGGTGACAACTAAACAAAACTGAAGATAGTGGTGGGATGTAACGTACACACCTGCGAGTTAAGGTGACAGGTATATGAAAAGAGATAGCATGAATGAGCGCTGCGCTTGGAAACACAAAATAATGACATATAACACGTAACTGGAGTCTTCTGTCTCTACACGTTGCGAGACATAATGGGGAGATCTGGGCACTTAAAGACGTGGCCTATGTTTAATGAGCATGATCCGTCAGCTAAACTGAACTAACCGGAAAAATATTTCCAAATTTACAGAAACAATACATTATATAAATCTACATCTCACATAAACGAGTTCTCAACTTTTCCCGAACATCGTAAGTTAACTCCCATGTAGGCACCACAATGATATTGTCACTAACAACAGCACTCAAAACCTCAGCGGGTAGTTGATTCTGCAAATTGTGATGCACCAAAACCACAACCCGACAAGGGTTCTCAACTGTTTGGTTGTATATTGCAGACCTGTATACAAACATTGCCCACTCGTCATCTTGAAGAAAACTTCTATTAAAAACTAGAACGGTTCTCCAACTGTTGTTTATAGCATTGAAAATGTTGTTTGCCATATCTGGACCCACCATATCTTTGTGTAAAACGTAAGTACTGAGACGCAACACATCCCTGATAAAAGGCATTACATGAAAACAGGCGAAGTTATAGTCTAAGTCTGAGTAGCCGATGTATACGCCAATACGGTAGTCTTGAGCTCTTTTCACTTTGTATCCAGTAAAGATTTGTAGAAGAGCTGATTTGATAAAAATGTGATACTTTCGCACAAAAAAACAATAACAAAACCTATTGTCATGCAGAAGAACATGATGATGGCTAAAGAAAGAAAGAAACCACCCCAACATTTCTCCAAAATTCCTCTAGATTTTTGCTTGTGGATGTGGATACAATGGATGTATTCTCTGCGTTTCCTGTACACAATAAATCAACATGAAGATCGTTCTGAACATCGGTCGCTTGTAACCACATGAGAAATGGAAAGTTATCACAATTACATGATATGGCGTTTCCAGACAAGAGCAAACGAAATCCGTCAGGTTTCTTGGCATGTTGATCGAGTTGATATCTTTGGTCAGCATGAATGGTAGTTATAGAATTCTGACTGAGATCTAACAAATTTAGCTTTGGGGTGTTCGTTAAATCAAAAGGAATCGTTTTAAATCGATTCCTTGACATGTTGACCTGTTGTAAGTTTACATTAGTCATAAATGTGTCTTCCGCTAGAATATTTAGAGAATTCCACGAAATACTTAAATGTTTCAGCAAAAACAAGACTTTTAAAAAATCGTCCGCTCATCTGTGACATAAAATTACTATCCAGAACACAATTTGTTAAAAATAAATTTTCCAGTCTAGGAAAATGATCGAAAAAATATTCCGCTGTATTGGACATTGTGTTTCCGGACAAGATCAAGGTTTCTAAAGCATCAAGTCCAGTTATGTTTCCCATAAAGTTGTACAATTTTCCAAAGCTTAAATCCAGAAATTTCAAATTCTTTGCTCCTGTTATTTTAAAATTCCAATCTAAAGGGGCTGTAGGTGGTGATGCCTTAAAATTAATAACCTGAATGACTCAGAAACTGTCCCCCAAATATAGCCAGACTCCAGAAACAAGAAATTACCAATTCCATTCATCTCGTGATTTCTTGAGGTAGAAGACAAGCTGACACTGATGTTGTTTCTATTTTGGATAGGCCAGATTGTGTACATTTGTCACTTTCATAACTGGTTAATTCACGTTTCTTTCTAGACACATATTTTCCATTCAATAAGTAATTTGACTGCTCATTGAAACTGTCCATGGAAAGCGGGGAATCAAAACATCTTGTCATCGCAAATTGCATATTAAATATTTCAAGGTTTTTTAAGTTAATGATGTGGAAAATTACCGGCTTAGATCCGAGAATTGGGTTTGAGAGGGATCAATGCTTTTTAGACATCTATTCCACAAAGAACCAACAAATGCGTTCTCCTGAATTACGTAAATTTTGCTGTTAATTAGACTAAAGCTCTGTACACAAATTTATACCAAATACTGAGTACTTGTATAATTTAACACTCCATCATTTTCGATAAAACTTACGTAATTGTCATGTGCAAAAAAATTAACGTTTTTAAAGTAAATAACTGACATGTTTCTCCCTGCTAGCGGTTTCAGCGCCAGCAATGAATTAATCACCCCAAGTCTAACAGCCAGAAACTTCAAGCAATCCAGTTTTTGTAGCGGTCCTAGAGCGGTATCGCTGAAGTTAGACAAGAGAGGGAAATCAAAACAATGTAGCACATTTAAATGTCTGACATTTTGAAAACTTGTGTTATCAATATTTCTTGAATTACCTGTTAATTCTAAATATGATAACTTCGTAAAGTTTATAAACTCGCTCCCAAAACATAGCGGGTCTCCAACCACATCAATGGATAAATGATTCAAACTTCCTAACTTGCTGAGAAAGTTGTCTAGATAATGGTCACTCACGTCATTTTGTATGTTGTCCCTACTTATGTAGAACCTTCAGATTTATTAGAGAGTCAAATACGCCTCGCGGATACGAGAAATAAGTAAAACTTAGATCATTATCTACTAGGTTAAGATATTCCAATTTTTCTAAACCAGCGAAGGCATCTACCTCAAGATGTTTTATTTTATTTCCTGAAACACTGAGCCTCACAAGATCGTGAAGATGGAAGAAAGAAAAATTTGAAATTGATGTCAAGTCGTTGTTGTCTATAAGAATTACGTTCGTTTTTGTTGGAAACCATAATGGACTGAGAGCGTCCAGGCAAGCCCTGAACAATCGACAACGTTTAGTCCATCAGTGAAACTGAAAGAACATCGGTTATCTCCATAATGTTCATTTGCTTTAGCTGGTGTATTTGTGTTATTAGAGGTTTGATGTACATTTGTAGAAATATCGTTACCTGTTTGCTCAGTTTCTTGACTTTGTGTTGAGTTTATGTAGTCAGAAATTGTAAAGTAAGAACCACCAACATTTTGTTTTTGTTTATTATCAACAGCATCAACATAGTCTATTGAATTTACCGTTTGTTTTATTTCTTTTGTGGCCTCTGTCCATACAGAAAGTTTAGTTGTGTTCCTGACGGATAATTTCAACCGTTCTTGTATAGTCCCTGATTTTATCAAGTCTGAACTGTTGTACTTTTCTGTAGGTAAATCCTGACTTTGAGAAAGTCCACTAAACATCACAAGCAATATAAAAATAAAGAAACTAGCATTGCACTCTGCAATAGGATGAATACATTTCACTGAATCAAATAAGATACATGACATCAAGAAAGCTATCATGTTCAACCACAATGATGGGGATTCAAAATCTACGGCGTCGTCACAAAACTCTCCGTAACGTTACCTCACACGAGATCCACGTGACACTATAGAAGATGTCTAATGGAAATAATACTTATAACCGCTGCTAATATAATAAATCTGGCTTTAAAATGCTGGGTCTCTTGCATGACTGGTCATACATACAAGGTTTATTATGTTATGTATCTATAATGGTGCGCTCCGCGACCACCTTTGCGAGTAGCGCTTCATTTGTAATATATCAGATCATACATTTCAAGCAAGGCAGTGTCTGTAAATGTAATAACACAAATAACATAAATAACTTCCTCTTTTGATGTATTATTAGTGGTTCTCACACTTCTAGCTTGTGTCATTACAGAACTACACTTTAGTAATAATCTTTGAAAAGGTTCCCACATCTGTGGATAAAAACAACTCGCCATAGAATCAGTGAATCAGAACTATCCAGACATTACTCCATCTCTTCGCGGTGCCTCTAGAAACAGACTAATCTTGTCCAGTCCGGCCAAGAAAGAAGACATTAAAGAAGGAAGGCAGCCTGATACTCTAAAATGTCGTGCTGAAATCGGATGTATTGGGTCGAAATCGTAAATATCATAGTTCCGTAACAAACCCAAAACAACACAAAAAAACACGCTCCTCACTTAATGTCCTTTTAAAGGTTGATGACGAAGCGGTGTAAACCTTCAGTTATCGGGTGAACGCCAGCAAGCACATTTGTGTTATTATAGACAAAGATAATATGGTAGCATTGAAATCGTTACTGTTTTTAATTTTAAAATTGTTCATTTAATTTAGTTCATCTGGTGTTCAGTGTTGTATTATTTGAGAACCACTGGGACAATGCTTCCTGGGGGGAAAAAAAGTGTTATTCATATGAGATCATCAAGGAAGGGCGAATACAACCAAGAAAAATGTGAATATTACAGTCTAACTTGCTTTTTATTTAATGGCATTCCCCTACGTAATATGTCGAGGTATAGATAATATATTGCAGCTTTTCTCTGTCTATTTAAAGGCATGCCATTATGTTGTTTTATGTGGTAGAATGTATGGCTTGGGGAATTTCGTTAATTCACATGTCTAGAGAACTAATCGGTTGTTCCTTCATACACTTTTCCTTTCTAAAGTTGATGTACTGTTCTGACTTTCCTCAAATATATTATTGCATATATAAATATATAAAATTCTTGCAATTACTTCTTCACATATTTCTTCCTCTTCTACTTATTTTTCCACGTATTTTCTTAACCATTTATTTTCGTCCAGCAATTTTACTCATTGTCGTTAAATGGGTGCTGTTGCGACCAGACGTAGTTTTAGCAGTCTTTTAGTCATAGACAATAAGAAAACAGCAACAAATTCATGAGCTCTGAGATGTATACCAAATCCATTAGTAAAACACACATTGTTTGTTAGCGTTTGGTTATAGTGCCGTGTTGTTGCACACATAAATATATACAATTTACTTTAAGATAACTGACACAAATATTACTAGAAATGAAAGCAATCGCATCCTGAAGTTGGGGTGATACCACAGAGTTCAACGAACAGTGAGTATCGCGTGACCGTGCGGCGAAATCCACTGTTTCGCTGGTTGAAAAGCAGTCGTACGGTGTTCGAAACCCGCGGTAGACAAAAAGTATTATTTCTATAATGGGTGAAATAAATATCCTTTGTCTCACACGTCGTGGCGACTGCTTTGACCAAGCGGCCTTTATTCCTCTGGTCCTGTCGTGAGCCCCTCGACATACACCATCAATGGTAATGTATGTAAAGAGAGCATTTTTTTTTCCTTTTTAAAGTTACGAACAAAACAGTGCGTTTAAGGGCTTCACCGGTTCCCCATAACTTGTCCAGTAGGTGGTTGTTTCTGTGGGATTCCTGTGTGTTCTTAGGGTGTTCAGAGTGCGGCAGTCCTGTAGGATGTTCTTCTGGAGTTTGGATGTTATACAGTCACATGTTAAGAAGTCACAGAGTCCTATTTTTTATAGGTGTGCTCTAAAGATAAAAATGTTATATATTCTTAACGTTCCTATATGATGCAGAAACAAGGACATTAGACATGAAAACAGAACAGAAAATTGAAGTCTTTGAAATGTGGATATATAAAAGAATAGGTAGAATTGGATGGAAAGAAAAAAAAACAAACGATGTAATCTTAAAACAACTAAAAATGAAAAGAGAACTACTAAATACAATTCAAACAAGACACGTGCAATTTTTTGGCCGTGTTAAAAGACACAACAACCTATAAAAATAATTTTGGAGCGGAAAATACAAGGTAAAAGAAGCAGAGGCAGACCAAGACTAACACGGGCGATTAACATCAAAAGATTAACAAGTAAGACTATGATAACCTGCACCATCAAAGTAAGAGACAGAGCAGTATGGCGCTCCATGGTAGCAATCCTTTGTTGCCGGGATGGCACTCGATGATGATGATGATGATGATGATGTACTCTAAGGCCACAGTGACCTGTTCTGTCAGAATATCTTGGTCTGCTCATTTATGTGAGTTTGTTTAAGCTGTCCTGTTCTGGCTCATATTGTACACATAACTCTTTCCATTCTGTCTTCCATCTTACTGCAATACTGTCTTTATTACTTTGTATTTTTGGGCTGTTGATAGTTCCCACCTGCCTTTGAGAGTTCTTCTGCTTGCTTGTTTCCAGGGACGCCACAATATCCTAGTATCTACTACAGGAGTAGTTCTGTCTTTCTTGACAGCGAACATATATTGTTCTTTATTCCCTGAATGAGTCTACCCTATTTCAAGCTTGACAGCGCTTATGTGACTAATCTTACACTATGGATGAGTATTTTTGAACTGAGGACCTCTTGTGCTTTGAGAATTTTTAGATTTTGTATGGCAGTGTTTAGGATCAAAGCCCCCGCTCAGAAATGTGTGCACCATTATACGGCTGGAGGAGAGTATGTTTCTATCCTTCCACTTTGGTAGGTTATATAAACGCATTTCCATCCCTTCTTTGATGCTTCGGTTGCGGATCCATCCGTGAAAACCCGTGTCTATGTATCTTTGGGGTATGTTTCCTTGAGATAATAAGTGATATGGTTCTCATAACCGTCTTGGGTTGTTCGTTTCTTGAAATTATCCCTGGAACATCAAGGATTACTATCGTTCTGTATTTACATTTTGACCATGGTTCGATGTGATGGCTTCGCGCAAATCTTTGATTAGCTTTAATACATGTGTGGTGTCCGAAGGTTTCCTTTGCAAAATGATTTGGGTTTTTCCTTAGAAGTTTATTTTTTGTTCTGTCTTGGAATTTTGATTCAGTGAACAATATGATAGTCTTTTCAACTTTTCTAACTTTATGACGGATTTGTATTTTTTTTTCTGCGATGTGCCAGGGACTCAAGATCTGCTATTTTCTCCATTGATTGGGAAGACGATTGTCATTGCTTCTTGAGTTATTCTGACAGCCATGTTTTGGACTGTGTCTAATTGTCCCTAGTCAGCCTTGACTTGTTTCCCAGGAAGAAAGTAAAAAAGTAAAGTACCCCCGTCACGCCAAGTGGCGTATAGGAAATATGGTGTTAGTGACCATACATTTTACAGACCGTCGGCACATGATTTTCGGGGTAATATTGTCGGTATTACGCCCGTGCCGCTTTACTTTCCCAGAAAAAAAATCCGGTACCCATTAAAGGCTGGGTGAACCGGAAGCTGTCGGTTGGGATCGAATCCTCCCTCTTGTCCTTTGTAGTCCAGTTCACTAACCACTGAGCTATCGCGGCACCCTGTTGCAATGAAGCTTGAGGCATATTCCATGATGGGTCTGACTGCTCCCATGTTAACTTGTTTTATTATATTTATTTATGTTTGATCCCCAGAATGGACACTTAGTGTTTTTTCATAGTAGTTATAGTCTTTGGATGGCCTATGCTTGAGCCCTTCCAATATTGAAATAATTCACCAAATTTAATACATTTTATAACAGTAAGGAACTGAATGGAAGTAGCTTGTAACATGTCACCAATAAATCGGCAGGACAGAAATGTACATGTTAATAAATTTAGATGCTACACAATCGATTATTGGTACATATTTCGCTCAATTTATTTTTTGCTCTATCAATATTAATCACGTTCACAGAATGTCACCCGCTCATTAATTTCTCATTTGCAGGACGTAATATCAATGTACAGTGTTACTTGTAGTTTCTTGGTAACAGAACAGGAGGGTCATTTAAACTCTGGTGAAATGTGTAGCAGATAAGATTCCATCATAAATGTCATTTCATTTCTTTACTTTTAGTACTCGTTGCTCAATTTTCTCATTTGAAAACCATTTTTGTAAAAAAATCTGAGCCCCGTTCGCTATGAAAGCTTCAGCTAAAACAGTATCTTTCAAGGCAAACAAAGTTGTATTGTGTTTTATAATGAGCTGGGTGGGTATTATTTTATTGCAGAAAAGATGTTCTGCATAGTAACGTGTACGTATCGAGAAGTGTCTATTGTGTTCTTATAAGTGAGACACTAAAGTGTTCATTGTGTGACTAAAAGTGAGACACTAAAGTGTTCATTGTGAGACTGAAAGTGAGACACTTAAGTGTTCATTTTGTGACTAAAAGTAAGACACTAAAGTGTTCATTGTGAGACTTAAAGTGAGACTCTAAAGTGTTCGTTGTATGACTAAAAGTGAGACATTAAAGTGTTCATTGTGAGAATTAAATTGAGACTCTAAAGTGTTCGTTGTATGACTAAAAGTGAGACACTAAAGTGTTCATTGTGTGACTAAAAGTGAGACACTAAAGTGTTCATTGTGTGACTAAAAGTGAGACACTAAAGTGTTCGTTGTATGACTAAAAGTGAGACACTAAAGTGTTCATTGTGAGAATTAAATTGAGACTCTAAAGTGTTCGTTGTATGACTAAAAGTGAGACACTAAAGTGTTCCTTGTGGGACTAAAAGTGAGACACTAAAGTGTTCATTGTGTGACTAAAAGTGAGACTCTAAAGTGTTCGTTGTATGACTAATAGTGAGACACTAAAGTGTTCATTTTGAGACTAAAAGTGAGACACTAAAGTGTTCATTGTGTGACTAAAAGTGAGACACTAAAGTGTTCATTGTGTGACTAAAAGTGAGACACTAAAGTGTGAATGGTGCATTTGCTTTGTTCCAGGCATTACGGATTGCTCTCAATCTACATGCATTTTCTATAAATAAATAGGGAAACATTTGTTATCTTATCTAATGTTGTGGAACTATATTGTGATTGTGAAGACTTTCATGTAGTTTGAAGTTCACAGAACCATATCTTTGTGCCTTGTTATTTTAGCAGTGGTGTTTCTCAACCACATTGCACAAGGCCCCTGCACAATATTGTATGTACCTGATCTTAACCAGTGTCACACTTACTTCACCTAGAAACTGTTAGTTAATATCCCTCACAGTTAAACTTTAGTTCTGTCAACTACACTTCTGACCTCTTAATTATTCGAAGTTTTTGGGATCAACTGGTTTTATTACACATTTTAATTGTTTTTATTGTTATGCTTTAATCAATATTAGCGAATGACGTTGGTATTTAGCTATTCACGCTTCCATCGTCCTGTCGTTATACCTCTGTGACAAGTTTATATTATTCTGTTAACATTAGTCAACATCTCTGTTTAATATAATTCAGAACATGATATGTTTTCATTATGAATAAAATATATACACATGTTTGAACTTGATGCCATTAGGTTCTTCATAATATCAGATCATGTAATTATGTTTAAATTAGAAAAATATTTACAAAGTTAAAGAAAGAGTACATTATTCAAAGCTAGAAAAATAATAATTCTCTTTTTTTAAAGAAACAAATTTATTGTATTTATTTTTCGATTAAAAAAAAAACATTCACATTAAAGAAACCATGATAACAAATCCACAGTTAGAGAAACAGCTCATTATATAAATTTATATTACATTTAACATTATACATTTTAGAATAAAATTTCCACATGAAAAATGCAACGAATTATATAAAACAAATAATTATACAGTTAAAGAAACGTGTACATTAAACAAACAAGAAGCATGTTTTCTATGTGATACTATGAGTATGTACAAGGAAATAGAAGAGTTTAGGCACAAAAGCTGTAGCTGATGTCACTAAAAAATCAAGATTGGTTGGGATCTATTTCATTTTCGTTCCTTGTCGCTCAGAGGTGAGAGAGAAACGAAAGAGAGAACAGCATGGCTGAAACAACTGCCGTGGATGATGCACTTACACTGGACAAGGTGACATTATGAGTTCCCTCAGGCAGGCAAGGCGCGCTGATGATTCAATCAATGGTCACGAATCTACAACCTTGTTCAAACTGTAGGAGCATCAGGTCATAACTGGAGATAGTGGTGGGGTGTAACGTACACTCATACAAGGTGACAGCGTTACAAAACTGGAGATAGTGGTGGGGTGTAACGTACACTCATAAAAGGTGACAGCTTTACAAGACTGGAGATAGTGGTAGGTGTAACGTACACTCATACAAGGTAACAGCTTTACAAGACTGGAGATAGTGGTGGGGTGTAACGTTCACTCCTACAAGGTGACAGCTTTACAAGACTGGAGATAGTGGTGAGGTGTAACGTACACTCCTACAAGGTGACAGCTTGACAAGACTGAAGATAGTGGTGGGCTGTAACGTACACTCCTACAAGGTGACAGCTTTACAAGACTGGAGATAGTGGTGGGGTGTAACGTTCACTCCTACAAGGTGACAGCTTTACAAGACTGGAGATAGTGGTGGGGTGTAACGTACACTCATACAAGGTGACAGCTTTACAAGACTGGAGATAGTGGTGGGGTGTAACGTTCACTCCTACAAGGTGACACCTTTACAAGACTGGAGATAGTGGTGGGGTGTAACGTACACTCACTCATACAAGGTGACAGTGTTACAAAACTGAGATAGTGGTAGGGTGTAACGTACACTCATACAAGGTGACAGCGTTACAAAACTGAGATAGTTGTTGGGTGTAACGTACACTCATACAAGGTGACATCGTTACAAAACTGAGATAGTGGTAGGGTGTAACGTACACTCATACAAGGTGACAGCGTTACAAAACTGAGATAGTGGTAGGGTATAACGTACACTCATACAAGGTGACAGCGTTACAAAACTGAGATAGTGGTAGGGTGTAACGTACACTCATACAAGGTGACAGCGTTACAAAACTGAGATAGTGGTAGGGTGTAACGTACACTCATACAAGGTGACATCGTTACAAAACTGAGATAGTTGTTGGGTGTAACGTACACTCCTACAAGGTGACAGCGTTACAAAACTGAGATAGTTGTTGGGTTTAACTTACACTCCTACCAGGTGATATCTTTACAAAACTGAGATAGTTATGGGGTGTGACTTACACTCCTACAAGGTGATATCTTTACAAAACTGAAATAGTTATGGGGTGTAACTAACACTCTTACAAGGTGATAGCTTTACAAAACTGATAGTTGTGGGATGTAACTTACACTCCTACAAGGTGATATCTTTACAAAACTGAGATAGTTATGGGGTGTAACTAACACTCCTACAAGGTGATAGCTTTACAAAACTGAGATAGTTATGGAGTGTGACTTACACTCCTACAAGGTGATATCTTTACAAAACTGATAGTTATGGGGTGTAACTTAAACTCCTACAAGGTGATAGCTTTACAAAACTGATAGTTATGGGGTGTAACTTAAACTCCTAAAAGGTGATAGCTTTACAAAACTGATAGTTATGGGGTGTAACTTAAACTCCTACAAGGTGATAGCTTTACAAAACTGATAGTTATGGGGTGTAACTTAAACTCCTACAAGGTGATATCTTTACAAAACTGAGGTAGTTATGGGATGTAACTTAAACTCCTACAAGGTGATATCTTTACAAAACTGATAGTTATGGGGTGTAACTAACACTCCTACAAGGTGATAGCTTTACAAAACTGAGACAGTTATGGAGTGTAACTTAAACTCCTACAAGGTGATATCTTTACAAAACTGATAGTTATGGGGTGTAACTTAAACTCCTACAAGGTGATATCTTTACAAAACTGATAGTTATGGGGTGTAACTTAAACTCCTACAAGGTGATAGCTTTACAAAACTGAGATAGTTATGGAGTGTAACTTAAACACCCTACAAGGTGATAGCTTTACAAAACTGAGATAGTTATGGAGTGTAACTTAAACTCCTACAAGGTGATATCTTTACAAAACTGATAGTTATGGGGTGTAACTTAAACTCCTACAAGGTGATAGCTTTACAAAACTGGAGATAGTGGCGGGTGCAACGTACACTAATACAAGTTAAGGTGAAAGGTATATAAGGCGAGGTGACAGAAATGAGCGCTAGCTTGGAAACACCAAATAATGATAAATGAAAACGTAACAGGAGTCTTCGGTCGCAACACGAAGAGAGACATAATGGGGAGATCTGAGCACTTATAGACAATGCCGATGTTTAATGAGGACGATCCGTCGACTAAACTTAACTTACTGGAAAAATATTTCCAAAGTTAAAGAAACAATACAATATATAAATCTATCTCTCACATAAACGAGTTCTCAACTTTTCCCGAACATCGTAAGTTAACTCCCATGTAGGCACCACAATGATATTGTCACTAACAACAGCACTCAAAACCTCAGCGGGTAGTTGATTCTGTAAATTGTGATCCACCAAAATCACAACACGACAAGGGTTCTCAACTGTTTGGCTGTATATTGCAGACCTGTATACAAACATTGCCCACTCGTCGTCTTGAAGAAAACTTGTATTAAAAACTAGAACGGTTCTCCAGCTATTGTTTATAGCATTGAATATGTTGTTTGCCGTATCTGGACCCACCATATCTTTATGTAAAACATAAGAAGTTAGACGCAAAACATCCCTGATAAAAGGCATTAAATGAAAACAGGCGAAGTTATAGTCTAATTCTGAGTAGCCGATGTATACGCCAATACGGTAGTCTTGTGCTCTTTTCACTTTGTATCCAGTAAAGATTTGTAGAAGAGCTGATTTAATAAAAATGTGATACTTTCGCACAAAAAATACAACCACAAAACCTATTGTCACGCAGAAGAATATGATGATGGCTAAAGAAAGAAAGAAACCACCCCAACATTTTCTCCAAAATTCCTCTAGATTGTTGCTTGTGGATGTGGATAAAATGGATGTATTCTCTGCGTTGCCTGTACACAATAAATCAACATGAAGATCGTTCTGAACATCGGTCGCTTGTAACCACATGAGAAATGGGAAGTTATCACAATTACATGATATGGCATTTCCAGACAAGAGCAAGCGAAATCCGTCAGGTTTCTTGGCAAGTTGGTCGAGTTGATATCTTTGGTCAGCATGAATGGTAGTTATAGAATTCTGACTGAGATCTAACAAATTTAGCTTTGGGGTGTTCGTTAAATCAAAAGGAATAGTTTTAAATCGATTCCTTGACATGTTGACCTGTTGTAAGTTTACATTAGTCATAAATGTGTCCTCCGCTAGAATATTTAGAGAATTCCACGAAATACTCAAGTGATTCAGCAACACAAGACTTTTAAAAACTCGTCCGCTCATCTGTGACATAAAATTACTATCCAGACCACAATTTGTTAAAAACAAATTTTCCAGTCTAGGAAAATTATCGAAAAAATATTCCGCTGTATTGGACATTGTGTTTCCTGACAAGATGAAGGTTTCTAGAGCATCAAGTCCAGTTATATTTCCTATAAAGTTGTAAAATGATCCAAAGCTTAAATCCAACATTTTCAAATTCTTTGCTCCTATAACATTAAAATTTGTGTCTATTTGGCCTGATGAAATTGATGCCTTCAAATTAACAGACTGAAGTGACTCAGAAACTGTAACCCAAACATAACCTGACTCCAGAAATAATAAATTACCAATTCCATTCATCTCGTGATTTCTTGAGGTAGAAGACAAGCTGACACTGATGTTGTTTCTACTTTGGATATGCAAGTTGCCAGATTGTATACATTTGTCACTTTTTCTTTCATAACTGAATAATTCACGTTTCTTTCTAGACACATATTTTCCATTCAATAAGTAATTTGACTGCTCATTGAAACTGTCCGTGGAAAGCGGGGAATCAAAACATCTTGTCAGCCCAAATTGCAAATTAAATATTTCAAGGTTTTTCAAGTTAATGATTTGGAATAACATCGACCTAGCTCCGAGAATTGGGTTTTGAGAAAGATCAATGCTTTTTAGACATCTATTCCACAAAGAACTAACAAATGCGTTTCCCTGAATTGCGTAAATTTTGCTGTTAATTAAACTAAAGCTCTGTACACAAATTTCTAGCAAATACTGAGTACTTGTATAATTTAACACTCCCTCATTTTCAATAAAACTTGCGTAATTGTCATGAAGAAAGAAAGGAACGGCATCAAGGTAAATAACTGACATGTTTCTCCCTGCTAGCGGTTTCAGTTTCATCAATGAATTAGCCACTCCGAGTCTAACACCTGAAAACTTCAAGCTATCCAGTTTTTGTAACGCCCCAAGAGCTGTATCGTTGAAGTTAGACAAGTAAATGAAATCTTCCAAATATAGTTTTTTTAAATGTCTGACATTTTGAAAACTTGTATCATCAATATTTCTTGAATTACCTGTTAATTCTAAATATGATAGCTTCGTTAAGTTTGAAAACTCACTCCCAAAACATAACGGATCTCCAACCGCATCTATGGATAGATGATTCAAACTCTCTAACTTGCTGAGAAAGTTGTCTGCATAACAGGCGTAACCCACATCATTGTTTGTGTTGTCCCTTATAAGTAGAATCTTCAGATTTATTAGAGAGTCAAATACGCCTCGCGGATACGAGAAATAAGTGAAACTTAGATCATTATCCTCTAGGTTGAGATATTCCAATTTTTCTAAACCCGCGAAGGCGTCTACCTCAAGATGTTTTATTTTATTTCCTGAAACACTGAGCCTCACAAGATCATGAAGATGGAAGAAAGAAACATTTGAAATTGATGTCAAGTCATTGTGGTCTAGAAGAATTACGTTCGTATTTGTTGGAAACAATAATGGACTGAGAGAGTCCAAGGCAAGCCCTGAACAATCGACAACGTTTAGTCCATCGGTGAAACTGAAAGAACATCGGTTATCTCCATAATGTTCATTTGCTTTAGCTGGTGTATTTGTTTTAGTAGATGTTTGATATACATTTGTAGAAATCTCGTTACCTGTTTGCTCAGTTTCTTGACTTTGTGTTGAGTTTATATAGCCAGAAATTGTAAAGTTGGAACCACCAACATTTCGTTTTTGTTTAGTATCAACAGTATCAGCAATATCAACATAGTCTTTTAAATTTAACGTTTGTTTTATTTCTCGTGTAGCTCCTGTCCATACGGAAAGTTTAGATGTGTTCCTGTCGGATATTTTCAACCGTTCTTGTATAGTCCCTGATTTTATCGAGTCTGAACTTTTGTACTTTTCTGTAGGTAAATCCTGACTTTGAGAAAATCCACTAAACATCACAAGCAATATGAAAATAAAGAAACTAGCATTGCATTCTGCAATAGGATGAATACATTTCACTGAATCAAATAAGATACGTGACAGCAAGAAAGCCATCATGTTCAACCACAATGATGGGGATTCAAAATCTATGGCGTCGTCACAAAACTCTCAGTAACGTTACCTCACACGAGATCCACACATGACACTATAGAAGATGTCTAATGGAAATAATTCAACATATAACCTCGGCTAACACACTAATTCTGGCTTTAAAATACTAGGTCTTTTGCATGACTGGTCATACATACAATGTTTTGCTTGGTTTACATTGATATTGACTCGCATCGCCCTTCACAGTATCATTTCCTATTTTAATCTATCAAATCACATATTTCTAGTAATATGTGACTGGAAATGTATTAAAAATGTGATAAAACACTTCCTGTGTATATTAGTAGTGGTTCTCACACTTCTAGCTTGTGACATTTCAGAACTACACTTTATTAATAATCTTTGAAAAGGCTCCCACATCTGTGGATAAGGACAGCTTTCCCAGGATCGGTGAACTAGAACTATCCAGACAATACTCCACCTCTTCGTGGTGCTTCTAGAAACAGATTAATCTGTCCAGTCAGGCCAAGCGAGAAGACATTAAAGAAGGAAAGCAGCCTGATACTCAAAATTGTCGTGCTGAAATCGGATGTATTGGGCCGAAAGTGTAAATATCATAGTTCTACAACAAACTCTAAAACCAACACAAACACGCTCCTCACTTAATGTCCTTTTAAAGGCTTGTGACGAAGGGGTGTAATTCTTCAGTTATCTGGTGAACGCCATCAAGCACATTTGTGTTATTATAGACACAGATGATATGGTAGCATTGAAATCGTTACTCTTTTTAATTTTAAAATTGTTCATTTAATTTAGTTCATGTGGTGTTCATGTAGTATTATTTGAGAACCACTGCGACAGTGCATCCAGAAACTCTCATCTTTATCAGATCATTACCCAAGGGTGAAACCATCCATGACATTTTTAGAGCCAAGAAAAATGTGAATATCACAGTCTTCCTTTCTTTATGCCATTTCCTTCCATAATATGTCGAGGTATACCTATTATGTCCCCGTATTCATAATATGTTGCAGCTATTCTCTGTCTATTTAACGATCTACTATTAGCGAGATTTACATGTTAGAATGTTAGGCTTGGGGGATTTCATTAATTCAAATGTCTATAGAAACTCTTAGTTATTCCTCAATACTTCCTTTCTAAAGTTACTCTAGTGTTCTGTCTTTCTTCCAATAGACAGCATATATATGTATACCCATATATATATATATATATATATATATATATATATATATATATATATAATTTTTCCAATTACTTCTTCATATTTTGTCTTCTTAAACACTCGCCCAACAATTGTACTCGTTGTCGTTAAATGGGTGTTGTTGCGTTAAAACGTGGTTCCAGCAGCCTTTCAGTCAAAGACATTTTTAAAAACAGCAAAATATTAATGAGCTCTGAGGTTTATATCAAATGTATTAGTGCAACACGCATAGTTAATTAGCGTTTGGTTATCGTGGCGTGTTGTTGCATACATAAATATATAAAGTTTATATCTCTCTCCACTCTGATTGAACACCCGTTAAAAACGTTGCACTGTGTTCTGCGCCAGTGGCCCAGTGCATCCGATTTCAGCCAGCATTTTATTCAGGTTTGCTTTCCCTAGCCTTTGATTGTCCCCAATCTTCCTGCAAGGCAGCAGGTGATCTTTTCTGTAGGGGGATTCTGCCCTTAGATGGTCGGCCCTCCCAGGTTTACGAGCACCATCTGCCCGAGTCACTAGAGGTGACAAACACAGACATGCACATAACGATACGAGGCATGACTAACACTGACATACATCAAGATATATGACACTTGACTAACATAAACATGTACATAAAGATATGAGATCTTTATAAAGTTTATATTATGGTACCTGATACATATTACTAGAAAGGAAAGCAATTGCATGCTCAAGTTGGGGTGTCACCACAGAGTTCAATCGTGCTTAGATATACAGTTTAATGGATTACAAAGGCAAGAATCGGAAAATGGGGATGTAACTTTAGAGTGGGTATCAAAAAGAGTTATCTTTCAAGTTGAATGAGGTAAGAAGACAAATGGTCATCTAATAGTTCAATGTTATTGTGAGGAAATCATTTTGTAGTGAATAGAATCAACAGAAGATACAGTTTCTTTGTCCAGCAAGGCAGACCCTTGCTAGCCGTGGTAGTGGCAACAACTCAGAATGTGAGAGACAAGTCTCGGGCAGGTGGAGAACAACAGAAAATAGTGGAGTGTTTTTTTTCAGCTATCAGAAACAGATAAATATGTAAAGAGATTATTGTCAAGGAAAGAAGAAAATGTTCATCAGGTCACATATCCTTAGCAGAAAGTTACATTCACCAAAGTCCGTCTGAAAGAATTGAAGAGCCATATATCCCACGTCTCCTGTTGCCATTTTCAAGGTCAACTTGATGTCTTCAAACCACCTTCTTCTTGGTCTGCTCCTGATGCGTCGCCCAGGAACTACGCCTTCCATTAATGTTCTTTGCAGCTCGCTGTCTGTTGACGACCGTAGTATTTTAATTTTTACTTAAAAAGAGTGGTGTTTATAACCCATTTCTTTTTAATGGTGCAGTCTATTATCATGTCTTCAATGTTCTTTTTTCATTAACCAAAGTATCTTGAGGATTTTTCTCCGTTTTTGATGAATCGAATTACTTCCTTCTTGCTTGTTAGATTGTCATTTACTCACAACCATATGTTGTCATCGGGAAGATACTTGTCCTCACTAATTTTAATGTTATTCATTTGCATGTATTATGCCACATATTTTTCACGGCCTTTAATTGTTGCGTTGCTATTGCTCTCTTTATCTATTGATCTCTTTCTGACAGTCTCCGTTGTTATTTACTACAGATCCCAGATATTCATAGTTTGTTACAATTTCAAGTGATTGCCTGTTGGTGACGATTACAAGTTTGCCGTATGTTTTGTCAATGGACATTTTCATAGATTAAAGAAGGAATTAGAGCATTAATATAATTATTTTTTTTTCATCCCGGGCAGTGCTGAAGGACGTATATTAAGTCAAGCCAAGTACTCCCGTCACGCCAAGTGGCGTATAGGGAATATAGTGTTAGTGAAATCTAAAACAAGTGCAACGTTTCAAATACTTGGGCACAATAATTACATCAAATGGGAGATGCCCCACAGAAATAAAAAGCAGAATAGCTCAGGCCAAAAGGCATTTTAGAAAATGAAAAATATCTTAAGCAACAAATCTATGTCAATAAAAATGAGAAAGAGAGTTCATCGGTGCTATATAGAACCAATTCTGACCTATGGAAGCGAATCATGGACAGTAGACAAACAGATGAAAAGATGGTTAGAGGCCACAGAGATGGGATTTCTCAGAAGAATGTTGAAAGTTCCCTGGACAGATAAAAAGACCAATGAGGAAGTTCTCAAAGAGGCCAACACAAAAAGGGAGCTATTAAAAAACATCAGAAAGAAGCAATCAACATTTTTCAGGCACATCATGAGAAGAGGAAAGTTGGAATACTTGGTTACAACTGGCAAAATAAAAGGAAAAAGAGATCGCGGACGACAAAGAGAGAAAATACTGGATAGCTTGGTGTCATGGCATGGAAAACAGTCAACAACAGAACTAATACGATGCACTGTAGATAGAAGATTGTGGAGGGACATGATCGCCTACGCCAACCGGCAGGGTACATGATGATGATGATGACCGTAACTTTTACAGATCTTCGGCACATGATTTTTGGGGTAATGTGGTCGGTATTACGCCCGTGCCTTTACGAACCGGAAGCCGTCGGTTAGTATCGAACCCTTCCTCTTGTCCGTTGTAGTCCAGTTCACTAACCACTGAGCTATCGCGGCTCCCGATGAACGTATGTGTTGAGTGAAAATGATATAGATAGGCAGGATAGCTGTCGTTTGTTTTGTTTAGTCTACATGTCATCCTCATTGAACTACGGAAAAGTCATGAGTGCAGCTGCCTTCGGATAGAATGGAGTGATGGACGGACGTAGCCAACATCCTATGACCTTTACTGGAATTCAATGACATTGTTTCCACACATATAATTGTTATTTGAATTGCTGTTTTACATGTTCCAACCAGTACACCGTTAAATTGGATGTTCCAGATACAGATGTGAAATGAGAGTGGTAGAGTCTGCGATAAAGGAACTAACAACACGAACATCCATCTGTGATCCATGTTAGGTGGAAATACTTAAAAGACCATATCTGTCCACCTTTTCACTGGGGTGTCTTATTCCAGGCTCCAGATAGATTGGCCGAAGATCCACAGTGAAGTCCACAGCAGATCTAGATATCTTTTATAGAGAACTAAACAAACAGCTCATCATCATCATCATGTGCCATACATGATGACGTAGACCAGGGGTGGCCAAATGGCGGCCCGCGGGCCGGATCCGGCCCGCCAGCCTAGTTTTCTTGGCCCGCGAAGCTCCACGGACTTACTTCATTTTTTACCCCTAATAGCGGATTTCTCCTGGTTTTAATCCGTGTCGGAGTTAACTCTTCTATCGTTCAAGAATACACAATTTGAAAATCTCTGTCAATTTCTCGCAACAGCTAGATTGGCAACATAATTTCAAATAACACACACACACACACACACACACACACACACACACACACACTGCACAACTAATGGTGCCGACAATATTCAAAGTCTTTGCTTCGAGTTGGTACCGCAAAGTTGCTTTATTGTCAGTGCGGTGATAGCGTCAGATCTTTGGCTCAACATTTGTCGTCTGGACTTGTGGTGGCTCTTTCATTTCGCGGTAAGGGGTTAATGAGGTTGGGAGGGACAGGGGTGAGGGGACTTCGTAGCTCTAATTCTGTCTTTGAAGTTACATTCAAAATGTTTCACTGTTCGCCTTCATTCCCTTTGATCCCATCGTCTTGTCTTGTCCATAAAATGACTGCAACGTGTTTATTTGGTCACAATCTTTTGATTTCATTGTCAAACACAAGTCTGTGTATAACTGTCAAATCTGGACTTATTTTCGATAGTGGACCAACATTCTGTGACTTTTAACTTTGGTGTGAGATTTTGTATTAAATCATGTTAAAACGTAGAAAAGTTGATTGTGAAAATCGCATATTTAAACCTGAATGGGAATTAGATTATTTGTTCATCTTCAATAAGGATAGTAAACCTCAGTGCTTAATTTGCGTTCAAGTGTTAGCCGTTTTGAAGGAATATAATTTAAAACGGCACTATGCCACACATCATCAAAACATGTATGAGAAACATAGCATTGAAGCTAGGAAGCTTTTGGTTGAACAGCTGAAGACAAAGTTGAATCAACAGCAAAGTATGTATACAAAGGGCAATAAAATTAAAGAGTCATCGATCATTGCATCATATACAGTTACCTATGAGCTTGCAAAATCTAAAAAACCCTTTACTGACGGAAATTTTGTGAAGAAATGTGCGATTCAAATGGCAAAGGCATTCGGACAAGAAAAAATAGCCAAAGAATTTGAATCTGTGCCTCTTTCAAAACAAACTGTAGCCATAAGAACAGAAGACATCAGTCTGCAACTGTCTCAAAGTTTAAAATCTTGTATTGAAAACTGCTCATATTTTTCGCTCGCGATTGATGAAAGTACTGACATCACTGACACTTGCCAGCTTCTTATTTTTGTTAAAGTTATCCAGGAGGATTTTACTGTTATTGAAGAATTGTTGAAAGTTTGCTCTTTGCATGACACTTGTAGAGGGACAGACATATTTTCTGCAGTTCATAGTGCCGTAGATGAAGTAGGTGGTTTTGGAAAGTTGTCTGCAGTGTGTACTGATGGTTGCAAAGCTTTTATTGGTTCAAATACTGGTTTTGTTGGACTTCTAAAGCAAAACAAAATTAACGTACCTACATTGCATTGCATAATTCATCAAGAGGCCCTTTGTGCAAAGTTCATAAATCTAAAAGACACCATGGCTACTGTTGTGAAAATAACAAATTTGATAAGAGGAGGACACCAGTCTTTAAATCACAGGAAGTTTTTATCATTTTTAGAGGAAGTAGATTCTAGCTACGGTGATCTCCTGCTTTATACAGAAGTAAGATGGCTTAGTCGAGGGAAATGTTTAATACTATTTTTTGAACTGAAGAATGACATTTATGACTTCCTGCGAGAGAACTTACCATGCTCCATTGATCTTCAACATGCACTCAAAGACATTAATTTCCTTCATAATCTGGCATATCTCACAGACATCACACAACATTTGAACATATTGAATTTGCAGCTACAAGGGGAAAAGCAAACCATTTTTCAATTGATGGGATATGTTGATGGTTTTAAAAAGAAGCTGAATCTATTTAGACTTTCTTTGCAAAAAAATGATCTGTTCCATTTTTCAAGTTGTAAGCAGTTGTTGTCAGAGATAGAAAGTGCAAACTTCAGTAAGTACGCAGCTGACATTGAACATTTGATTTGTGAATTTGATCGACGATTTCAAGATTTTGAAATGTTTCGTCCGCAAACGGAACTTTTTAATAACCCAATTAAGTGCACAGTGGAGTGCCAGCCATCAGATCTTCAACTAGAGTTGTGTGACCTTCAGTGTGACCCCTTCCTCAGTACTGTAAAGGCATTAGGAGCTGACTTCTGGAAATTGCTACCAAATGAACGTTACCCGTGTCTGAGAAAATGGGCACTAAAGATGTGCTCTATATTCGGCAGCACATATCTCTGCGAGACAACATTCTCTTCCATGAAGTTAATTAAATCTAAGACCAGGAACAGAATGACCGATTCGACATTGTCCCATACTCTCCGAATCGCCACGTCAAAAATGGAAGTGGACTTCAAATCTCTGGTGGAAAGCTGTGACAAGTCACAATCGTCGCACTGAGACATTAAAGGTAATTTTAAAATGAATAATTAATGGATTTGTTACAAATCAAATATGTAGTCAAAGTGCAAGCATTATTTATATATTACTATATCGCATAGGTCCCTACTGTCATTTTTTGACGATATTCTTAAGTGTGGCCCGCGGGTCTTGGCCTTGGCTTTAATCCGGCCCTCGGGCAACCTCAAGTTGGCCACCACTGACGTAGACGATCATGTCCTTCCACAATCTTCTATTCACTGTGGATCGTATCAGTTCTGTTGTTGAGTGTTTTCCATGTCATGAAATAAATCTATCCAGTATTTTCTCTCTTTTTGTTCCGCTACCGCTCTATCCCCATATTTTGCTAGTTGTAACCAAGTATTCCAACTTTCCTCTTCTCTTGATGTGCCTGAAAAATGTTCATTGTTTCATTATTATGTTTTTTTAAGAACTCCCATTTTGTGTTGGCCTCATTGAGAATTTCCTCATTGGTCCTTTTAGCTGTCAAGGAAATTTTCAACATTCTTCTGAGAAATCCCATCTTTGTGGCCTCTAATCGTCTTTTCATTATTGTGTTTACTGTCCATGATTCGCTTCCACATGTCAGAATTGACTTTATATAGCACAGATGAACTCTCTTTCTCATTTCTATTGATATAGTTTTGTTGCATAAGACGTTTTTTTAATTTTCTAAAATGTTATTTTGTCCTGAGCCATTCTGCTTTTTATTTCTGTGGTGCATCTTCCATCTGATCTTATTGTTGTGACCAATTTTTTGAAGCACTGCACTTGTTTCAGATTTGTCCTGTTTATTTTTTTTTATATGCTGCATGCTGATGATAGTAACCCCTAATATCCCTAACTAATACCTGCATATCTACCTGGAACCCTCCAGTTTCCTTAATTTTGTTATTTCCAAACACTCCCAGAAGATTCAGTTACTCCCCATTGGCCATCTCATGACCCGTGAACCTCTCTCTGTTCCCAAGTTTAGGAGTGTCTTGTTGAACCTATATCCTTTACTCACGAATAACTTGTCTATAGTTAGCTACCCAGCGTATCTCTTGAACTTTGTTATGTCCAGTCGAAATGACCCGTTTCCATTCTAGTCCGTTTTATGTTTCTGCCTATTGTCTGTTCGGGTTAGATTGAATATTCTCCCACACATCATGTAATGTAGGTCCTACCTACATCCTACTCTGTTACACTTTCAACAAACAGGACGTAATATCTTTGTGATAACAAAATATAAATGTAAAGTCATATTTTAATTGTATCAACTATAAATATGAAAACTACAACATTATATCTATTTCAATGCTGATTTTTCTACATAATAATGCGTCAGATAATGAGGAAGGACACAACATTTATAGTCGTCAGGAATGTAGATGGTTGAGATATTTAAACAGTTCGTGGAACAAACCATTTCTCCAGTGTGTGGGTAACATTATTATGCCGCGTGGGACGTAAGGTATGGAAAAATAAAAACATGTCCCTGACGCGACGATTGCCCTAGTCGATTTACTAGCGTCTCACAACTGGTATATCTGTGTACATTTTTTCAACATCTCTCTTTAATTTACACCGTAACACGTAACAGAGCAACAAAATATAGAAAATATTATAACTTGATGTCATTAGTTTCTTCAAAATATAAATTCATGCACTTCTGTTTGTTGGAAAAATAAGTCCAGTGTGAGAAATATCACAAACCGCAAACAAGACATAAAAATAGCCTCTAGTTAATGAAATATCTACATTTACATTAAAAAAAAACCAGAATAATAAATTCACAATAAGTGAAGCAGCACATTATAAAAACCACGAAAAAGACACCTGGAAATTTAAAGCAACAAAACATCATACAAACCAGAAGTCTACTTTCTGATTGACTCTATCAGCTTACTCAGGAAAGTCAAAGCGGGCTGAACACGAAGGCAGTCATTGATTTCATTAAAGACATCAGGACTGATTAGGATCTGTTTCATTTTCGTTGCTGGTCACTCGGGTATGAGAGGAAACGAATGAGCTGCCAGGTAGAAAGAAGCTCAAAAAAAATCAAAATCATAACAGAATATGAGTTTTCGGTCTCCACACATTAAGGGAAACTGGGTAGAAGATCTGAGCCATTTTTGCAGCATCTGATGTGTAGTTAGAACAATCAATCGAGTAAAGTAAACAAACCAGTAAAATCATCCCAGAGTTAAAGAAACAACACATTATATAAATTTAAATCTCACATAAACGAGTTCTCAACTTTTCCCGAACATCGTAAGTTAACTCCCATGTAGGCACCACAATGATATTGTCACTAACAACAGCACTCAAAACCTCAGCGGGTAGTTGATTCTGCAAATTGTGATCCACCAAAACCACAACCCGACAAGGGTTCTCAACTGTTTGGCTGTATATTGCAGACCTGTATACAAACATTGCCCACTCGTCATCTTGAAGAAAACTTCTATTAAAAACTAGAACGGTTCTCCAACTGTTGTTTATAGCATTGAAAATGTTGTTTGCCATATCTGGACCCACCATATCTTTGTGTAAAACGTAAGTACTGAGACGCAACACATCCCTGATAAAAGGCATTAAATGAAAACAGGCGAAGTTATAGTCTAATTCTGAGTAGCCGATGTATACGCCAATACGGTAGTCTTGTGCTCTTTTCACTTTGTATCCAGTAAAGAATTGTAGAAGAGCTGACTTGATAAAAATGTGATACTTTCGCACAAAAAATACGACAACAAAACTTATTGTCATGCAGAAGAACATGATAATTGCTAAAGAAAGAAAGAAACCACCCCAACATTTTCTCCAAAATTCCTCTAGGTTGTTGCTTGTGGATGTGGATACAATGGATGTATTCTCTGCGTTTCCTGTACACAATAAATCAACATGAAGATCGTTCTGAACATCGGACGCTTGTAACCACATGAGAAATGGAAAATTATCACAATTACATGATATGGCGTTTCCAGACAAGAGTAAGCGAAATCCGTCAGGTTTCTTGGCAAGTTGATCAAGTTGATATCTTTGGTCAGCATGAATGGTAGTTATAGAATTCTGACTGAGATCTAACAAATTTAGCTTTGGGGTGTTCGTTAAATCAAAAGGAATAGTTTTAAATCGATTCCTTGACATGTTGACCTGTTGTAAGTTTACATTAGTCATAAATGTGTCCTCCGCTAGAATATTTAGAGAATTCCACGAAATACTCAAGTGATTCAGCAACACAAGACTTTTAAAAACTCGTCCGCTCATCTGTGACATAAAATTACTATCCAGACCACAATTTGTTAAAAACAAATTTTCCAGTCTAGGAAAATTATCGAAAAAATATTCCGCTGTATTGGACATTGTGTTTCCTGACAAGATGAAGGTTTCTAGAGCATCAAGTCCAGTTATATTTCCTATAAAGTTGTAAAATGATCCAAAGCTTAAATCCAACATTTTCAAATTCTTTGCTCCTATAACATTAAAATTTGTGTCTATTTGGCCTGATGAAATTGATGCCTTCAAATTAACAGACTGAAGTGACTCAGAAACTGTAACCCAAACATAACCTGACTCCAGAAATAATAAATTACCAATTCCATTCATCTCATGATTTCTTGAGGTAGAAGACAAGCTGACACTGATGTTGTTTCTACTTTGGATATGCAAGTTGCCAGATTGTATACATTTGTCACTTTTTCTTTCATAACTGATTAATTCACGTTTCTTTCTAGACACATATTTTCCGTTCAATAAATAATTTGACTGCTCATTGAAACTGTCCGTGGAAAGTGTGAAATCATAACATCTTGACAGCCCAAATTGCAAATTAATTACTTCAAGGTTTTTAAAGTTATTGATGCGAAAAACAGCCGACTTAGTTCCCAGAAGCGAGTTATGAGAAAGATCAATGCTTTTAAGACACATATTCCACAAAAAACTAACAAAGGCGTTCTCCTGAATTACGTAAATGCTGCTACTGATTAAACTAAAACTCTGTACACAAATTTCTAACAAATACTGAGTACTTGTATAATTTAACACTCCATCATTTTTTATAAAACTTACATAATTGTCATGTGAAAAAAAATCAACGTCTTCAAAGTAAATAACTGACATGTTTCTCCCTGCTAGCGGTTTCAGCGCCAGCAATGAATTAGTCACTCCGAGTCTAACACCTGAAAACGTCAAGCTATCCAGTTTTTGTAACGCCCCAAGAGCTGTATCGCTGAAGTTAGACAAGTTAAGGAAATCTTCCAAATATAGTTCTTTTAAATGTCTGACATTTTGAAAACTTGTGTTATCAATATTTCTTGAATTACCTGTTAATTCCAAATATGATAACTTCGTTAAGTTTGCAAACTCACTCCAAAAACATAACGGATCTACAACCGCATCTATTGATAGATGATTCAAATTTTCTAACTTGCTGAGAAAGTTGTCTGCATAACAGGCGTGACCCACATCATTTTTTGTGTTGTCCCTTATAAGTAGAACCTTCAGATTTATTAGAGAGTCAAATACGCCTCGCGGATACGAGAAATAAGTGAGACTTAGATCATTATCCTCTAGGTTGAGATATTCCAATTTTTCTAAACCCGCGAAGGCGTCTACCTCAAGATGTTTTATTTTATTTCCTGAAACACTGAGCCTCACAAGATCATGAAGATGGAAGAAAGAAAAATTTGAAATTGATGTCAATTCGTTGCTGTCTAGAAGAATTACGTTCGTGTTGGTTGGGAACCATAATGGACTGAGAGAGTCCAAGGCAAGCCCTGAACAATCGACAACGTTTAGTCCATCGGTGAAACTGAAAGAACATCGGTTATCTCCATAATGTTCATATTTTTCATTGTAATGTTCATTTCCTTCAGCTGGTGTATTTGTTTTAGTAGAGGTTTGATATACATTTGCAGAAATATCGTTACCTGTTTGCTCAGTTTCTTGACTTTGTGTTGAGTTTATGTAGTCAGAAATTGTAAAGTTGGAACCACCAACATTTCGTTTTTGTTGAGCATCAAGAGTATCAACATAGTCTTTTGAATTTACCGTTTGTTTTATTGTTCGTGTAGGCTCTGTCCATAAGAAAATTTGTGTTTTTTTTATTGCGGGTATGTTCACCGGTTCTTGTATAATGTCTGTTATTCTGGAATCAGTACTGTTGTACTTTTCTGTAGACAAATCTTGACTTTGAGAAAGTTCACTAAACATCACAAGCAATAAGAAATTAAAGAAAATAGTATAGCGATCTACGTTACGATGAACAAATTTCCCTGAATCAAACAAGATGCACGACATCAAGAAAGCCATCATATTCAACCACAATGATGGGGTTCCAGACACTTCGTCATGAAACACGGTGATACTCAACTCAGTACACTTTAGAAAGTCCTGTAAAGAAAGCCTAATACATAGCCATTGTTAACACACAGTCTGACATTATCATACCAGGTCTCCTCCATGGATTGCCATACACATAAACGTTAGCATGGTTTAAACTGACATTGACACATTCCATAACCGCCTTTACAAGTAGCTCTTACTATCCTAATCTATTAAAATAAATTGGTCCAGTTTGAAAATATTATTAGCGGTTCTCACACTGCTGGCTTTTATTAGTTCAAAGTGTCATTTTAGCAATATTTCCTTGATAATGTTACAGCAATAATTTTATGAAGAAGCCAATTCTCTTCTATTATATTCCCCTCATTCTTAAAATTAATATTTTCACATATATTGTTTCCAGTTTTTTGACAGCACAAATACTTATTTTTAACGTCGGTAACATTTGTGTTTGAATCATTTGTATTATTATTTGTGTTGTGTGTATTATCTGTACAAATCCATTCTTCGACGTCTATGTAGAACATGGTGGGGTCTTCGTGATAAAATAAAAGTGGTTTCAAACCGGCTTGACGCGCCCAGTCGAGCTCATCAGGCACTGATATTTGTAAAAAATTTAAAAATTTAAAAAAATGGCATGTAAGAAGATTTACGTGATAAGTGGACGACACAGACTAAACGACGTTTAGGCCTTCATCAGGAATACACAAAAAAATACACAAAATTAATAACGAAACAACCAAAACAAAAACAATCTAAATGTGTAAAGGAAACAAAATTATCTATCCTGTCAAAACAAAAGGAAATAGCAACCAGGTGCGGCTGTCGTGAACGTAGAGAAACGTGCAAAAATGTGCCCAAATGCACACAGAACCAGAGGAGTTCACACAGGGGTCAGTGTGCAAACACAAAGGAGAAAGAATAGAATCGAAGACTAACAAGTGTTCAAAAGGCGGTAAGCGTGAGATGTCTGAGAGTGGGGTACAATAAAAACAAAGGAGGGGTAAGGAGCACATAAAAAAAGGTATAGAGGAGAACACCGAAGTGTCTCATAAAGGACTAGAGGAGAAGAACTATAAATAGCATGGCATAGTAAGTAGACCAAAGAACCCACATATGTGCAGTAGACAAGGCTATGCAAAAGGGTAGGAGCAACCAAAAGGAAACTATGTGTATGAGTGTGATACATTCATACCTCTTGGGGTCAGCGAACCATACTGGACTATGAGGCGATTTTCCAAAGTATAGCGGCTGCGGTCGCCAGAGTGACAAAGGACAATACCAGTGACACGGATGTCGTCTTTGCCCTTGTGATCAGGGGAGTTGAAGTGGGAAGACACCGGAGTACCAGTATTCTGTTGGACATCACGTAGATGTTCACAAAATCTTTCCGCTAATCTTCTCCCAGACTCACCAATATAGGTCATGTGGCATCGTTGGCATATGATGGCATAAATGATGTTGCGGGACACACATGTGAAGCTATGCTTGATCTCGAACCGTCCATTAGGGAACAAGACCGAGTCAGCAGGGAGCACATAGGCACAGGTGAGACAGTTACGACCACAAGGGGCCGTACCGAAGTGTTGAGGGTGGGAGCGAGGGAGATGGCTCCTAACCAAAATATCTCTCAGATTCCTGTCGCGCTTAAAAGCGATCATCGGGGGATCACTAAAAAGTAGACGGGCAGTGGGATCAGAGAGGAGAATGGAACGGTTGAGTATCCTCACAGCAGCTAAGTTGTGAGGATGATATGTGAGGGTGAGTATAATTCTCTCAGAAGGGGGACGGTTGGAAGGAGTGAGTGCCACGGGACGGGAGATAAGGGTGACCCGCTTGAGGGCAGACTGGAGGATCGAGTCTGGATAAAGCCGGCGGCTGAAGAAACCTAACATGAGGTGAGCCTGTAGGAGGAAATTTTGGTCATCCTGGCAGATGCGACGGAGACGCAATAACTGAGAGAACGGAATAGAATCACGACAAGAAGGTGAATGTGATGAAGTGTAGAGAAGATAACAATGGGCGTCTGTGGCTTTATAGAAAACCGAGGTATGGAGGTCAGAAGTGCCTAAAGAAACGATAAGATCTAGGAAGGTAACAGAGGAAGTGGATATACAAGATGTGAACTTGATAGCTTTGTGATAGCTACCAATGTGGTCGATAAACCTGGAGAGGTCATCCTCAGGTAGATCAGTAAGTCCGAAGCAGTCATCAATGTACCGAAGTTATATGATGGGAAGGGGACCTTGATATGAATTGAGAATTTGGTACTCAAGTTAGCCCATAAACAGGCAAGCATAGCTGGGGCCATCTTGGTGCCCATGGCTACTCCACTAACCTGGTCATAGAAGTTACCATCGAACTCAAAGGTATTGAGGTTAGGTACAAGCTCAGTAACGCGGAGAAGGGTGGCAGTATCCACAGAGGGGTGTTGTCTCTGGTCAAGAAAGAAACGTAGAGCTAAGAGGCCGTCGGAGTGAGGAATAGAGGTGTAGAGGGAGCAAACATCAAGGGTAAAAAGTCGGTATGAGCGACCATGGTAGAGAGAGATAGAAGAGAAGATATTAAGTGCATGGTTTGTGTCCTTGACATATGAAGGAAGACTGGCAACCATGGGCTGGAAGACACTGTCTAGATAGTCAGATATGTGTTCAGTCGGGCAAGCATACGCAGACACGATGTGGCGTCCTGGATAGTCGATTTTGTGAATTTTGGGGAGCATATAGAAAGATGGTTTCCCAAGACCACTATTCGGGATAATAAGGCGAGACGCGCTAGGGGGAAGGAGGTGGTCACGGATCAGTCCCTTGATGGTAGATTGGACCTGCTTATTGTGGGAGACAGTGGCGTCGTCAGGACGGGGTTTATAAAACATGGTATTGGATAGTTGTTTGTTGCCCTCTGGAATGTATAAGTCTCTGCTCCAAACTACCACCGCTCCCCCTTTATCTGCCGGTTTGATGACAATGTCTTCTCGGCGACGGAGATTAGAGAAGGCCCGAAGCTCAGAGGGAGATAAATTAGATCGGTGAAGTTTTCTAGGGCACAGTTGTTGTATCTCACGTGAGGTGACATTTATGTAGTGATCCAAGGCCTGGGATGCGCCGGGTTGAGGGGTCCAATCCGATTTACGGGAGTGGAAGCAAGAAAACTCGTCTACAGGAAGGAGGAAGTTGCAGTAGTGCCAGAGTAATGGAGCTTCAAGCGCATACGTCTATGGAAATCATGGACATCCTTACAAAGATTGTAATGGTCACTAGAAGGACGAAGGGGGATACATTTTAAACCTTTAGAGAGAACAGACCTCTCATGTGAGAGATGGAGGTCGGGGGTATACAAAAAACTAAAGAGTCGGTAGCTGACGTAACAGGTATAGAGGAGGGTGGGGCGGGGCGGAGGAAGGAGATCTTCTTCTTGTGCTGGGAGGACATAAAAATATAGAGTTGCCTATTAAAGTCGTGGATGATCTGTCGGATAAAATGGTCTGAGCCGGTCATTAAACACCTGAGTCTCGACACCAGCCATAGACGCTTAGTGCGCAGGTGGGGGACTAGCCTGGTGTAGTTGGCTAGAACGAGCCTCATACGATGGAAACCAAGGCGTCTTTCAATACTATCATATCGCCTAATTTCACTAAGGTTAGGCTGGTGGACAAAGGGGGTGAACTTAGACCGGAACCCAAATGGGAGAATCTTAAATTGTATACAATTTTGGAGGAAATTGACGTGGCAACTAAATCTGGTAAACTTATAAGTAGTAAAGGCGAGTTCAGTGGATATAGAAGAGATGTCTGTAGGTAAATACTGGAAGGCTAAAAGAGTGCCTCGGCGTATGGAGTTCGAAAACTGTTTAAGTGTGGGCATGCTGTCAGAGAAAGGAACAAGTGAAAGGACTAAGCTAACACAGGCGAAGAAGAACTAAAACTAAAATAAGGTATGAGTGATGATGGTGATCACAACAATGATAACAACGTAATAGGTGGCAAACGTACAGAAACTAAAGGATGATCAAAATGGCAGTCTAGTAAAAGGACTAAACTAAGATATAAATACTAAAGTAAACACTAAGGACAAAATACAAACATTAAGTAGCAGCGGTATTGTACTAGTAAAGGGTTAAGGCATAAAAATACGAAGCTGCAAAACAAAAGACCCCTGTGTGAACTCCTCTGATTCTGTGTGCATTTGCGCACATTTTTGCACGTTTCTCTACGTTCACTACAGCCGCACTTGGTTGCTATTTCCTTTTGTTTTGACAGGATAGATAATTTTGTTTTCTTTACACATTTCGATTGTTTTTGTTTTGGTTGTTTCGTTATTAGTTTTGTGTGTATGTTTTTTTTTTTTTGCTCCTGATGAAGGCCTATTGGGCCGAAATGTCGTTTAGTCTATGTCGTCCACTTATCACGTAAAGCTTCTTATAAACCATTTTTTTATTTTTTTATTTTTCCTATACAGCTTTACTGCAGTTTCTCATTTTTATGCCTTAACCCTTTACTGATATTTGTACCTGGCACGCAGATTTATTGCAAGTAATGACAGCGAGGGATAGCTTAAGTCCCCTGCAACTTTCACCTCAACTTGCTGTGGTTAAGCAGCATGTCATTTTATATTCCTCTTCCCTACGACCTGATGTGTTTCTTGATTTTTTTTTTTTTTGGATTAACTGAATTGAAATTAATATGCCCCGGTATATGTAAAGTCATTTTTAATTGCCCATTTTGCCAATGGAATTGTTTGTTAATTGCGCCCCCCCCCCCCAATGATAGTAATATTATGTATGACGTTTTCTTTCCTTCCCTCAAAACCAGAAAACGTCAGAGGGAGAAGTTTGATATTTATGTTTGCAGCTATCTTTCAACAACTCTCATAATTTATGTTTGCAGCTGTCTTTCAACAACTCTCATAATTTATGTTTGCAGCTATCTTTCAACAACTCTCATAATTTATGCTTGCAGCTATCTTTCAACAACTCTCATAATTTATGTTTGCAGCTATCTTTCAACAACTCTCATAATTTATGTTTCCAGCTATCTTTCAACAACTCTCATAATTTATGTTTGCAGCTATCTTTCAACAACTCTCATAATTTATGTTTGCAGCTATCTTTCAACAACTCTCATAATTTATGTTTCCAGCTATCTTTCAACAACTCTCATAATTTATATTTGCAGCTATCTTTCAACAACTCTCATAATCAGCTTATGATCATTTCGAGCTAACGAAATCCTGACTTCTTCATTCTCTGATATTGTCGTCACGTTATTTCGTCTTTCATCCACGTCTGTCGTCGCTTTCTTGCACGATGAGCAAAGTAAAAGGTAAAGGAACGAGACTTGAATCTACGTTTCAGCATGCGGATTTTTTTTACCATATATGCTCGTCCGCCTATCCAGAAGTGTTCGAAGACTCCTGTCTAGTGTCGCCTCAAGCATCGTAACCGATGACAGAGGCACTATTCCTTACCTTCCCAGAGTATGAACACTGGTACCCATTTCTGCCAGCAGTTGGGTAGACCGAAGGGGCATCGTTTATTTTTCCAGCCATGAGTACAAATCACAAACTGCCTCGAATCGAACACAAGTTGTCCGAATGGCGGTAGCTAGTGAGGTGGTTTTCCCAATTAGGCTACCGAGGGACCTGGATATGACAATACCACTTGTGTTCCTGTTTCTGGTGATGATCATAAAATCTTCGGAGAGGATTACGTGCTACCTTGCTCAATACAATGAGTTACTTACAGACATAACCGTTTATTCCTTACTAACTACTTTATTCTTTTTTCTTTTAGCTAAAACTTTACATCTCATTTAAAGTTTTAAACAAACGGTAAAGAAGTAGCTGTTCAGTAGTAAATTAAAACAATATTTTGATGAACTATTTAAACTGAATGACAACATAACAAATATTTTTGTGCTAATTTAGACCAAGATGAACATAGTAATAAAGGTAAAGAGCCGCTTTTTGCCACGTGGCGTATAGACTTTCGGCACATTATTTTTGAGGTAATGCGATCCGTGCCGCTTTACTGTTTCCTGTTGTATGGGTAGTGATTCATATATTAGATTCATGAATCTAGAGGTAAAACCAGTACAACCACTGACAACTTTGACACCTTCTTCTGTACAATATTGAATTTCCAAGAAACATGTTAATATTATAAAAGTTAAATGAAGCAAGAAGATTTAAGAGGTACCCTCCATGCCTCGACGTGTATGTGGAATCTGGTTCCGGCTTTCCGATAAAATTAAAGTGGGTTCAAACAAGTTTGATGCGCCTCAGTTGACCCATTCAGTTAGGATAGAAAGCGAGCTCATGTCCAAAGTAGGTTCACTAAACACTGGGCTATCGCAGTCTATATCCCTCTGAAAGATTATCATGGCAGCATTGAAAACGATACCGTTTATTTAAATTTAACAAATTGTTTATTTATTTCAATATCATCTGGTGTTCAGCGTATCATCATTTGAGAACCACTGCAGCAATGAATCCTGGAAGAGTGTTATTTTTATCTGAATATCATAAAAGAATGAAACCGCTCCTTGTCTTTAGTGTACCAAAGATGTGACGTCACTATCTAGCTTAGTTAAATACTGTTGACATTATTTGAGGTAATGTGTCGGTATTTTATCGCGGCTATTCTGTAATTCTGTCTATTTAAATATCCGCTTTTAGGGGAATTTCTTTTATGGTAGAACATATGGCCTATATGATTTCGTTAATTCACTTGTCTATAGAACCAATGAGAAGAAAACAACTGGAATATATGTAGAAATGTGGTTTTACATAAGAATGTTGAGAATACCATGGACAGCTAAGATGAGTAATGAAAATGTGCTGAAAGAGGTCAAAGCAAAAAGAGAGCTAATTTCCAATATTAGGAAGAAACAATCATCATTTTTTGGCCATGTAATGAGAAGAGAACAACTAGAATATATTGTAACAACTGGAAAAATTGAGGGAGGAAGAGATAGAGGGAAACAAAGAGAAAAGATACCAGACAACTTAAGAGAATGGCTTGGCAGAAGGTCAACAACAAAAATGATAAAGAACTGTCGAGATCGAAAGATGTGGAGAGACATGATCACCGACGTCAGTAGGCCTGGTACTTGATGATGATGATGATGATAGAACCAATTTGTTATTCTTTCCAACACCATTTATTTTTAAACTTCTCTTTTCTTCTGTCTTGTTTATATAGATCTATATATATATACACACATACAATTTTATTGTTTTCTTCTTTACTTTCTTCTTCATCTTCTACCACTTCATAACCTCTTCCTTCGACTTCTTCTTCTGCTGTTCGTCCTTCACCTCTTCCTTCCAATATTGCTTCCTCTTCGCCTGCTCCTCCTTCACCTCTTTCTTCAATTTCTGCTTCTTCTTCCTCTCTTTCTTCATTTTCCTATTGTCCGTCTTCTGCTTCCTCTTTCACCCAGTTTTTTTTTTTTTTTCAGTTTAAACTTTCTGTCGTTAAATTGGCGTTGTTGCGTCATGTCGCGACTTTAACAGCTTTTATGTCAAAGACATCAAGCAGCAGCAGGCGATTATTGAACTCAAAGTTGTATACTGAAGTCAACAGTGATACATTCATAATCTGTAGGATTATTGTAGCGTGTTGTTCCATAATTATATCAACAATAGATTAAGACATCTGTAACATATCGACCAGAAAGAAAACCATTATAACCCCCAAGTTGATGAACTTATAAATAAGAAGCCGCATATGGGTTGATCAAACTGTATTTTCGTCTTGTCAGACGGTCTTGTAGAGGCTATTGTGTATTTTTTTAGGTTTTGTTTTTGTCGAACAGCTTCTCTCGTGGCTAATTGTACCAAAATTTGACAAACAGACGCGGTCACATAATAAACAAATCAGGCTCGCTGGTCCACATGGTTTTCCATCCTTTTTCATGAGTCTTTTCTCTTCTAAGTTTTGCCTTACAGTTAACGATATTATTTTACAGATATCTCTATATCGTAGTTTAAGTCTGCCGATTTGTCTTTTTCCGTGTGTTAGTTCGCCATATAGTATTTTCATGGGGATGCGCTTTTCTTCCATTTGCTGGACGTGCCCCAGTCATCTTAATCGTCGACATCTGAGCATCGACATGATTTTTGGGGTCTTAGCACGTTGCAGGACAGTTAAGTTGGTTATTTTGTCCTCCCATTTGATGTGCATTATTCTGCGGAGACATCGCATTTTTCCAAGTTGATCAAACTGAAGTTACAAGAATCCAGGATAGTTGCTGGACTGAAATCGATCAGTGACTCACAGCTAACTACTTGCGTTATGATCTACTAACAACAACAGCTGATCAAGCGACCATACAGCTCTCGTCCGTCATGATTTAGAAAACTTTTCTAGCCAAGTAAGTAGAGATCGAGAGAGAATGCAACCTTGTCTATTAATGATATGCTGTAGTCGGAATGTTCTACCGAAATAATTCAAATATTTCAAATTGTTGCAAAGGACAGCACAACGTACCTACGCCATTTAACGACATTTTAAGATGTGTACGAAACAGGGAAACGGTCGCTATGCGAGCACAAATAAACATTTCACAAAACGAATGACATATTTCAAGGGTTAAGGCATAAAAATGCGAAGCTGCAGTAAAGCTGAATGTGAGGAAAAATTAAAAAATAGGAAAACAATGGTTTATAAGAAGCTTTACGTGATAAGTGGACGACACAGACTAAACGACGTTTCGGCCCAATAGGCCTTCGGCAGGAACAAACAAAAAAAACACACACACAAAACTAATGACGAAACAACCAAAACAAAAACAATCGAAATGTGTTAAAGAAAACAAAAATGTCTATCCTGTGTGTAAACCGAGGTCAAAACGAAAAGGAAAAAGCAACCAAGTGCGGCTGTCGTGAACGTACTGAAACGTGCAGAAATGTGCGCAAATGCACACAGGACCAGAGGAGTTCACACAGGGGTCAGTGTGCAAACACAAAGGAGAAAGAAAAGAACAGCAGACCAACAGGTGCTCAAAAGGCAGCAAGGAGCACAGAAAAAAGGTATAGAGGAGAACACTGACGTGTCTCATTGGGGTCTCGAGGCTGGGAACTATAAATAGCATGGCATAGTAAATAGACCAAAGAACCCAAATATGTGCAGTAGAGAAGGCTATGCAAAAGGGAAGGAGCGACCAAATGGAAACTATGTGTATGAGTGTGATACATTCATACCTCGTGGGGTCAGCGAACCATACTGGACTACGAGGCGATTTTCCAAAGTATAGCGGCTGCGGTCGCCAGAGTGACAAAAGGACAATACCAGTGACACGGATGTCGTCCTTGCCCTTGTGATCAGGGGAGTTGAAGTGGGAAGACACCGGAGTACGAGTATTCTGTTGGACATCACGTAGATGTTCACAAAATCTTTCCGCTAATCTTCTCCCAGACTCACCAATATAGGTCATGTGGCATCGTTGGCATATGATGGCATAACTGATGTTGCGGGACACACATACATGTGAAGCTATGCTTGATCTAAAATATTCTCTGACAATATAACGCAACATCATTTAGATCTAGATGTTGGTCTGCTGTTCTTTTCTTTCTTCTTTTTTTGTTCGCACACTGACCCCTGTGTGAATTCCTCTGGTACTGTGTGCATTTGCGCACATTTTTGCACGTTTCTGTACGTTCACGACAGCCGCACTTGGTTGTTATTTCCTTTTCGTTTTGACCTCGGTTTACACACAGGATAGACATTTTTGTTTTCTTTAACATATTTCGATTGTTTTTGTTTTGGTTGTTTCGTTATTAGTTTTGTGTGTGTTTTTGTTTGTTTGTTCCTCTTGAAGGCCTAATGGGCCGAAACATCGTTTATTCTGTGTCGTCCACTTATCACGTATAGCTTCTTACACACCATTTTTTTCTATTTTTTTTTTTACATATTTCAAGTAATTTGCTACAGCAAAAGGAGAAATATTTAAAGAAGATTATTTACAAATAGATTCAATAGCACTGGCAAATATGTCAACATAAAGACACATCTGATTCATCAAGTATGATCAGTTTCCATGAACAGTAAGTAATATAAACCCACCACACTTTTGTATTGGCGATGTATGATTTAATTCTATTAGCGTGTTATTGTTTCAAGCAGAGCTCACAGATAGTCAAACTCTGACAAAATAATTTAAAATATGTTCATAGTATCAACATTTATTTGAAAAGTCATATTTTAATTTCAACAATTTATGATGCAACTTTAATATGAAAACTACAGTGTTCTATTAATTTTGTAATAAATTATCTCTATACTCAAGTGTCTAATTATAGAATATGACGAAGAACACAATTACAGCACTAAGGGACGTTGATAGTTAAGACGTTTAACTGCTCGTGGGACAAACCGGCCCAGAGTTCTAGGATACCACGAAACCGGTCTAGAGAATGTTGCCAAATGACAAATAGTTGATGAAGCTCAACCGAAGCATATAGCTCAAATAAAGTGTATGGGGGGGGGGGAGTATCAAGTTTCGTTAGAAGAAAATTGGTAAATAACAAAGATGAGACACGGTTTGATTTCAAAGATAGTTTATTCAGCCATTATTGGCCATATAGGAATCAAAAACTTGCTTTAATAACACTATCCAATGGCTACCAACAAACACACGAACATATAAGAAAAAATGCAGATAGAATATGATCCTTAGTAGAACAACTATATCGTAACTTAGTCATGCAGATGTTAAGAGTCGTATAATAACGAATTTTATTAATGGACAACATTTTCAAAGTTAAAACACATTTAATCATAAATGATTATTCTACTTTAGACCAGTTTATAGATGTAGGATTACAAGAACAAATCCTGAACACCTGAACGAAAGAGATGAATATTAGACAAGTTCAGACAAGAGAGGAAAAGACAGCCTTGTATCAGTTACCAAGATAGTAACAGAAACAGATCAGATCAAAACTAATAATGGAGGAAATGTAAATCATAGAGAGTACAGAAACACATATGGAGGAAGATCATTTCAAAGATAAATGACATAGATAAATATAGACATAAGGTAAGTTACATGGACAATAACAGAAATATACAGTGCTACAGGTGTCACAAACTCGGGCAACATTGCAAAGACATGTAATGCTATAGTGTAATGTATACATTTAAACAAAGGAGACACCATTTGGGTAAATCTCTCTCTCTCTCTCTCTCTATATATATATATATATATCTTTCTCTCTTCGATTAAGTCTCAATCAGAGTAGAATTCCAGACGGTCTTATGAAGTCAGCTGTCTGTTTAAGTGATTCGATTGCCCCATATAGATTCTCTTCAAGGGAGGTGTGTGTGTGGACCACGTTGTCCTTCTCAGGTCTGTGGACTGGGGGCAATCCCGTAGAACATGTTTTGTTGTCATGTTGTCCAGTGTACAGTGGCATAGGCTGGTTGTACCTATTTTGAATTTGGTGAACATGTGATTTCTCATTCTATTGTGGCCAGTGCGTAGGCGAAGTATGATGACTTGATCCCTCCTTGATGGCTGGTGGTATCCGTCCCTCTCGTTATGCTTTGGGTGTTCTCGTTTCCATTTTTCCTGATACAGACCTTTGATGATGGATTTGGCTTCATCATATCTGACCGGATGGTTCTCTTGTGGTAATTCCCCCCCCCCCCCACTTTAGCTAATTTGTCTGTGCGTTCATTTCCGTGTATATTACAGGTGTGAAGGAATCCACTGAATGAATACTCTCTGGAAGTTATTGCATAGTTGGTCTAGGGTTGTTCTCAAGTCATATAGTTCATTGTTCCTGGGGCATTTTAGAACTGTTAGTACTGACAGTGCGTCAGTCAGTATCACCAATTGATTGTGCATGTTATTTTTGTCTTGAATAGCCAGTTTTCCAGCATCTCTGAGGGCCTCAATTTCTGCTTTAAAATTGTTTGAGAATTTCCCAGTATCAATTGACCTGGTGATCTCTTCCTGGTTATTCAGCATCAAGAACACACATCCCCCTCAATTTCTCGTGGCATTTGTAGCAGAGCCATCTGCTGTGTATATGTGGGACCAAGAGTCCTGTTGGTAGTTGTCATCGCTCATGTGTTTTTCTGCTACGTTTTTTTTCTTTCTATGTCTGATTGGGTGTCTTTTTTATGATTCCTGTTATATCTTCCTTAAGTTCTGGTATTTTGTGTTTCCCATGAGGAGACATATCAGATTGGCCCAAGGGTTTCGGTATTGTTTGGGACAGTACTGGGTCTCTAGTTGCCAGTTCATTTGACAATGCAATGAAGTTGCTCATCTTAGTCGTACTATTCCGTAACCAGTTATTCTTTGGTGCATGGGATGATTAAGGAGCCTTCTATATTTCTCCGCTTGTTGCAATACTTTAGTGACCCGTCTGTCATATTAGGGTTGTAAATCTGTTACTGTTTCTAGAGTGTTGATAGGTGTAGATTTCATAGCACCAGTGATGATACGGGCAGCTTGATTTTGTCTTCTGTTAATTTTGCTAAGCTGTGATTTGGAAGCCATAGCCCAGGCTATGACTCCATACTCTAGGACTGGTCTGACTCTTTCTACGTATAGTCGTGTCAAGATATTGCTGTCTGCTCCCCAGTCCGTTCCTGCCATTTTTTTCATAATATCAGTTCGTTTTCTGGCTCTTTTGCTTGCTCTGTCTATCTGATTTTTCCAAGTCATTCTGCGATTCATGGTGACGCCAAGATATGTTGTGTTTTGGTCAATTGGAAGTGTATGGTCTTTGATCTTCAAGTTTGCAGAGAGTATGTTCTTGAAAGGCTAAAAATATTTGGGTAAATGTGGAAATTGAATAAGAAAACAGAGGGAGATCAACGTTTGTATTACAGCAGATGTAACTACGTCAATGAAGTAGCGAAAAGGAAAAACATAAATTTACCAACACCAGGAGGTAGATTGTTTACTCCAGAGGAAATAGTCATTCATCCACAACCTGCAGCAATTATAAACAATCACAGTAGTAGTAATAGACAGAGAGTACAATAGGCAATAGGTAGTCAAGAAAGTTTACAACAAAGCAAGTAGAGGAAGAAAATAATGTACAAGAAGTAATAATATTTTTTTGCCATCAGACAATGCACCTTATAATAGTACAAGGACCAAATTAAGAGACAGATCGCAAAAAAAAATAGAAGTTATAGAGGAGATGCCACAGACAACAATATATCACGCAGCCGAACTAGTGAAAGCGATAGTGAATTATCTGATGAAACACCGTATGGAAACATCAGGGCAGAGAAGAAGTGAAGATAGGAAAAGCGCTAGAAAAAAGAGAGACAGTACTACAGATGCACAAATAATGCCAATACTAAAACATAGATTGAGAGGAGAATACAGAGATAAAAGAATGCAAAGACAGCATGTATGTAACAATTCTTAGCCGTGTTCGCCATGAAAGCCAAAGACAAACGAGTATCTTTCTAGTCATGGAAAACAGAGATGGTGGTTAGTGTGATGGATTAGTATTGTTCTTTTGGAGAAAAATGTTCTGTACTGGAACAAGTTATACTCATTAAGGTTTGAATACCTTATTTTCATTGTGTCCCTAAGTCAGAGAGGAACAATTTGTGAATAAAAGTCGTTTTTGTAATTGAATAGATTAATGTGTGAGCTAATGTAGTGGTTATATAGTTATAGTGAAGTATTTATAAAGATTATCTAGCTGTGAGATGTGTGGGGAGTGGTTGCCAATGAAATATCTTCTGTGATAATATTGTGTAATTATGTTGTGTTTGTGCAGGATTTCATCTATTTTGACGCACAGAGGACCGTACTTAGGGGCCTTCTTATTTTAGCAGCTATGTTTTGTCAGTAACATCGTATCATGAGCAACAGTAACTTTAATTACATGTTCTTAACCCGTGTTGCAGTTATTTCCATCTCAACTTGTTGGTTAATATCTGTCACAATTAACTGTCAGTTCTATCATCTACACTACTGACTATTTATCCCTTGGTTACTTTTAAGACCAACCCTCATCCTGTGCTATACAACACATCTTATGTATATTTATTACAATGCATCTACTCAATACACAATTACGGATGAATGACATGGAAGTCTATCTACAAGTGTATGTAGGTTTCCATCGACCTGTCACTAAACTGCAGTGACAAATTTATATTGTCGCACTCCTTATAGCATTAGTTCATATTTTCTAATATTTATCTTTAACTCTTCCGTACGGAAGCTTTTTATCAATGCAACGTAAAACATTTCAGATGAGATATATGATACAAAACATGTAAAAAGTATATGGTTTGATGGTCTACATCTTCTTCTACTTCTCCTACCTTTCAGCTCCCTGTGGAGCATAGGTCTTCACAAACACTTTCCAAGCCGCTCTGTTTCTTTCCATTCCTTTAAGATCGTTCCATACCTTCCCCCATCATCTTCATCTCTGTTTCTATCTGTCTTCTCTTATCCCTTGGTTTTCCTCTTTGTCTTTTTCCCTGGGGATTCCAAAAAAGGGCATATGTAATACTCTCAGTTGGCTTCCGCAGTGTGTGTCCTATCCAGCGCAATCGTCTTCGCTGTATCCACTGGTATTTGACTGGTACATTTCCATAATTCTATGTTAGTGATTTTATCCTGCCATTTCCATCCTTTTATTCCGCGTAAGCATCCATTAATAAAAGTCTTATCCTTCATGATTGTCATTTTAGTTCATGTTTCACAGACATATAAAAAGACTGACTTAACATTGGAGTTGAAAATTGTTATATGGTTTGATAGTTGTTCACACTACTGAAATTAAGAGTGACGTACTGTGGGCCGAAACGTACGGGAAAAGTTAATATCCACCATAAGACATAACAAGAGTAACAAAATGTGGACAATGTTTGAACTTGATGTCATTAGGTTCTTCAACAAATAAATTCATGCACTTCTGTTTGTTACAAAAATAATTCCAGTGTGAGAGGAATATCACAAAATAGATTTTTGAAAACCCTCTAGTTAAAGATACATTTACATAAAAAAATAATAATAATAAATTCACATTCAGGGAAGCAGCACATTATACAAACCACGAAAATGACAATTCGAAATTTAAAGCAATAACACATCATAAAAACCAGAAGTCTACTTTCTGATTGAATCTATCAGCTTACTCAGGAACGACACGAACTGGACTCTAAGAAGTATTTGATGTCACTAAAGAAATCAGGACTGATTAGGGTAAGTTTCATTTTTGTTACAGGTCACTTGGGTGTGAGAAGAACGGATAAGCAGAATAAATCTCACAAAAAAAGGCAGATCAAAACAGAACTTGAGTTCTCGGTCTCCACATACTAAGGGACACACTGGGAAGAAGATCTGAGTAATTATGGACGTATCTGATGTGTAGTTAGAACAATCAATCGAGTAAAGTAAACAAACCAGTAAAATTATTTCAAAGTTAAAGAAACAAAATACATTATATAAATCTATCTCTCACATAAACGAGTTCTCAACTTTTCCCGAACATCGTAAGTTAACTCCCATGCAGGCACCACAATGATATTGTCACTAACAACAGCACTCAATACCTCAGCGGGTAGTTGATTCTGCAAATTGTGATCCACCAAAACCACAACCCGACAAGGGTTCTCAACTGTTTGGCTGTATATTGCAGACCTGTATACAAACATTGCCCACTCGTCATCTTCAAGAAAACTTCTATTAAAAACTAAAACGATTCTCCAGCTGTTGTTTATAGCATTGAAAATGTTGTTTGCCGTATCTGGACCCACCATATCTTTGTGTAAAACGTAAGTACTGAGATGCAAAACATCCCTGATAAAAGGCATTACATGAAAACAGGCGAAGTTATAGTCTAATTCTGAGTAGCCGATGTATACGCCAATACGGTAGTCTTGTGCTCTTTTCACTTTGTATCCAGTAAAGAATTGTAGAAGAGCTGATTTAATAAAAATGTGATACTTTCGAACAAAAATACGACAACAAAACATATTGTCATGCAGAAGAGCATGATAATGGCTAAAGAAAGAAAGAAACCACCCCAACATTTTCTCCAAAATTCCTCTAGATTGTTGCTTGTGGATGTGGATAAAATGGATGTATTCTCTGCGTTGCCTGTACACAATAAATCAACATGAAGATCGTTCTGAACCTCGGTCGCTTGTAACCACATGAGAAATGGGAAGTTATCACAATTACATGATATGGCGTTTCCAGACAAGAGCAAGCGAAATCCGTCAGGTTTCTTGGCAAGTTGATCGAGTTGATATCTTTGGTCAGCATGAATGGTAGTTATAGAATTCTGACTGAGATCTAACAAATTTAGCTTTGGGTGTTCGTTAAATCAAAAGGAATAGTTTTAAATCGATTCCTTGACATGTTGACCTGTTGTAAGTTTACATTAGTAATAAATGTGTCTTCCGCTAGAATATTTAGAGAATTCCACGAAATACTCAAATGTTTCAGCAAAACAAGACTTTTGAAAAATAGTCCGCTCATCTGTGACATAAAATTACTATCCAGACCACAATTTGATAAAAACAAATTTTCCAGGCTAAGAAAATGATCGAAAAAATATTCCGCTGTATTGGACATTGTGTTTCCGGACAAGATCAAGGTTTCTAAAGCATCAAGTCCAGTTATGTTTCCCATAAAGTTGTACAATTTTCCAAAGCTTAAATCCAGAAATTTCAAATTCTTTGCTCCTTTTATTTTAAAATTCCAATCTAAAGGGGCTGTTGGTGGTGATGCCTTAAAATTAATAACCTGAAGTGACTCAGAAACTGTCCCCCAAATATAGCCAGACTCCAGAAACAAGAAATTACCAATTCCATTCATCTCGTGATTTCTTGAGGTAGAAGACAAGCTGACACTGATGTTGTTTCTATTTTGGATATGCATGTTGCCAGATTGTGTACATTTGTCACTTTCATAACTGATTAATTCACGTTTCTTTCTTGACACATATTTTCCATTCAATAAGTAATTTGACTGCTCATTGAAACTGTCCGTGGAAAGCGGGGAATCAAAACATCTTGTCAGCGCAAATTGCATATTAAATATTTCAAGGTTTTTAAAGTTAATTATGTGGAAAATTACCGGCTTAGATCCGAGAATTGGGTTTTGAGAAAGATCAATGCTTTTTAGACATCTATTCCATAAAGAACCAACAAATGCGTTCTCTTGAATTACGTAAATTTTGCTGTTAATTAAACTAAAGCTCTGTACACAAATTTCTAGCAAATACTGAGTACTTGTATAGTTTAACACTCCATCATTTTCGATAAAACTTACATAATTGTCATGTGCAAAAAATGAACGTTTTCAAAGTAAATAACTGACATGTTTCTCCCTGCTAGCGGTTTCAGCGCCAGCAATGAATTAATCACCCCAAGTCTAACAGCTAGAAACTTCAAGCTATCCAGTTTTTGTAGCGGTCCTAGAGCGGTATCGCTGAAGTTAGACAAGAGAGGGAAATCATAACAATGTAGCACGTTTAAATGTCTGACATTTTGAAAACTTGTGTTATCAATATTTCTTGAGTTACCTGTTAATTCTAAATATGATAACTTCGTTAAGTTTGCAAACTCACTCCCAAAACATAGCGGGTCTCCAACCGCATCTATGGATAGATGATTCAAACTTTCTAACTTGCTGAGAAAGTTGTCTGCATAACAGGCGTGACCCATATCATTGTTTGTGTTGTCCCTTATAAGTAGAACCTTCAGATTTATTAGAGAGTCAAATACGCCTCGTGGATATGACAAATAAGTGAAACTTAGATCATTATCCTCTAGGTTGAGATATTCCAATTTTTCTAAACCCGCGAAGGCATCTACCTCAAGTTGATTTATTTTATTTCCTGAAACACTGAGCCTCACAAGATCAAGAAGATGGTAGAAAGAAAAATTTGAAATTGATGTCAAGTCGTTGTGGTCTAGAAGAATTACGTTCGTGTTTGTTGGAAACCATAATGGACTGAGAGCGTCCAAGGCAAGCCCTGAACAATCGACAACGTTTAGTCCATCGGTGAAACTGAAAGAACATCGATTATCTCCATAATGTTCATATTTTTCATTGTAATGTTCATTTCCTTTAGCTGGTGCATTTTTTTTAGTAGAGGTTTGATATACATTTGCAGAAATATCGTTACCTGTTTGCTCAGTTTCTTGACTTTGTGTTGAGTTTATGTAGTCAGAAATTGTAAAGTAAGAACCACCAACATTTTGTTTTTGTTTAGTATCAACAGTATCGACATAGTCTTTTGAATTTACGGTTTGTTTTATTTCTCGTGTAGCTCCTGTCCATATGGAAAGTTTAGTTGTGTTCCTGTCGGATAATTTCATCCGTTCTTGTATAGTCCCTGATTTTATCGAGTCTGAACTGTTGTACTGTTCTGAAGGTAAATCCTGATTTTGAGAAAGTCCAATAAACACAACAAGTAATATGAAAATAAAGAAACTAGCATTGCACTCTGCAATAGGATGAATACATTTCACTGAATCAAATAAGATACGTGACAGCAAGAAAGCCATCATGTTCAACCACAATGATGGGGATTCAAAATCTACGGCGTCGTCACAAAACTCTCTGTAACGTTACCTCACACGAGATCCACACAAGACACTATAGAAGATGTCTAATGGAAATAATTCTTATAACCGTTGCTAACACACTAAATATTACTTTAAAATGCTGGGTCTCTTGCATGACTGGTCATACATACAAGTTTTTTCCTATTCTGTACCGACAATGACGCGCTCCGCGATCACCTTTACCAGTAGCCATTTCTCTTTAATATATTGAATCACCTATTTCAAGTAAGGCTGGGGGTGTAAATGTGATAACAAAAATAATATAAATCACTTCCTTTTGATATATTATTAGTGGTTCTCACACTTTTACCTTGTGTGATTTCATAATTACGCTTTAGTAATAATCTTTGAAAAGGTTCCCACATCTGCGGATATAAACAGCTTGCCACAGGATCAGTGAATCAGAACTATCCAAACAACACTCCATCTCTTCGCGGTGCCTTTAGAAACAGATTAATATGTCCAGTCCGGCCAAGAGAGAAGACATTGAAGAGGGAAGGCAACCTGATACTCAAAAATTCCATGCTGAAATCGGATGGATGGGCCGAAAGCGCAAATATCACAGTTCTACAACAAACCCCAAAACAACACAAACACGCTCCTCACTTAATGTCCTTTTAAAGTTTGACGACGAATCGGTGTAAACCTTCAGTTATCGGGTAAACGCCAGCAAGCACATGTGTATTATTATAGACAAAGATATGGTAGCATTGAAATCGTTACTGTTTTTAATTTTAAAATTGTTCATTTAATTTAGTTCATGTGGTGTTCAGTGTTGTTTTATTTGAGAACCACTGGGACAATGCTTCATGGGGGAAAAAAGTGTCATTCATATGAGATCATCAAGGAAGGGCGAATACATATCTGGCATTATTAAAGACCAAGAAAAATGTGAATATTACAGTCTAACGTGATTTTTATCTAATGACATTCCCCTACATAATATGTCTGGGTATACATAATATATTGCAGCTCTTCTCTGTCTATTTAAAGCCATGCCATTTTGTTGTTTTATATGGTAGAATGTATGGCTTGTGGAATTTCGTTAATTCACACGTCTAGAGAACTAATCGGTTGTTCCTTCATACACTTTATAATTCTAAAGTTGCTCTACTGTTCTGACTTTCCTCCAATATATTGCATATATAAATATATATCATTCTTTCAATTAATTCTTCACATTTTTTCTTCTCCTCCTACTTATTTTTCCACGTATTTTCTTAACCATTTATTTTCGTCCAGCAATTTTACTCATTGTCGTTAAATTAGTGCTTTTGCGTCCATTCGTGGTTTTAGCAGCCTTTTAGTCATTGACAATAAGAAAATAGCAAAAAATTCATGAGCTCTGAGATGTATTCCAAATTCATTGTAAAACACACATTGTTTGTTAGCTTTTGGTTATAGTGGCGTGTTGTTGCATAATAAATATATACAATTTTTTTTAAGATAACTGACACAAATATTACTAGAAATGAAACCAAACGCATCCTTAATTTGGAGTTCAACGAACAATGACTAGCGCATGACTGTGCGACAAAATCTAGTGTTTTCCGCTGGTTGAAAAGCCGGCGGATGATGTTCGAAACCCGCGGTAGACAGAAAGTATTTTTTCTGTCGTGGGTGAAATAAATATCCTGCTTTGACCAAGCGGACTTTATTCCTCTGGTCCTGTAGTGAGTCCCTCGACATAAACCATCAAAGGTAACGTATGTAAAGAGAGCATTTTTTTTTCTCTTTTTAAAGTCGCGAACAAAACAGTGCGTTTAAGATCTTCACCGGTTTCCCATAACTTGTCATGTAGGGGACTGTTTCTGTGGGCCTCCTGTGTGTTCTTAGGGTGTTCAGAGTGCTTCAGTCCTGTAGGATGTTCTTTTGGAGTTTGGGTGTTATACTGTCACATGGTACGAACTCACTGAGTCATATTTTGTATAGATGTACTCTAAGGCCACAGTGACTAGTTATGTTGGAATATCTTGGTCTGCTCATTTATGTGAGTTTGTTTGAGTTGTTCTGTTATGGCTCATATTGTCCATATAACTCTAACCATTCTGTTTTCAATTGTACTGCAATACTGTATGTATTACTTTATAGTTATGAGGTTAGTCGGACTGTTGAAGGCTCCCACCTGCCTTTGAGAGTTCGTCCGCTTCCTTGTTTCCAGGGACGCCACAATGTCCTAGTATCCACTGCAGGACTAGTTCTGTCTTTCTTGACAGCGAACATATATTGTTCTTTATTCACTGAATTAGTCTTCCATATTTCAAGCTTGACAGCGCATATGTGATTGACCTTGCATCCCTATGGATAAGTATTTTTGAACTGAGGACCTCTTGTGCTTTTAGAATTTGTAGATTTTGTATGGCAGTGTTTAGGATCACTGCCCCCTCTCAGAAATTTGTGCACCATTATATGGCTGGAAGAGAGTATGTTTCAATCCTTACACTTTGATATGTTATGTAGACGCATTTCCATCCCTTCTTTGATGCTTTGGTTTCGAATCCATCTGTGAATATCCGTGTCAATGTATCTTTGGGACATGTTTCCTTGAGATGATAAGTGATATGGTTCTCATTTCCGTCTCAGGTTGTTCGTTTCTTGAAACTATTCCTGGAAAATCTAGGATTACTTTCGTTCTGTATTTACAATTCGTCCATAGTTTGGATGTGAGGGCTTCACATAGGTCTTTGCTTAGTTTTAATACATGTGTGGTGTCCGAAGGTTTACTTTGCACAATGATTTAGGCTCTTCCTTAGAAGTCTATATTTTGTTCTGTCTTAACATGTTTGGTGCAGTGAATGATATGATAGCCTTTTCTAACTTTATGACGGATTTGTATTTTCTGCGATGTGCCAGGGCTCAAGATCTGCTATTTTCTCCATTGATTGGGATGATGATGATTGTCATTGCTTCTTGAATTATTCTGAGTGCCATGTTTTGGACTGTGTCTAATTGTCCCTGGTCATCCTTGACTGTTGTTGCTCAGTAGCTTGAGGCATATTCCATGATGGGTCTGACCGCTCCAGTGTAGACTTGTTTTATTATCTTTTTTATGTTTGATCCCCAGAATGGACACCTAGTGTTCTTCATCATAGGTAGTCTTTGGTTGGCCATTGCTTGAGCCCTTCCAATATTAAAATAATTGACCAAATTTAATACATTTTATAACAGTAAGGGACTAAATGGAAGTAGATTGTAACAGGTCACCCTTTTTAAATCGGCAGGACAGAAATGTACATGTTAATCAATTTAGATGCTACACAATCGATTATTGGGACATATTTCGCTCAATTTATTTTTTGTTTTACGAATATTAACCACGTTCACAAAATGTCACCCGATCATTAATTCTTCTTTGCAGGACGTAATATCAATGTACAGTCATACTTGTAGTTTGTTGGTAACAGAACATGAGGGTCATTTAAACTCTGGAATTGCTAGCAGATGCGACTCCATAATAAATGTCATTTCATTTCTTTACTTTTAGTACTCGTTGCTCAATTTTCTCATATAAAAACCATTTGTGTAAAAAAAATCTGAGACCCGTTCGCAGTGAAAGCTTCAGCTAAAACAGTATCTTTCAAGGCATGCAAAGTTTTATATAGTTTTATAATGAGCTGGGAGGGTATTCTTTTATTGGAGAAATGATGTTCTACATAGTAAGGTGTAAGTATCGAGAAGTGTTTATTGTGTGACTAAAAGTGAAACACTAAAGTGTTTATTGTGTGACTAAAAGTGAAACACTAAAGTGTTCATTGTGTGACTAAAAGTGAGACATTAAAGTGTTTATTGTGTGACTAAAAGTGAAACACTAAAGTGTTTATTGTGTGACTAAAAGTGAGACACTAAAGTGTTCATTGTGTGACTAAAAGTGAGACACTAAGGTGTTCATTGTGTGACTAAAAGTGAGACACTAAGGTGTTTATTGTGTGACTAAAAGTGAGACACTAAAGTGTGAATGGTTTATTTGCTTTGTTCTATGCATTACTGATTGCTCCGAGTCTATAATTATTGTATATAACTGAATAAGGTAAAATGTGTTATCTAATGTGATGGTTATGACAGCTGTGGTTAGATCGTTATACTCGTCAGGTATTTGTTGGAGTGGCTGCCCATGAAAGTTTTACTGTTGCAATGTGTTGGAGCTATATTGTGATTGTGAAAGATTTCATGTTGTTTGAAGCTCACAAAACAATATCTCTGAGCCTTGCTATTTTAGCAGTGGTGTTTCTCAACCACATTGCACGAGGTCCCTGCACAATATTTTAAATACCTGATCTGAACCAGTGTCACACTTACTTCTCCCTGAAACTGTTAGTTAATATCCCTCACAGTTAACTTTTAGCTCTGTCAAATACACTTCTGACCTCTTAATTATTGAAGATTTTTAGATCAACTGGTTTTATCACTCATTTTAATTGTTTTTATTGTTATGCTTTAATCGATATTAGCGAATGACGTTGGTATTTAGCTATTCACGCTTCCATCGTCCTGTGTTATACTTCTGTGACAAGTTTATATTGTTCTGTTAACATTAGTCAACATCTCTGTTTAATATAATTCAGAACATGATATGTTTTCATTATGAACGAAATATATACACATGTTTGAATTTGATGCCATTATGTACTTCATAATATAAGATTATGTGATAAGGAGACCTCCGTCTCCTAGATGGCGGATCTAGTCCACGTCCTCTCGATCGCTGCAGAAAGTGCCCCCAGGGTCTGATTAATTTCGGATCTCCGTTGCACTTTTCTGCGTTATAGTCAAAATTATGATATACTTAATATATCTGTGTCGCTAAAGCGAGGTCGTAGGCCGACAATAGTCCGTTTTTGACAAATCAAGTGTTGTAAATGAGACCTTCCACCGTCTAGACTTGATCTGCGCTTTACGTCACATTGGTGCTGTTCATAACCGTTGTTGGGATTCTTTGACGCAAGTTATTTTCCTGTTATACATTAATGTAAACTACCTCGTCAGCCGCCGTTTTGTCTCTTTGGGGAATTTGCTTTGTGTTTTGATCGTCGTAGGCTGCTTACACTAGAGTAATCAGAAATCTAAAGGGAGCGAAATTATGTGTTCTGCGACAGTGTTGTGTGTTACGTCATCGTAATGGTTCCCTAAACAGGCCGTGCGCAAATCTTACGGTCTGCTGTTTGATGTGCGACGGGGATAATTTGACGATTGACTGTGTGTCTATATGTTCGGAATTGGAGTCATCAACGATGGCCTAACATCATCAAGTGCTACAACGATCATCATTTTCAAGAGGACGTGACATACTGGTATATGGGGATAGGCGGCGGGAACAGTTGGAGGCTGTGCATGAAAAGCGTTCCTTGTTGCAGTTTCTTCATATTACAAGTCGCATGTCTGTGTTAGTCACCTCTAGTGACTCGGGCAGATGGTGCTCGTAAACCTGGGAAGGCCGACCATCTAAGGGCAGAATTCCCCTACAGAAAAGATCATCTGCTGCCTTGCAGGAAGATTGGGGACAATCAAAGGTTAAGGAAAGTAAACCTGAACAAAATGCTGGCTGAAATCGGATGCACTGGGCCACTGGCGCAGAACACAGTGCAACGTTTTAACAGGTATTCAAGCGGAGTGGATATAACAGGCTTAAACACACAGCTGTCTTCGTGTGAGAGTCTGGAGTCCTATTCTGATTGAGTCCTGATCGCAGAGAGAGAGTATGTGATTATTTTTAATTAGAAAAATAATTACAAAGTTAATGAAAGAGAACGTTATACAAAACTAGAAAAAAATAATTCTTTGGTTAAAGATACATTCACATTAAAGAAAACAGGATAACAAATCTGCAGTTAGAGAAACAGCTCATTATATACATTTATATTACATTTAACATTATATATTTTTAAATAAAATTTCTAAATTAAAAATGCAGCGCATTATATAAAACAACGAAATAATTATACAGTTAAAGAAACAAGTGCATTATAAAAACAAAAAGCATGTTTTGTAAGTGATACCATGAGTATGTACAAGGAAATAGAATAGTTCAGGCACAAAAGCTGTAGTTGATGTCACTAAAAACTCAAGATTGGTTGGGATCTGTTTCATTTTCGTTCCTTGTGGCTCGGTGGGAGAGGGGGGGGGAGCGAAAGAGAGAACAGCATGGCTGAAACAACTGACGTGGGTGATGCATGTAAACTAAACCACATGACAATATAAATGCCCCAAAGAATGCAGGGCGCGCTGATGATTCAATCAATGGTCACGGAATCAGTTCAGAACTGGAGATAGTCGTGGGGTGTAACGTACACTCATACAAGGTGACAGCTTTACAAAACTGGAGATAGCGGTGGGGTGTAACATACACTCATACAAGGTGACAGCTTTACAAAACTGGAGATAGCGGTGGGGTGTAACGTAAACTTATACAAGGTGACAGTTTTACAAAACTGGAGATAGCGGTGGGGTGTAACGTACACTCATACAAGGTGACAGCTTTACAAAACTGGAGATAGCGGTGGGGTGTGACGTACACTCATACAAGGTGACAGCTTTACAAAACTGGAGATAGCGGTGGGGTGTAACGTACACTCATACAAGGTGACAGCTTTACTAAACTGGAGATAGCGGCGGGGTGTAACGTACACTCATACAAGGTGACAGCTTTACTAAACTGGAGACAGTGGTGGGGTGTAACGTACACTCATACAAGGTGACAGCTTTACTAAACTGGAGATAGTCGTGGGGTGTAACGTACACTCATACAAGGTGACAGCTTTACTAAACTGGAGATAGCGGTGGGGTGTGAAGTACACTCATACAAGGTGACAGCTTTACAAAACTGGAGATAGTGGTGGGGTGTGACGTACACTCATACAAGGTGACAGCTTTACAAAACTGGAGATAGTGGTGGGGTGTGACGTACACTCATACAAGGTGACAGCTTTACAAAACTGGAGATAGTGGTGGGGTGTGACGTACACTCATACAAGGTGACAGCTTTACAAAACTGGAGATAGTGGTGGGGTGTGACGTACACTCCTACAAGGTATAGTAACATCTTTACAAAACTGGAGATAGTTATGTGGTGTAAAGTACACTCCTACAAGGTGACAGCTTTACTAAACTGGAGATAGTTATGTGGTGTAAAGTACACTCCTACAAGGTGACAGCTTTACTAAACTGGAGATAGTTATGTGGTGTAAAGTACACTCCTACAAGTTAAGGGGACAGGTGTAGAAAACGAGATGAGAGAAATGAGCGCTGCGCTTAAAAACACAAAATAATTACAAATTAACACGTAACGGGAGTTTTCGGTCTCAACACGCAGAGAGACATAATGGGGAAATGTGAGCACATATAGACGTGTCCGATGTTTAATGAGGACGATCCGTCGACATAATTAACAAACCAGAAAAATAAGTTCAAAGTTAAAGAAGCAACACATTATATTGTTGTTGTTGTTGCGTTCGTCAGCTTTCAACTCTGACGAAGTCCCTAGAGACTAGGAACTGAATTTTGCGTGTTAATCCATTTTTCCCTGCAGCTGTGTTCACAGGGGTCCCTCGTCGCACAGGCAGATAACTCCGACTTCGGAGGTACTCATGTTTTTTTTTTTTTCCATCGATGAGTAACTGACGTTTCAAGCCAGGTCTCGCTGCAGAGACCAGAGGTGGTTGCCGCAGAGAGAAATCATAAATAAAAATCCCAACTGGTGTAGCCGAGATTTGAACTTACAACCTCTCTGTCCCGAGGCAGAGGTCTTGCCTCGAAACCAATAAGTTCCCTATGGACTAGGAATATGAGGAAACTGCAACAAGGAATACCCTTCATGCATAGCCTTCAATGGTTCCCGCCGCCTATCCCCCATATACCCCGAAGCCCACGTCCTCCCGAAAATGATGATCGTTATATTTCTTTAAAAATGTATAGCGCTTGATGATGTTAGACCATCGTTGTTGACTCCAATTCCGAACATACAAACACACAGTTAGTAGTCAGATCATTCCCGTCGCACATCAAACAACAGACCGTAAGATTAGCGTAAGGCCGGTCTAGGGATATACAATGGGCCATCAACACATTATATAAATCTAACTCTCACATAAACGAGTTCTAAGCTTTTCCAGAACATCGTAAGTCAACTCCCATGTATACACCACAATGATATTGTCACTAACAACAGCACTCAAAACCTCAGCAGGTAGTTGATTCTGCAAATTGTGATCCACCAAAACCACAACCCGACAAGGGTTCTCAATTGTTTGGCTGTATATTGCAGACCTGTATACAAACATTGCCCACTCGTCGTCTTGAAGAAAACTTCTATTAAAAACTAAAACGATTCTCCAACTGTTGTTTATAGCATTGAAAATGTTGTTTGCCATATCTGGACCCACCATATCTTTGTGTAAAACGTAAGTACTGAGACGCAACACATCCCTGATAAAAGGCATTACATGAAAACAGGCGAAGTTATAGTCTAATTCTGAGTAGCCGATGTATACGCCAATACGGTAGTCTTGTGCTCTTTTCACTTTGTATCCAGTAAAGAATTGTAGAAGAGCTGATTTGATAAAAATGTGATACTTTCGCACAAAAAATACAAAAACAAAACATATTGTCATGCAGAAGAGCATGATAATGGCTAAAGAAAGAAAGAAACCACCCCAACATTTTCTCCAAAATTCCTCTAGATTATTGCTTGTGGATGTGGATAAAATGGATGTATTCTCTGCGTTGCCTGTACACAATAAATCAACATGAAGATCGTTCTGAACATCAGTCGCTTGTAACCACATGAGAAATGGGAAGTTATCACAATTACATGATATGGCATTTCCAGACAAGAGCAAACGAAATCCGTCAGGTTTCTTGGCAAGTTGATCAAGTTGATATCTTTGGTCAGCATGAATGGTAGTTATAGAATTCTGACTGAGATCTAACAAATTTAGCTTCGGGGTGTTTGTTAAATCAAAGGAATAGTTTTAAATCGATTCCTTGACATGTTGATCTGTTGTAAGTTTACATTAGTCATAAATGTGTCTTCCGCTAGAATATTTAGAGAATTCCACGAAATACTCAAATGTTTCAGCAAAACAAGACTTTTAAAAACTCGTCCGCTCATCTGTGACATAAAATTACTATCCAGAACACAATTTGTTAAAAACAAATTTTCCAGTCTAGGAAAATTATCGAAAAAATATTCCGCTGTATTGGACATTTTGTTTCCGGACAAAATAAAGGTTTCTAAAGCATCAAGTCCAGTTATATTTCCAATAAAGTTGTACAATTTTCCAAAGCTTAAATCCAGAAATTTAAAATTCTTTGCTCCTATAAATTTGATGTTGTCCTCTAAATGTGTGCTTGAAATCGATGCCTTAAAATTAATAGACTGAAGTGACTCGGAAACTGTGGCCCAGTAATAGCCAGACTCCTGAAACAAGACATTACCAATTCCATTCATCTCGTGATTTCTCGAGACAGAAGACAAACTGGTATTGATGCAGTTCCTATTTTGGATGTGCGGGTTGCCAGATTGTTTACAATTGTCATTTATTCTAATATAATTGGATCTTTTACGTTTCCCTGCTGGCACATATTTTTCATTCCGCAGGTACCTGGACTGCTCATTGAAAATGTCCATGGAAAGCGAGGAATCAAAACATCTTGTCAGCCCAGATTGCAAATTAATTATTTCAAGGTTTTTAAAGTTGATGATGTGGAAAAATGCCGACTTAGCTCCGAGAATTGGATTATTAGAAAGATCAATGCTTTTAAGACATCTATTCCACAAAGAACTAACAAATGCGTTCTCTTGAATTGCGTAAATGCTGCTGCTAGTTAAACTAAAGCTCTGTACACAAATTTCTAGCAAATACTGAGTTCTTGAATAATTTAACACTCCATCATTTTTAATAAAGCTGACGTAACTGTCATGTGAAAAGAAATCAACGCCATCAAAGTAAATAACTGACATGTTTCTCCTGCTAGCGGTTTCAGCGCCAGCAATGAATTAGCCACTCCGAGTCTAACATCCGAAAACTTCAAACTATCCAGTTTTTCTAGCGGTCCAAGAGCTGTATCGCTGAAGTTAGACCAGTTGAGGAAATCTTCCAAATATAGTTCTTTTAAATGTCTGACATTTTGAAAAAAGGTGTTATCAATATTTCTTGAATTACCTGTTAATTCTAAATATGATAACTTCGTTAAGTTTGCAAACTCACTTCCAAAACATAACGGGTCTGCAACCGCATCTATGGATAGATGATTCAAACTTTCTAACTTGCCGAGAAAGTTGTCTGGATAACAGGCGTAACCCATATCATTGTTTGTGTTGTCCCTTATAAGTAGAACCTTCAGATTTATTAGAGAGTCAAATACGCCTCGCGGATACGAGAAGTAAGTGAAACTTAGATCATTATCTTCTAGGTTGAGATATTCCAGTTTTTCTAAACCCGCGAAGGCATCTACCTCAAGTTGATTTATTTTATTTCCTGAAACACTGAGCCTCACAAGATCATGAAGTTGGAAGAAAGAAAAATTTGAAATTGATGTTAAGTCGTTGTTGTCTAGAAGAATTACGTTCGTGTTTGTTGGGAACCATAATGGGTTGACAGTGTCCAAGGCAAGCCCTGAACAATCTACAACGTTTAGTCCATCGGTGACACTGAAAGAACATGGGTTATCTCCATAATGTTCATTTGCTTTAGCTGGTGTATTTGTTTTAGTAGAGGTTTGATATACATTTGTTGAAATATCGTTACCTGTTTGCTCATTTTCTTGACTTTTTGTGTTTATGTAATCAGAAATTGTTAAGTAAGAACCACCAATATTTCGTTTTTGTTTAGTATCCACATAATCTTTTGAATTTACGGTTTGTTTTATTTCTCGTGTTCTCTCTGTCATTAAGAGAATGTCTGCTGTGTTCCCTGCGTCTACTTTCATCCGTTCTTGTATAATCCCTGTTATCCTAGAATCTGAACTGTTGTACTGTTCTGTAGATAAATCCTGAGTTTCACAAAGTTCGCTAAGCACCACAAGCAAAATGTAAAAAAATAAACTAACATTGCACACTTTCACTGTTTCAAAAAAGACACGGGACATCAAGAGAGTCATTATAGTGAATCAAAACAATTTGACATGAGAAAGTACTGCTCCGTCACAAACCACTCCATAATGTACACACGATCTAATCTACAAACGCTTGACACATTTAATGGTTCGTTTTCTTACTAAGCTAATGCAATAAATATCTTACATTTTGTTAACACACGACGTTCTGGCTTGCATTAAAACACCGAGTCTCGTGTATGACTGGTCATGAACACGCAACCTATTTTAGTTTCAAACATTGAGATGGTATGCGACCTCCTTATATGTCATTCTCAATACTGATTCAAGAAAACACGTAGACAAGGTCACGGAGCAACTGAAAATTTGATTAAAATTAAATAGTACAGCGGTTCTCAAGTTGCTGCATTTTGTTATTTTAACGCTATATTTTAGCAATAATCCTTGACATCTTTCTTGCATTTGTGGCTTAAGTCGTCCATTCTCCACCCCTATATTTCTTCCATTCTTAGGATTTATATATTTCTATACGGGTTCCAGTTTTGACAACACTAAAAAATAATGTTTTAAAATTAAATATGTGTATTTGTGATATTTTATCACATTAACTCTTATCGGGGAACAAACACTGCAAAGAATAACTACTTTGACACATTCTGCAGCACAATATGGAATGTTAACCATAAACGTTAGTAAAATTTAAGGTATAAGAAATAAGTATATGCAAGAGGTTCCCTCCACGTCTCAATGTTTATATAGAATATGGTGTTAGTGATCATATTTCACAATGAATAATACCACGTTTAATACTTAATTATGTCGGTATCACGCCAGGCCGCCTTATTTTACCCTAATAAATTCCAGTAGCGATTTCATGTAGCTACAACATGAAAATCGACATCAACAAAACAGAAGTCATGAATGTCACCAAAAATGAAGGAAAGAGGAGGAAGAGCTATTTAAGACTGGGTGAACCCATGAACCGTCGATCGAGACGGTACCAGGCCTTTTGTCGTCACTAGTTGTTTTTAGTTACCACTGATCTACCGCGGCTTCGTAATAATTAAGCTGAGTTTGAATATTCAAGTTTAACTTCCTGGAATCAGATCAGGATATATCTGTGAAATAAGCAACGAATCGATGCAACTAAAGTATCAATGACAAACAAATGTGTTCCCGAAGTATTTCTTGGCACCTTGACGTCAGCATATCTTCTTCTTCCTTTCAACTCTATGTGGATGACAGGCATAAACACCTTCCAAGCTGCCCAGTACCTCGCCATTCTCTTAAGATCGTTCCATGTTTACCCCCTCAAACCTTTTCATCTCCGCTTCCACCTCTTTTCACAAAGTACATTTTGGCTCTCCTCTTTGTCTCCTCCCTTGGGATCCCACCCCCCCCCCCCCCAAAAAAAAAAAAAAAAAAAAATTTTAAAAATTAGCATGTCGTGGAAAACTTTCATTTGGCTTCCGCAGTGTCTGTCCTATCCAGTGTCACCTTCTTTGTATTATCTCTTTGTCCATTTGTATTTCTTTGGACGTCATATTCATCATTATCATTATGTTTCATATTGGTTGGCGTAGACGATCATGTCCTTCAACAATCTTCTATTTACCGTACATCGTATCAGTTCTGCTGTTGGCTGTTTGCAATGCCTTGACAACAAACTATCCAAACTTTCTCTCTTTGTCGTCAGCAATTGCTCCTTTTCTGTATTTTCCCAGTTGCAATCAAGTATTCCAACTTACCTCTTCTCATGATGTGCCTGAAAAATGTTGATTGTTTCTTTCTGTTTCTTAGGAGCTTCCTTTATGTGTTGGCCTCTTTGAGAATTTCTTCGTTGGCCATTTTAGCTGTCAAGGGAACTTTCAACATTCTCCTGAGAAATCCCATCTCTGTGAACTATAATCGTCTACAATTACGTGGATGTTATTACATGTATATGTAATGTATTAATTGTCTGCCATCTTTCATAACGTTGACGTTCTTGTAACCGCGATAACAAGAAAAAAAAGATAACCAATATCACACATTTGTTTTATTTAAATCATAATACAAAGTAAGTAAAAAAAAAAAGTAAAGAACCCTTGTCACGTCATTTCGTGTATAGGGAATACTGTGTTGGTAACCATAATTTCTACAGATTTTCAGCACATGATTTTTGGGGTTATGTGGTCGGTATTACGCCCGTGCCGCTTTACTTTCCCAGAAAAAATCAGGTACCTTTTTAAGGCTGGGTGAACTCAGAAGCCGTCGATCAGGAATGAACCTGACCTTTATAATAATACAGTTCACGCATAATTCTTCATGTTTTTATTAATTTGTCCTTGAATTACCAGTTTGTACCTGTTTTATTCTTTGATTTGCCATAATAAATAGTAAGTAAAGTAAAGTAACCCCGTCACGCCAAGTGGCATATAGGGAATATGGTGTTAGTGACCATAAATTTTACAGACCTTTGGCACATGATTTCTGGGGTAATGTGGTCGATATTACGCCCGTGCCGCTTTACTTTCCCAGAAAAAAATCCGGTACCCATAAAAGGCTGGGTAAACTGGAAGCTGTCAGTTGGGATCGAACCCTACCTCTTGTCCTTTGTAGTCCAGTTCACTAACCACTGAGCTATTGCGGCTCCCATATTAGATAGTGCATTTACAGTAATAAACGTTAGTGGCGTGTCGGTAACGTGTTCGGTTCACGATAAAACGAACGTGGGTTCAAAGACAGCTTGACTGAGGTTCCCCAGTCGACCCCAGCTGGTGGTGAAATTGATATTTGTAACATTGAGTGTTGGTAACAGTGAGGAACAGCTTGCACCTTCCTCCCTCTGCTTTGGGAAAAAAGCCCCGCGGTCGACCCAGCCGCTGGCAGAAATCGGTACCAGGGTAGTACTCTGGAAAGGGGAGTAATGCCGCCTTGCATCGATGTGTTCGAAGACTTCTAAATAGGTAGCCAAGGACACATGTGTGGGAACTTGCGTGCTAAGACGCCGATTCAAGTCTCGTACTTTTGCTTTACTTTTAGAACTGTTCGCAGTTACAGTCTTCATGAGTCGTTAACCTGTCTCATCTTATTCGTTCAATCATAGACAATATGGCCTCCGTCTCTTTGTGGTGACGTGAATCAAACTTCGCAAAATCTTGATGCCCTAAAACCACGTCATGTTAAACGACGGAAAATCATGGAAACGCTGGAACAGAAAACGTCTTTTATAAAGATTGGTTCTTTATTTTAATTCATCTGGTGCTTAGTGTGATTTCATTTGAGAACCACTGTGAAGACGCATCATGGGTGTCGTCATCCTTATCGGAAAACAACAAAAAATGAAACCGTTCCGACATTATTTTCCCTACAAATTGTGACATAACATCATCTTGCTATTAAAAGACATGAAGTAATATCATCGCCGGAGTGTGGGGAATTTTGTGCACCAGGATATATAGCTTTGGTCATTTCATGAATTCTATATTTCCTTATCAAACCAACATCATTTGTTCTAACGTTACTTTTTTTCTTCTGGCTTTCTTCTATAGCATGTACAGTGTATGTATACAAAGTTTTCTATTACTTGTATATATATATATATATATATATATATATATACAACAGAAAAGTGAAGCCTTTGAAATGTGGATTTATAGAAGAATAGGTAGATGGAAAGAAAAGAAAACAAACGATGACGTTTTAAAACAATTAAAAATTAAAAGAGAACTACTAATCACAATTAGAACAAGAAAAATGAAATTGTTGAGACATGTTAAAAGACACAACAGCCTACTAAAAGTAATATTGGAAGGGAAAATACAAGGTAAAAGAGGCAGAGGCAGACCAAGACTAACATGGACGAGTAACATCAAAAGATGGATAGGTCAACCTATGACAATCTGCACCATAAAAGCAAGAGACAGAGTAGAATGGCGCTCCATTGTAGCCAACCTTCAATGAGGAGACGGCGCTCAATGATGATGATGATGATATACCATTCTTTTGTTTTATTCGTCACTTTATTTTTCTTCTTATTTCTTTTCTTCCTCAGCGTATGTCCAGCAATCTTCAATTCAAAAGAGAAGTAGATTGTTGAGATATTTCAACTTCTCGCGGGACAAACCAGTCCAGAGCTCTACCTCGAAAATATTGGCGGCATTATTCTGCCACTGGGGAGAAGAAGGCCAAATGAAAATATGTACACTTGTCGTGTCGTGGCACCCATGTTTTTACTTACTGCAAGTGGACTGCCGTGGGTCACCGTACTAATTGTAGCCCCTTGGTCCCCCCCCCCCTCTCAGATTATGATGCGCCGTGTTGTTTAGTTGTTGAGTGTCTGTTAGCAACCGTGCAGATGACGCCAACTTTATGATTAACGTCGATTTTTTGAATACTGACTTCCCGGATCACCACCGGCCTCGCTGCTTAGGGCTGGCTCTGGACACTACGGCCGGCCTGCCTTAGCATCCCCTTCTGGTAGTACTTCGCGCTGTATCTTAACGATAGTTCATGCAGCCCTCAAACCTGTCGTCTGCTCCACCAACCGTTGTTCGTTCATCGCCACACCCGAGTTGATCATCACACTGACTCAATCCAAGTAACAAGACAATATGTTCATAAAATTGGCCTCACGTTTATTTCTACTTAAAACATGTCCCCTCGACTACTCGAGCAGACACAAATGACGACAACCTCACACACTCACTACTCTTACAATGTTCAATTTGCATAATCACAGATTTAATATATGCAAGCGCCTTCGCTAGCTCCAATTAAACAGACGGACCGGCCTGTTCATTATAGTACATCCACAAGTCAACACTGGCTCACACATAAATATTAATACAAAGGTTCAGTTTCAGGCAATATGACAGCCTTCTCAGCAAACCCTTCGCTCGCTCCGAATCGCTCAATAAGATCCCTTGTTCATAGCAATTCATTAATAAGTCGACCTTTCTTTCGCACTCCCGGAATCATACACAGTTCAAAGGACAGGATTTCAATGTCAATCCCAGAATGACACTGCCCCACTGTTCGCCTTCGTGACTCACACATACACAAAGATTGGTCACTTAATCTTCACCAAAGCAGCAACCTTAATGAGCGTATTGCTCACTCTCAAGAAAAGACTTCGGAATCCCGTTGAAAACGATTGTCAGTCCGTGGCCAATTCACACAGCCTCATAATAATCTGGTAACCAATCAGTTTGAAATGTAACTTAACACCAAATGACGAGCTCCTTGCTCACAATCAGTGAACGACTGACAAAACTCAACCACGACCACATGATCGAAGGCTGGTAGGCCAACTGGCCACCGCCTTCGGACAACCTGCTACCAAGCTTACGTATGAGCAACTCTCCCCCTCTCAGCTTGTCATTCACCTCTATTCTTTATCTTTCGCCACTCAGCACTCTCTAACTCCCTTAAAATCCCGAGAATCCCTTAGTCCAAGCTAATTTCACCATTCTCTTCACGTGCATTTCCCCCACATTTCCCTCACTCATTCATTCACTCAATTGTATAACATATTCACCCTATCCTATCACCCCCCTCCTACTCTTATTACACACTACGCGACGACTGCACTGGTAAACTTCCACCCCGCTCGCAATTATCAGACCAGTGAAACATGATAGGGCCGAAATAGACTTATTTTTGTTAAAAAGACCCATAATTGTCTTATTTCACCTGTTCAAGCATTAGCCAACATTCAAATGTCCTATATATAATTTAATTGGCACTTTAATAAGTGCAAGCCTAGCCTTAGTTCTTGTTTGAATGTCGGTCTTCGCTAATCGAAGATAATAAGAAATGACAGAACGATTTTAATCGTCCCTGTGATACAATTTAGTGAACTCTTACTGCAGCGGGCATGTCATATAAAGCAAAAAAGGTAGAGCCCCGTCACGCCAAGTGGCGTATAGGGAATATGATGTTAGTGACCAAAATATTTAGAAACATTCAGCACATGATTTTTTGGTGTAATGTGGTCGGTATTACGCCCGTGCCGCTTTACTTTCCCAGAAAAAAAAGTTCGGTACCCATTTAAAGTTGGGTGAACCTGGAAGCCGTCGATCAAGATCGAACCCGACCTCTTGTCCTCTGTAGCCCAGTTCACTAACCACTGAGCTATCGCGGCTCCCGGGTGTAGCATATAATTACTTGTAATTTCTTTTACAAGTAATTTCTTTTACAAGTAATTTCTTTTACAAGTAATTTCTTTTACAAGTAATTTCTTTTACAAGTAATTTCTTTTACAAGTAATTTCTTTTACAAGTAATTTCTTTTACAAGTAATTTCTTTTACAAGTAATTTTTTACAATTATTTTGTAATCATCAATGCCCTCCGAGATGTGTGAAGAGCACAGGACTTCGACAAACACAGATCCACGTCACTTCTTCGGATGATGGAAATGGGAGTTAAGTTGGGCACAGGCAGAAATGAGAAACTTGGTGGCCGTGTAAGAAGACTTATCAACCAACATAGAACTGGAGTCGTCAGTCGCTGGACACTGAGGGAATTGCTGAGGAGGGGATCTGAGCACCTATGGACATGTTCGGAGTGCAATGATGATGACCCGCTAATAACTCAATAACTCAATTTGTTTTTATTATTATGATTAAATAAATAAATAACCACGTTACAAGAAAAATGGTCTAGTGTTAATATATTTTCGACCATTGCCACATATTTAGATAGGATGATCAGTACTACGTCACTCCTGCGTGTCTTTAAAAATCTAGTATCCTTTCCGGGCTTGATGAACCTAAAGGCCGTCGATTTGGGATCGAACTTTGATCACTTTTAAAATCACAAATAACTACTATACAGTGGCTCCGGATGATATTTACAGATAAGAACAAATTTCAAGAGACTGAATCGTAGCGAAGACTGGGTATTATAATCGTAGAGAAGGCTGGGTATTATAATCGTAGCGAAGACTGGGTATTATAATCGTAGAGAAGGTTGGGTATTATAATCGTAGCGAAGACAAGGTATTATAATCGTAGAGAAGGCTGGGTACTATAATCGTAGCGAAGACTGGGTATTATAATCGTAGCGAAGACTGGGTATTATAATCGTAGAGAAGGCTGTGTATTATAATCATAGAGAAGGCTGTGTATTATAATCATAGAGAAGGCTGTGTATTATAATCATAGAGAAGGCTGTGTATTATAATCATAGAGAAGGCTGTGTATTATAATCATAGAGAAGGCTGTGTATTATAATCATAGAGAAGGCTGTGTATTATAATCATAGAGAAGGCTGTGTATTATAATCATAGAGAAGGCTGTGTATTATAATCATAGAGAAGGCTGTGTATTATAATCATAGAGAAGGCTGTGTATTATAATCATAGAGAAGGCTGTGTATTATAATCATAGAGAAGGCTGTGTATTATAATCATAGAGAAGGCTGTGTATTATAATCATAGAGAAGGCTGTGTATTATAATCATAGAGAAGGCTGTGCATTATAATCATAGAGAAGGCTGTGTATTATAATCGTAGCAAAGGCTGTGTATGAAGTACTCTGGATACGAAGTCTTGCGTTCGAATCCCGATACAGGCTGTGGGGATTTTTGTCTTTGAATAAGTGGTTGCGTTGTGGTGTTACTTTTATCCAGCCTCTTTGTAGTGTTGTAGTCACTGAAACGTAGCTGCATGTCTCAGATTAGCGACACAACACATCAGCGCCTACTTAACGCGCGAACTTGAACAAATAAGAAGAACAGAAGAAGGCATTTAGCAACAAGTCTGGGTGTGACTGATGCAAGGACACTTAAGAAAGAATAACCAATAGCAAACAGGGATACACACATGTCACTTAATGCTATCATTACATTAACGACAATAAAGTCTAGCAATTTTAGCGTGGTGTGATATTTGTATGATTTTATGTGTGTTATTATAACCAGTTTTTTTTTGTCTAATTCATCTTCAGAAATATTCGACAACATAGCAGCTTCCTTACCAATAATGGGAAATGTAAAACTGAAATAAACAAAATAGGAATGGCAAAAAGGGATTTTACTATCATGATAAATATACTAAGATCAAAACCAATACCATTAGTGCTAAAACTAAGAATAGCAATATTTTATATCTTGTAACATTCCTGTGTGGTGCAGAAACATGGACATTAGACAAAAAAGCATATCATAAAATATAAGCCTTTGAATATGGATACATATATAGTTATATATAGAAGAATAGGTAAAACTGGATGGAAAGAGAAGAAAACAATCGATACAGTTTTAAAACAACTAAAAATTATAAGAGAAATACTAAACACAATTAAAACAAAACAAATGAAATTTTTTGGCCATGTTAAAAGACACAACAACATACTAAAAGTAATATTGGAAGGGAAAATACAAGGTAAAAGAGGCAGATGCAGACCAAGACTAACATGGACGAGTAGCTTCAACAGGTGGACAAGTCAGCCTAAGACAACCTGCACCATCAAAGCAAGAGACAGAGAGGAATGGCGCTCCATGGTAACCAACCTTCGATGGGGAGACGGCACTCAATAATGCGTGGCTTCCTATTAAAAGTTTCTCTGAAGTGTTTATTCCATCTTTCTTTCCTTTGTTCTGTCTGATAAGAAATGATTGTTTCTTGTTCGCTGGTTATCTTTATATTTGCGCTAGAAGATACCACATAATCTCATCAAAGAGAATGATAACATGCGTGCAGAAGTTAAGGATTTATTACCTGACCTCACAAAAAAACTAAATCTAAACTATGATTTACAATATCAGTTCTTGTTTTATTTTATCATATTGATTATGATCTGAAACAAGTGCAACGTTTCAAATACTTGGGCACAATAATAACATCAGATGGGAGATGCACCCTAGAAATAAAAATCAGAATAGCTCAGGCCAAAATAGCATTTCAGAAAATGAAAAGTATCTTATGCAACACAGCGATGTGAATAAAAATGAGAAAGAGAGTTCATCGGTGCTATATAGAACCAATTCTGACCTATGGAAGCGAATCATGGACAGTAGACAAACAAATGAAAAGACGATTAGAGGCCACAGAGATGGGATTTCTGAGAAGAATGTTGAAAGTTCCCTGGACAGCTAACAAGACCAATGAGGAAGTTCTCAAAGAGGCCAACACAAAAAGGGAGCTCTTAAAAAACATCAGAAAGAAGCAATCAACATTTTTCGGGCACATCATGAGAAGAGGAAAGTTGGAATACTTGGTTACAACTGGCAAAATAAAAGGAAAGAGAGATCGCGGGCGACAAAGAGAGAAAGTACTGGATTTCTTGGTGTCATGGCATGGAAAACAGTCAACAACAGAACTGATACGATGCACTGTAGATTGAAGATTGTGGAGGGACATGATCACCTACGCCAACAGGTATGGCACATGATGATGATGATTGATTTTGTAACACACCAACAATTAAACCATGACTTTTCATCTACCAACAGAATGCTTGATTTCTGAGAACTTCAATAGCTCTATAGTTAGGAATCTGGCTTCCAGGCAAATTGAGCCTCATTCCCTTTCAGCCAGCAAACCTTTAAATAAACTATACATCGGTGTGTGGCAGACCAACAATTGCGAAAATGAAGCAGCGAATATGTGACTCATTAATTTTCAGAAAAAAAAATATTGCATCTATAATTATAATAAGTGGAAAATTATATCTAGAATAGATTATTCATATAAATTCCAGATATTGATAGAAATATTCATAGCTAATAATCAATATTAGGAAGAAACAATCTTCATTTTTTGGCCATGTAATGAGAAGAGAACAGATAGAATATATTGTAACAACTTATTAAAATTGAGGGACAAAGAGGTAGAGGGAAGCAAAGAGAAAAGATACAAGACAGCTTAAGAAAATGGCTTGGCAGAAGGTCAACAACAGAATTGAAAAATAACTGTCGTGATCGAAAGTTGTGGAGAGACATGATCACCTACGCCAGCAGGCTAGATACATGATGATGATGGTTCATAGAAAAATTAATCAAGATTTTTGGCACAACCATCTTTAGGTTTAAAAAGGGTCGCGGACAGAAAATGTAAAATCGGAAACGGTCCAACTAGTATGACATTACCAGCTATAGGAGATATAGACGGCTAACGTCACTCTATCCACAACCACGCCCAGCTCGAAAAGATGAACACGTCACCCTAGTTGGAGGTTTTCCTGGAATTTATTATCAGCCTGTAGGCCTTTGTAAATATATAGATGGCTATGGTTTTTTGGGTAAGATGTACTTTGAATGGATGCCAAATATGTTAAACCCTAATGTGGACATTTGCATCGTCAGAATGTTTATTTTCGGCACAGTTAATATTGCTTTAAATAGTACATTCAACATATCCAACATATGGGTTTGCTTTGAGTGTATCGCTTGGAAGGAAGATTGCTTTGGTGGAAAAAATAAAAAAATGAAAGCAGCAAAGATAAATAATTAAAGATCAAGTTGAATGGTGATATAAATGTCCACCTTGCTCCATGTGCTAGCAACACTATATGTATTCGACTTGCCTCACGTGCTGGCAAACCACACTTGCCGTGCCCCGCGTTCTGGCAATCTATACACTTGCCCTGACCCGTGTGCAGCAACCTATACTCATGCATTGCCCTGTGTGCTAGCAACTTATACACCTGCCCTGACCATGACGTGCTGACAACCTATACAAGTGCCTTGCCCCGTGTGCTGGCAGCCCACATACTCCCCTTGCTCCATGTGCTAGCAACAATATTTATATTCGACTTGCCTCACGTGCTGGCAAACCACACTTGCCGTGCCCCGCGTTCTGGCAATCTATACACTTGCCCTGACCCGTGTGCAGCAACCTATACTCATGCATTGCCCTGTGTGCTAGCAACTTATACACCTGCCCTGACCAAGAAGTGCTGACAACCTATACAAGTGCCTTGCCCCGTGTGCTGGCAGCCCACATACTCCCCTTGCCCCGTGTGCTGGCAGCCCACATACTCCCCATGTCCCGTGTTCTGGCAATCCACACACTCCTCTTGCCCCGTGTGCTGGCAATCCACATACTCTACTCCCCTTGCCTCGTGTGCTGGCAATCCACATACTCCCCTTGCCCCGTGTGCTGGCAACCCACATATTTCCCCTTGCCCCGTGTGCTGGGAATCCACATACTCCCCATGCCCATGTTCTGGCAATCCACATACTCCCCTTGCCCCGTGTTCTGGCAATCCACATACTCCCCTTGCCCCGTGTTCTGGCAATCCACATACTCCCCTTGCCCCGTGTTCTGGCAATCCACATACTCCCCTTGCCCCGTGTGCTATCAACCCACGCTCCGCTAGAGCATTCGTAAAGTAACAGAACAATTCAAAGATCTACGTAAATCGATATTAATTGATCGGTCTACACATTTTTCAAAACGTTGACAAGATATTCATAAAAAAAAACATTGTATTTCTGGAGTTCTATGAATATCTCGTTCTATGATATATATATATCTTCCTACCATACAAGGTACAATTAAAAATAAAGTAAATAGATTGGTCCTCGCAGTTTTACAGCAATGTAATTATAACGTGAAGAAACGCAGCTTCGCTGTAATACAATAGCGACTCCAAAATGTATGCGTTATAAAGCAAAATACCATACATCCTTGAAATCTAAAAATGTATAAACATAACAAAATTTGGATTATAAAATCGAACCTGACAATATTATGACGACTGCGCTGGGCATGCGATCTTTCATTTCTAACTTCTTCAGAAAACAAGATCTCAGCAACTACATAAATGAGGTAATGATAGTTTATAATCCAAAATATATGGTACATTACAGTGGGATACTGCAGTCTGTCTTTTGCGTTTTTTTATGGTTATCTTTGCCTTCCCGGTTATTTTGCTTGTTTGAAATGAGGTGTGACATAGAATTGTTGTTGTTGTTGTTGTTGTTGTTGTTGTTGTTGTTGTTGTTGTTGTTGCGTTCGCCAGGTTTCAACTCTGACGAAGTCCCTTGAGATTATAAACTGAATTTTGCGTGTTAATCCATTTTTCTCTGCCAGCCGTGTGCACAGGGGTCCCTCGCCGCACAGGCAGATAACTCCGACTTCGGAGGTACTCATATTTTTTTCCATCGATGAGTAACTGACCTTGCCCCGTGCCATAGAATATACCTGTCATAGATTTGTGAAAACTAAAGTCACCACGCAAAAATTTTGAAGAAAAAAAATTAATAAAACATATAATATATGAAATAAAAGAAGGAATGTTGCACAAACTTGAAGTAATATTTGATTAACATAATTTCATTTTGATAAGTATTTAGAATTTTCAGAACGAGGAAAAGAAGATTAAAAAATGACAGACTCCTTGATCCTGAAACAACGGAATATGATAATGTCAACACACTATTTATCGGAGGTTATAATATAAATAATCTAAGGTATGCTCATGATATAGTCTTAATCACTAATAGTGAAAAAATGTTACAAGAAATGTTAGACATTATAATGAAAGAAAGCAAGAATAAAGGACTCAGCCTTAATATCAAAAAGACAGAAGTAATGGTACCAACAAAGGAAAAGACATCACCTCAGTGAGAAATAAAGACAAGTGGAACAATATTAAAACAGGTAAGTGGATTTAATTATTTGGAAACAATGTTAACCTCAGATGGTAGGTGTACAACAGAGATGAAATGCAGAATGGCTCAGGCAAAAGCAGCTTTCCAAAAAGTGAGGAAGATACTATGCGGTCCATGTTTGACAATAGAAACAAGAAAAAGAGTTCTTAAATGTTATGTAGAGCTAGGGTTGCCAGATACACCGTTTTTTACGGATTTCTCCGTTTTTTTCACGTAATTCGATGACTCCGTTTTATCTTTGCCCGGAGTCGCTAAAACCCCGTATTTTAACGCTCACGTAAATATTTTTTTTTATATCGATTAAATAATATATATAAATTCGTAGTAAATATTATTAATTAAACCATTCGGAGGTTTGTTTTGTATAATTGTTTCTGGATCATACTTTTAAGTGCGCAAATTGAAGTTCCGCGCTAAAATATTGAAGCGATTTAATTTCCGTCCTAGCCCACAACAAGAATCAATTATTTCCGATCGTCGATGTGTAAACACAGTTTCACCGCTCCATCCAATTCAATCCTCGCATCTTCATATTATTAGTAAGTTTATTTTAAAGTTTGTTAACATTATTTTATAATGAGTGATATGGATTTAAAGAAGTCTCCTCCAAAGAAGAAATTAAAATTACAACTACAACACAATCAAAGTTACCATAAAGTGTGGGAAGAATCGTTTTCATGGGTTAAACCAGGACCTAACGAACATCGAGCTTTCTGTGAGTTATGCAGAAAAGATTTTAGTATTTCTCATGGTGGACAAAGTGACTTAAAACAACATTCAGAATCGAAAACGCATAAACTAAAAGAAAAATCAGATGGTGTTAGTGTAAACAAACTTTCACATTATTTTGTAAATGTAAACAATACATCAGAACACGATAATGTTGTCGCGAGTGAACTGGCTTTGGTTTATCATGCAGTCAAACATAATCAAAGTTATTCTAGCTTGGACTGTGGAAATAAGCTTGTGACACACATTTTTAAAGATTCTGTGACTGCTTCAAAAGTATCATGTGGGCGCACTAAAGCTGAAATGCTTGTCAAGAATGTTTTAGCACCCAATGATTTTTTAGATATTTTAAAGTGTTCGGAACAAGGTGTGAGATTTTTTTCATTGGCAACAGATGCCTCGAATAAGGGAAACAGGAAGATGTTTCCAGTTTGCCTTCGCTACTTTGACTCAGTGAAAGGAGTGCAGAATAAACTTCTGGATTTTATTGAAAATGCTGATTAAACTGCTTGTGGAGTTAGTCAGCTAGTGCTAGAGTTTAGAAAGACATAATCTTGATATAAATCACATTTCATCATATAGTGCAGACAATGCAAGTGTCAATTTTGGAATTAGACATTCTGTATTTCAATTACTTTTGAAAAAGAATGAAAATATATTGAAGGCCAATTGTACAAATCACATACTTCATAATGCAATCAAGTATGCTACAGACACATTGGATATTGATGTAGAGAGGAAGTCCTCAAAATTTACAATCATTTCTCAGTTTCAGCAAAAAGAAGAGAGGAACTGAAATCATTTTTTTAATTTTGTGGAATTAGAATGGTCTTAAATATTGAGACATGTTCCAACTAGGTGGCTGTCTTTGACTCCAGCTGTAAATAGGCTTCTCCTAAATTGGGGTGCAATCAAAAGTTACTTCCAGAGTATTGATGACTGCCCAAAATTATTGAAATCTGTTTTTCTTATTGATGACCCTGAGCAAGCCATTTTGCCAGAGATTTATTTTCACTTTGTAAACAATGTTGGAAACTTGTTGGATGTTGTTAACAAAACACTAGAAAGTTGTGAATTGAGTGTCTTGGGGACATTCAAACAAATGTACATTTTGAACGAAAAGCTTAAACAGAGAATAAAAGACAGTTTTTATGGCAGCAATGCAAATGAACTTATTAATGATTTGTCTGTAACACTGCAAAAAAAAATATCAAGTGATTTTAACAAATTTTACAATGATATGCTTCAGTATCTTGACAAAAGGTTTGATGTGACTGCCAATAATCCATATTCATCATTGGCAGCTTTTGCTTTGGATAAAGAAATTCATTTTGAAGATTTGGAAACTGCAGTGTGTATTCTGAAATTGAAAGATCACATATGTGTTGATGCCATGTATGAAGAGTTCTGTGACTTTCAGAGTGTTCTATGTGAAAGTATTAACAAAGATAACAGTGATATCACAAACTGGTTACATTTTTTTTCTGTTGTGCCAGAACATAAAGTGCTAAACATTTCAAAGATTGTTGGATTTTTATTTAGCATACCAGGATCAAATGCCTTTGTTGAGAGGATATTCTCCTTAATGAAAAACAAATGGAATGACACAAGAAATAGGTGTAGCCAAGAACTGATTGAAGCAGAGTTCAGAGTCATGGTTAATTTTGACAATTCATGTCCTGATTATTTTTTAATTTGTCAAAACTAATGCAAGATTATTGAAAGCTGGCAAATCCTCAAGCAAATACAATTAAAATGTCTCTAGAAACACTAGGTGAGAGTTTTTTTTTAATTTAAATAAGAAAATTGTCTTTGCAGAATATGAGCATTGTTTTATTTCTAGTTTCTGTATATAATTTTTCATAAATTTGTTTGAATATAAAGGCGAATTCATTGTCACTACCGGTAACAATATACAAAATCATTTCTTCGTAAATATGTAATTAAAATTGAAGAAAAAAAAATTCAGCGTAAAAGTACTCCTTTTTTTTTTTTGAAAAAATCTGGCAACCCTATGTAGAGCCAGTCTTAACATATGGATGTGAATCATGGACAATAGGACAAAAGACAAGAAAATCACTTAAGTCTGTAGAAATGTAGTTTTACGGAAGAATGTTGAAAATAGCATGGACAGCTCATAAGAGTAATGAAAACGTTCAGAAAGAGGCCAAAGCAAAAAGAGAGCTAATTTCCAATATTAGGAAGAAACAATCATCATTTTTTGGCCATGTAATGAGAGAAGAGAACAACTGGAATATATTGCAACAACTGGGAAAATAAAATTGAGGGACGAAGAGATAGAGGGAAGCAAAGAGAAAAGATACCAGACAGCTTAAGAAAAAGGCTTGGCAGAAGGTCAACAACAGAAATGATAAATAACTGTCGTGATCGAAATTTGTGGAGAGACATGATCACCTACGCCAGTAGGCCCGGTACTTGATGATAATGTAAACATACTATTTATTACGGAGATTTAGTTTACTTACACGTCATAGCTGGGAGCCGGGATCGCTCAGTGGTTAGTGAACTGGACTACAAAGGACAAGAGGGAGGGTTCGATCCCAACCGAGGGCTACCGGGTTCACCCAGCCTTTATTGGGTACCGGATTTTTTTTCTGGAAAGTAAAGCGGCACGGGCGTAATACCGACCACATTACCCCAAAAATCATGCGCTGAAAGTATGTAAAATGTATGGTCACGGACACCATATTCCTTACACGCCAATTGACGTGACAGGGGCTCTTTACTTTTTTTTTTTTTTTTTAACATGTCATAGCTATTGTAGTCTTTTTAATAATCCACGGGGAACTAGGGTTTCATCCGTTTTCTATTGGAAGTTATAATAGTACATAAAACACGCAAAAACATGCACAAATGCACAAACTAAGATAACATTTATAAGTCCAATGTATTTACCACACATGATTATTTAATGGTTTTCGGAAATAAAAATGTCGCAGGGGAAACCACTCTTCTATACTGTTAGCTATGATAAAACTTCAAGAAAGAGATACAGAAAAATTGTTAATACATTTTACAACAGACGGGAGAGCGTATTTTGGAAATCTAAGGACATGGTACAGCAACTGACTGAACGTTACTGGGAAAGGAGAGAGTTAGATAAAAATATCCTCTATTACTTGAACCAAAAATACTTTTCTTGTTCTGTATGACTTTAGCTATAAAAAAAAAAAAATATAGAACGCATTCAGTGTTCCATTTAACATAATCATTATGTTGTAAATTATGTGTGAGATCATCATCGGGTTCCATGTCCTTTGCAGAATGTTCACTCATCACATGTCGAAAATAATCTATGTCTCTTGCCATATCTCCTACTTCTTCTGTTGCCATGGTCATATTCTCATGGATGTCTTCCAACCACCTTTTTCTTAGTCTTATTGACTCAGCAGGTCGGTAAGGGATAAATGTTTCATGCTCAGAGAAATACACAGAAGATAGAGATAGATAAATATATAGTAGCAACGATCAATATATGCGGAATAAAAAATAAAGAAGAGCTTATAGAACAAAATAACCTCTACTGAGATGAAATGTGTTAGACGAATGATAGGAAACAGTCTGAGAGATAAGATCAGAAATTAAGAACTGGCAAAAAAGATAGGAATAGCTAACGCCATAAAATTTAGAAAGAAACAACAGATAAAATGGTTTAGCCACGTGACAAGACAGAAAAATCAAAGCACAACACAACGAGCCTTCAGCAAACGTTGTGAGAATACCAGACCCAATGGTCGACCACGAAAAAGATGGATGGATGGAATATTAGAAGCATTAGAAAACATTTACCAGTAGAGGAGAACAGAAGAGCAAAAGACCACAAATTATAGGAGACGGATGTGGACCAGAGGCCGCAGTAAATGGCAAAACAAGGACCAATCTCTATGACAATGACTGCACGCACACAAAACTGAGAAGTGGAAACAGTCCTGTTTACTGGTATCTGAACTTTGCCACGCTCCAGAAGATTCACACCATTCGATTCTATCATCGAGCTAGCACTATGATTCGGGTAAAGAATGTCACTCTAAAGGCTTTCTCTGACAGTGGCGGCGTAGTGTTCCAGTCTAATGATATATCATACCCTAATGTTTCTTTGAATACTATTTTAGTCACCACACAAACGCCAATGGCACACATTAAGATTGAGTTCTCACAGACCATTTCGCAGGCCGGCAGTGAACTGACGGTGTGTGGGGCGCAAACATTTACAGACACCTATTGTCTGGACGGGTATTCTTGGTCGTTTTGAGCAGTGTGTAGTGGGTGTAGCAAAAGCTGCGACTTCATCATCGGTACGTGTCACGGCAAGTGCTCACATGGGATCTTTGGACACGATTGCTCCAGGTCTTGTCTCAGTGTCTGTCCTTTATGTGGGAAAAATCCGGAAAATGCCTACAATGTAAACATCCTGGCTATACCTGTAATGACACTTGCCCCGATGATAATTTTGGGCTACAGTGCAAACACGTGTTCTGATGGCTGTGACATCATATGTGACCCGGAAAGTGCAGACTGTACGTGCAAGGAAACGTACTACGGGTCAGACTGCACTCTCAAATGTCCGGACAACTGTTTCAACGACACCTGTGCACAGTCAACCGGGAACTGTGCATGCAAGGGAACGTTCTACGGGTCAGACTGCACTCTCAAATCTCCGGACAACTGTTTGAACGAAACCTGTGGACAGTTAATCGAAGCCTGCGTCTCGTATGTCGATGATTCACACGTTAAGAAGAGTCTGCAGACTAACCCAAGCATATGGATACCTCATTGTGTTTATGTGCTAGACTTGGCTCATTTCTTGGTGTTTTTCCGTGAAGACATGACTCATATCTTAATGTTTTTCTGTGCTAGTCATGGCTCAAATCTTAGCTTGTGTGTGTGTGTGTGCGTGTTTGCTAGCCATGGCTCATATCTAGGTGTGTGTCATATTAGTCATATCTCATATCTTGGTGTGTCCGTGTTAATCATGTCTCTTATCTTTATGTGCGTCTGAGTTTAGTAATATCTCATAACTTAGTGTGTATCTGTGTTAGTCATGTGTCATATCTTTGTGTGTGCATGTCTGGGTTAGGGATATCTCATATCTTTGTGTGCATGTTTATGTTAGTCATATCTCATATCTTTGTGCGTGCATGTCTGTGTTTGTCACATCTCATATTCTTGTGTATGCATGGCTATTAAGTCACATCTCATATCTTTGTGTGTGCATGCCTATGTTAGTCTCATCTTATAGCTTTGTGTGTATGTCTATGTTAGGTATGTGTCATATATTTGTGTGTGCATGTCTAAGGGAGACAAATAATAATAAATAAATATTATTAAATAGGGAAACTTCCGAGGCGATAATAGGAAATAATAGAAGGAAAAGGTATGTGTGATATTGTATATCATTTTGATATTGATGTGTGATAATGTATGTCATTCTTTCCGAGTGCTAACACATGCCTTTTCCTTCTATTATTCCCTGTGCATGTCTAAGTCAGTCATATCTCATATCTTAATGTGCATGTTTATGTTAGTCATGTGTCGTATATCTTGATGTGTATTGGTGTTAGTCATGTCTCGTATCGCTGTGTGCATGTCTATGTTAGTCATCTCTAGTGACTCGGGCAGATGGTGCTCGTAAATCTGGGAGGGCAGACCATCTAAGGGCAGAATCCCCCTACAGAAAAGACAATCTGCTGCCTTGCAGGAAGATTGGAGACAATCAAATATTTAAGGAAAGCAAATCTGAAAAAATGCTGGCTGAAATCGGATGCACTGGGCCACTGGCGCAGAACACAGTGCAACGTATTAACGGGTGTTCAGTCAGAGTGGATCTGGCGGACTCTAAATGTGACGTTCTGTCTGTGGGGGCGATCAACACACTTAACCTGATAGCTGACTTCATGTGGGAGTATTGAATCCTACCCTGACTGAGTTCTGACTGATCGCAGAGAGAGAGAGAGAGATTTCCTGTCGACGCTGAAAGGCAAATGAGGAAGGAAAGAAGAAGATTGTGTTATGATTTCTTAGCAATCTATAATCAGTATTTTGTCGTTGCTTTTCTGGTTAGTTCTGGTCACTTAACAACTTTAACCCCTGTTTTCCCTGAGCCAGTTATCTTGCTGTTCCTGCTTTAAAACAGAACTAAACATATGCTATGTTAAATTGGAACTAAACATATGCTATGTTAAATTGGAACTAAACATATGCTATGTTAAATTGGAACTAAACATATGCTATGTTAAAGTGGAACTAAAGATATGCTATATTAAAGTGGAACTAAAAAAATGCTATGTTAAAGTGGAACTAAAGATGTGCTATATTAAAATACAAATAAAGGTATGCTATGTTAAAAAGGAACTAAACGCATGCTATGTTAAAACGGAACTAAACGCATGCTATGTTCAAATGGAACTAAAGGTATGTTATCTTATAAAAGAGCGTGACGTAACAGACTAGTATAATAATGAAGAGATGTGATGTTTTAAACTTCACGGTAAAAGGCTTAACACGTGGAAATGAAGGGGCCAGTGCTCTACAACTCTGTTACGATCTTTTCCAATTCAGCGAGTCACATACCAGTTTCTTTATGAGCTGCGTTGATTGAAAAATCTCATGCTGAAATCGATGATCCATTTTCTTCTTTCTCTTTCTTCACTTACTCGATTATCTTTTAACGTCAAGCAGAGATATTGCTTCAAAACGCTTCAGTTATTCTCTTCTTTTTTTTTTTTTTTTAGTGTTTCTAATATTTAATTAATCCAGCTTTTTTTTTCAAGAAAGATAACGACCACCGAAATGAAATGTGTTAGAAGAATGACAGGAAACAGCTTAAGGGACAGAGTAACAAACACTGACCTGAGGAAAAAACTCGAAATTGAAACAGCCATCATATACATTAAGAAACAACAGATAAATTGGTTCGGCCACATAACAAGACAAAAAGAACTAACAATGACTCAAAGAGCCATAAACAAACGCTACGAAAACGCCAGATTAAGAGGAAGACCGAGAAAGAGATGGATAAAGAGAATACTAGAGTCACTAGGAGGGATAACATCAGAAGAGGCCAACAGAAGAGCAAAGAATTGCAGATTGTATCTTCCATAGACGCCAACGGCAATGGAGGAAGGATAGAAGAAGTAGAAGAATGTTTTTTTTTGCCTGGTGGACGTTTTATACAAAATATTACAATATATCGCAAAATATTACAAAAAGTAAGTAGGTTTCGCTCGTTTCCAAATAAAATAAAATAAATGATCACTAAAATATTGCATGCTGTCTTCCTGGTTTAGGAAGATTCTTGTCCTGATTACACTATTGTTAAATACCACTCAGTGATGAACTACCCACTTGAATTGTGTAAGAATATTTCTTTCCCGGATTTTCCCGTTAGTGCTCATGTACTAGGAACAATGAAAGGCTGTTCGAGAGAAAGACCCACTAATACTGTTTTTTTTTTTAAATCTTTGGGTCTGTTCTTGAGTTCAACTGCTTTAATTATCACAAGTAGTCCTTTATAGCAGTGGCGTATTCTCGTGTTGCCGCAGCTACCGCCGGTAGCCTTGAGCTTACTAACGAATTACAAATAAAATGATAATTTATTATATTTTTTAATAATTATATTACAAATTTGCAAATATTCTATTTCACATTTCGTAGGTCAATATGATCTATTTGCTTTGGTTTGCATTTATTAAAGCATGGTTTTCATCTGGCCACTATAACGTTTGTGAATGAAACTTAAACTACTGTACGACAGTAGATTGAAACCGCTAGTAACTATAAGTACATTTCTCCTCTGTCGGCACTAGTAAATTAACGACCTTGACATAAAAAAGGCGGCGAAAAGAATACGGCTGAAACTACCTATACAGAATGCGGTTCCGTGTGTTATATTTAGCTCTAGCCAATTAGAAACGTTACAAAGTGAAAGCGAAACTATGTCTGATTACTGGAACTTCATTACCTATTTATAACTACGTTATGCGTCGTTTTTTTTTTTTATGTAGGCACATAGGCATCCCATCTGTCAAGAAACAACACCGTTACGAGCCATCGTTTTATTAATAAAAATTGAGAAGTTTGTATTTTTACCGTACGCGAATGTAGTGTATTATCAAATAGTTTTATATTAACTTCATTGGGGCATATACAGTGTATAATTTTGTTGTACTTCAAGTTTTAAATTACGTTGATTTAAATATATATATATATATATATATATATATATATATATATATATAGCTTATTCATTTATAATTTCATAACGAAGTTGTATTATTTCTTGTTCGTTACTGCCGACGTATGATGGCAGAGCTAGAATCTACACATAACACAGAGATCTCAATAAACTCTGTTGATGATAATCTCTATGTGATCGAACATTTAATAAAAGTGCCTTTTAATCGTCGTTCTTATATAACGAAAAACTCGAGGTCGTAATAATGAAAAGACCCACCACTGAGTTAAAATTGTTTTTGGAAGTGAAAGAAAAACAACGTGAGTTTGTACACCATTTTACATCATCTTCATGTGATAAATGGAAATGGTTGTGTGGTATAGTTCGTTCACAAATTAGTGTCCACAAAGTTCATTAATTATCTTGGAAACTGTTTGATGAATTTCAATATGTTTTCATGAAATCTTATTGTTTCACCGATCTTAAGCCTGATTGTTTTCCCTACTGTCATGGATTTAGGAAAGACTTTTGTTTATTTAGGGTATATAAAAATATGATTTTCTTGGTTGTCCTAATTTTTAGGAGTTTACAATACTCACACTTGTTGTAATCAACACTGTCATTTAAAAAGGCAAAATGGCACGTGTTTATCCACACAATCTTTGCACTTGCTCGCACTTATTCAACGTGATTTAAAGACGCGCCACTTTTGTCATTTCCGATTTCTTGTTAAACAGGTCCAGAGGCGTATTTTGAAAAAAATATTTACTGTTCATGTATATTCCTTTGCATGTTATAATTTGTTAGCTATTGTGAAGTGACTACTTGATTTTTAAAATCATGAAGAGTTTAAAGTGTAAATTCATCACTATGCAAAAACTAACTGTGTTATTCTACGGGCACTTTTGCAATTACCTATCTCTATGACGAAAATATAAAATCAAATGAAAAATGGTGACCCTCTTCAATGTGATACTGATACACCTTTGACTAGCATTGTTAGACAATTAACATAATTTTCAGTAAAATCTCATGTTTAGAGCACACGGTTTGATATTTTCCTAAAATTATGTAACAAAAAACGAGTTGTGCAAATTTCAAACTACCTTTAGTTAAATGTTTTAAAATCTTAAGGTCGGTGAAAAAAAAAAATATCGTGAGAAAAAATTACAGAAATTCACCAAACAGTTTCCGAGATAATTGATCAACTCTGTGGGCACGAATTTGTGAACGAACTATAGTTCTAAGCTGTTTTGTTGGCCATGTTTGTTATTTAGCCGTGAAGCTAATGTATGCTAATAGCTATTATTATAGCTTATTATAGATATTATAATAATATATTATATTATTATATATTAGCTATAAGCTAATGTAAATGAAGGTTTTACTAACATGAACTCTTTCCGCGCGACAGCCCAACGGCACGACAAATCGAAGCCTCATATTTGTAGTAGCATAAGCTTTGCAATACCACATTTTCCCAAAAATCATGTGCCGAAGATCTGTAAAATATATGGTCACTAACACCATATTTCCTATATGTCACTTGGCGTGACTTTTTACTTTACTTTTTTTTTATAAGCTTTGCAACCTTCGGAAATGCAAGAGTTGATCTACAATTAGATAAGCAAAACACTCAAGATATTGAGATGCATAATATTCTTGTTAAAGAAAATATAAAAATTGTACTACGTCTTATTAACGCTGTCTGTTTCCTCAGAAAGCAAGAGTTAGCTTTTCGGGGTCATGATGAGAGTATGAGATATGACAATAGAGGAAATGACATTGAATATTTAAGTTCCTTGAGTGAATTTGACAAATTATTGGCCAATCATCTTCAGAGTTCTACAGTGTTTCGTGTAACGTCCCTTCCGATTCAAAATGATTTAATATTTGCAATAAGTAAAGAAATGATCAGTAACATAAAGTCTGAAATAGAACGGGCATTATTTGTGGCCATTGTTATTGATGAAACAAGTGACTGTTTCAATCAGAACCAATTGTCCACTGTTTTTAGATACGTCGACAATTCTGGCAATGTTCAGGAAAGGTTTATAGGATTCTGTAATATGAGTGCAGACTGCCGCAGCTTTGTTTCATCACGTGGACAGTGTTGTAACTGAGTACAATTTCGGCAATAAGTTAATAGCGCAGACATATGATGGTGCTTCAGTTATGGCTGGAAGTTGTTGTAACTGAGTACAATGTTGACAATAAGTTAATAGCACAGACATATGATGGTGCTTCAGTTATGGCTGGAAGTTGTAACTGAGTACAATGTTGACAATATGTTAATAGCACAGACATATGATGGTGCTTCAGTTATGGCTGGAAGTTGTTGTAACTGAGTACAATGTCGGCAATAAGTTAATAGCGCAGACATATGATGGTGCTTCAGTTATGGCTGGAAGTTGTTGTAACTGAGTACAATGTTGACAATAAGTTAATAGCACAGACATATGATGGTGCTTCAGTTATGGCTGGAAGTTGTTGTAACTGAGTACAATGTTGACAATAAGTTAATAGCACAGACATATGATGGTGCTTCAGTTATGGCTGGAAGTTGTTGTAACTGAGTACAATGTCGACAATAAGTTAATAGCGCAGACATATGATGGTGCTTCAGTTATGGCTGGAAGTTGTTGTAACTGAGTACAATGTCGGCAATAAGTTAATAGCACAGACATATGATGGTTCTTCAGTTATGGCTGGAAGTTGTTGTAACTGAGTACAATGTCGACAATAAGTTAATAGCACAGACATATGATGGTGCTTCAGTTATGGCTGGAAGTTGTTGTAACTGAGTACAATGTCGACAATAAGTTAATAGCACAGACATATGATGGTTCTTCAGTTATGGCTGGAAGTACCAATGGATTAAAAAAACTAAAGTCCTAGAAAAGTATCCTCAAGGACTTTGTCATTGCTGCAGCCATGTACTTAATTTAGTTTTGCAACAAACTACTTGTTCCATTTCACAATGTCGCATTTTTTTCAAAACAATGTCGGGTTTAGCTACATAGTTCTCATCATCTGTAAAGGGATCAGAGAAACTAAAACAATTTATGAGCAAGAAACTCCCAAAAGTTGCACCAACAAGATGGAATTTTACATCTCCACCTGTAAATACAGTAAAGGAGTACAAAGAACAAATTATTGACTTTTTTGAAGATATCAAACGTGACGACTCCGAAGACAACTGGGACGCTGATACAGTTGTGCAGGCTCAAGGATATTTGTATTTCTTTAGACAGTTTCTGAACATCTTTTTGCTAGTAGTTTATTCTAGACTATTTACACATACAGATGTGCTGTACAATATTCTTCAAACCAAAATACTTGACATATCATAACTGCTTACAAGAGATAAACAAAATACTTGACATAGCATAACTGCTTACAAGAGATAAACAAAATACTTGACATAGCATAACTGCTTACAAGAGATAAACAAAATACTTGACATAGCACACTGCTTACAAGAGATAAACAAAATACTTGACATAGCACACTGCTTACAAGAGATAAACAAAATACTTGACCTAGCACACTGCTTACAAGAGATAAACAAAATACTTGACCTAGCACACTGCTTACAAGAGACAAACAAATTAAAAAAAAACACTGAGTTCAGACGTAATGGGTTGTCTTCAATATGGAATAACATAGAAACGGATCATTCTTCAGACAATGTAGCAGAACCGCCATTAAAACGAGGAAAAGAAGACGATGAGTCGACATATAGGCAGCTATTTTACAGCATATTAGAATGTTCATGGAAATAAATGACAGATTTTCTGATTATGGAAAGCTTAATTTTACTCATCTTTTAGACTCAAAAAACTTGTTAATATACAAAGATAATTTCCCTAATGAGACACTGCACAAATTACTTCAATCGTATAACAATCACTTTGAGCAAGTGCGGTTAAACAATGAACCAAGTGCCATTCAGCAGAAATCTGTGATTTCTCAAACAAACCAATTCACGAAATTCTCACTACCATATATCAAACCCAATTATCTTAAATAATTACGGAGGTTTTCAAATTGTCAGCATTAATAGTGATAATATCAGGTACATCAGCATTTGTAGAAAGAACTTTTCCTGCTCTCAAGAGAATAAAATCTTATTGTCGCTCAACTCAGACACAAGAACGCTTATCTGGTTTGGCATTAATGTCCTTTGAGAAATAATTCCTTCAGAAACTTAGAAACCAACCCAACAGTACTTTCAATGACAAAGTCATCGAGACATTTTCGTCCCAAACAGGACGGAGATAATTTACATATAAATAAGTAAATAATTAAAAATGTAGTGATGTCATTAGCACATATTACTTCATGTAATGTATATTACTGAATATAATGTATGTGTTTATTTATTATGTCAGCGGTAGCCCAAACCCCAAATCCAGTATACGCCACTGCTTTATAGTACACTCATTCTTCATTTCAATCATAGCTAACATCAAAGCCAATACACACTTTAGACTTGTGTCTGGTGTCACTACTATAATAATGAATAACGCCCATGCTGACGTGTGCCCCGCTGTTATACCGGTGTCTCTATCACACTAGTAAGGTAAAGATAGTAACATAGTAATTGTTGTTGATAATGAAGTGTTAGATACCTAATTGTCCTAAGCCTTAGTTTCATGATGTCCGCTTGGCAATTCTCTTTTTCCCTGACACAATGTACCATCGTTATACGAACACCTTTGCTAGATCTCAGCTTGATTAGAGTTCATGTAACAGTATTACTTCTTCTAGACTCATCATCATCATCTTCATCATCATCATCATCATCATCATTCTGCTAGACTACTAACTCTATTAGACTATTGTTATTTCTAGATTAGTGCCCCGGTTAGACAAGTAGTTATTTCGTCCTTTAAGACGAATGATAAAAAGATAAGCCTCTATAGATCATTATCGAGTGCCATCTCCGCATCGAAGGTTGGCTACCATGGAGCGCCATTCTGCGCTGTCTCTTGCTTTGATGTTGCATGTTGTCATAGGCTGGTTTGTCCCTCTTTTGATATTACTCGTCCATGTCAGTCTTGGTCTGCCTCTGCCTCTTTTACCTTGTATTTTCCCCTCCAGGATTGCTTTTAGTAGGCTGTCATGTCTTTTAACATGGCCCAAAAATCGCATTTGTCTTGTTTGAATTGTGTTTAGTAGTTCTCTTTTCATTTTTAGTTGTTTTAAGACGTCATCGTTTGTTTTCTTTTCCTTCCATCAAATTCTACCTATTCTTCTATATATCCACATTTCAAAGGCTTTAATTCTCTGTTCTGTTTTCTTGTCTAATGTCCAAGTTTCTGTACCATACAGGAATGTTGAGAAGACATAACATTTTGCTATTCTTAGTTTTAGCCTTGATGTTATTTGTGTTGATGTTAGTATGTTCTTCACTACATTAAAATTACTTTTTGCCATTCCAACTCTTTTGTTTATTTCAGTTGTACATTTTCCATCACTGGTTATAGTATGTCCAAGGTAGTTGTAGTTATGAACTGTCTCCTTCGATTTTGATATCCACTTCTGGGTTTTGAGTATTTTCTTTGTTTATGATCATAGTTTTAGTCTTTTTGATATTCATATCTAGTCCATATTGTTTGCTTGTCATGTTTATGTCCTTAAGTAATTGTTTAAGATCTTTGGGATTTTCTGCTAGTAGTACAGTATTATCAGCATATCTTAGGTTATTGATTATCTTTCCATTTATAAACTATATAGATGCAGCAGGTAAATATGTCCACAAACAAAATGTATATGCTCACCCAGATCTCCTAGTCACCCACCTGTTGACATATCTTAACGTATTTCTTTTATTTTCTACGCCCACACGTCCTAGTGGTCAATCTTTACTTACAACGTTTACTAGTATGTGCACCTACACTGTCTGGTCATCTACTTAAGTTCTATTTTGCTGTGAATTATTCCTTACCAACTTTAGTTTTTTTCCTAAACTGCTACACAGGGGAGGAGAATGGGCGACGTAATCCACAAATGCAAGAAATATTTCTACGATGTTTGCTAAAATGTAGCTTTAATCTGGAATACATTTTGAAGTTAAACTGAGAGCACCTTCATTATAAGAATGCAACAAGCCAGAACAAATAAATGAACGAAAATAAAACAAAAAAAGCTATTACTACAGCTGCTATATTGATAGGATTAATATAGGTATAAGAGAGATGGTCATTCAACGATCCCATCCACAATTAGGAAGAGAAGATGGACAACAAAGATAATGTAAAAAAAAAAACAGGCTCTTACATGGGAAAACCTAGAGAGACACTGAAAGGTACACTGATAAAAGAAGGAAAGTTAAAAAAATGTACATGTTTTAAAGATAACATTTTGTACATGTTTTAAAGATACCATTTCGTTACATGTTTTAAAGATAACATTGTGTACATGGTTTAAAGATTCCATTTCGTTACATGTTTTAAAGATAACATTTTGTACATGTTTTAAAGATAGCATTTCGTTAAACGAAATGTTTTAAAGATAACATTTTGTATATGTTTTAAAGATAACATTTTGTACATGTTTTAAAGATAACATTTCGTTAAAAACAGTGTGATTTTTGTAGGAATTGGATGTGGGAGTAGGAATGTGCATAATTGTAGACGGTTTGTTGTTTCTTTCTTGTTGTGCGTACGCAATGGTTAGAGTCATTGCAGAAGTCAAAAATACGTAAAGTCACCTTTGTCTATGTCCCTGTACATGCGAGAGTACGGGGAAATGAAAGAGCGGATAGGATTGCTTGCTACGTTGTCGATGTGGACGATCAACCCATGGATCGGGCGGACATCATCAATGACCTTCGAAATGTGGGAAGAGCACAGGACTTCGACAAACAATAATCCACGTCACTCCTTCAGATGATAGTGATGGGAGTTAAGATGGGCACAGCAAGAAATGAGAAACTTAGTGGCCGTGTAAGAAGACTTATCAACCAACACAGAACTGGAGTCGTCAGTCGTTGGACACTGCGGGACTTGCTGAGGAGGGGATCTGAGCACCTATGGACATGTTCGGAGTGCAATAATAGTAAAGTACCCCCGTCACGCCAAGTGGCGTATAGGGAATATGGTGTTAGTGACCCTCTATTTTACAGACCTTCAACACATGATTTTTGGGGTAATGTGGTCGGTATTACGCCCATTCTGCTTTACTTTCCCAGAAAAAGATCCGGTACCAATTTAAGGCTGGGTGAACCCGGAGCCGTCGGTTGGGATCGAACCCTACCCCTTGTCCTTTGTAGTCCACTTCACTAACTACTGAGCTATCGCGGCTCCCTAAGAATGCAATGATGATGACCTGCAAATAACTCAATAATAACGAAGAAAATTTAGCTAACCAAATTAATCATTCAGATCGGCATGGAGTGTTGCAATCGACTCTATGGAGCTTCCTCTTCTTCCACCTTTCAGCTCCCTGTGGAGCATAGGTCTTCAAAAACACTTTCCAAGTCGTTCAGTTTCTTGCCATTCTTTTAAGATCATTCCATGCCTTCCCCATCATCTTCATCTCTGCTTCTATCTGTCTTCTCTAAGAATGTCTTGGTCTTCCTCTTTTTCTTTTCCTTTGGGGATTCCAAAACAGGGTCTGTTGTGTAATACTCTAAGTTGGCTTCCGCAGTGTGTGTCCTATCCAGCATCATCGTCCTCTTCACCTATCGAGCTACCGAGGGCGAAATAAGGGAATAAAAAAGTGTCCTCACCTCAGGATCCGATAATCTACACGGATGATTCTGTAACTCGCGGGCAACGCAGCGATTGGGGTTTTGTGGCATGCCAACTAGGCAGAAAAGTGGCTAGGGAATCTGGCATGTATAGCATTACGGTTGCCAGCATGAGAATGGAGATAGACGCAGCAACCGTGACGATAGCATGTTGGTTACACAGAGCGTGGGTTAAGCAGTCTTGGTAACTGACTCGCAAAGTATGCTACAGAAGATTTAACAGACTGTGTTTGCGGCAGGAGAGGATGCGGCTCATGGATGACCCCAAAGTAAACGTGTGAATCTGGGTTTACTGTCCTGGGCACGCTGGTGTACACGACAATGAAAATGCCGATAAGTCCGCTGCCAGCTCTGATACTTCATGTTGCCTCCTGCCTTCATCATCATCAAGTACCGGGCCTGCTGGAGTAGGTGATAATATCTCTCCACAACATGTATAATTCGATCTCGACAATTATTTATCATTACTGTTGTTGACCTTCAGCCAAGTCATTCTCTTAAGCTGTCTGCTATTTTTTCTCTTTGCTTCCCTCTGTCTATTCGTCCCTCAATTTTTCCAGTTGTTACAATATATTCCAGTTGTTCTCTTCTCATTACAGGCCAAAAAATGATGATTAGTTCTTTCTAATATTGGAAATTAGCTCTCTTTTTGTTTTGACCTCTTTCAGAACGTTTTTCATTACTCTTCTTAGCTGTTCATGGTATTATCAATATTGTTCTGTGAAATTGCATGCCTTACTCTGGACAAAAAGGACATCCCCACATTTGTTCTTCATTCTTTAAGAGAAGAGGATGCGAATGGGTGGGACAATAATATATATATTGAGAAACTGAGGAGTCTGAAGGTGGAAGAGGGATCTGATCGATTCGGAGTGTTTAGTGGTAACCTTTCAGGAACCATCAGTCTGCACACACTTCAGGAAATGTTTGGACGGGTAATGAAGCGGATATGGGGTTGCCCCGACTGCAGTAAAATAGATTTCAGGAATAGAAGAGAACAGAATAGATGGTTTCTTCGTAGTAGATTATCAGTTACCAATTTAAACATGGTATTAGTCAATGTCTGTCAGACATTAATTTTTCGTTTCGCTAGTAAAAGTGGACACTAGAAACAAGAAAAAAGAGTTCATAAATGTTATGTAGAACCAGTTTCAACATATGGATGTGAATCATTGACAATAGGACAACAGACAAGAAAATCACTGGAGGCTGTTGAAATGTGGTTTTACAAAAGAATTTTGAGAATACCATGGACAGCTAAGAAGAGTAATGAAAACGTTCTAAAATAGGCCAAAGCAAAAAGAGAGCTAATTTTCAATATTAGGAAGAAACAAACATAATTTTGTGGTCATGTAATGAGAAAAGAACAGCTGGAATATATTGTAACAACTGGGGAAATTGAGGGACGAAGAGATAGAGGGTAGCAAAGAGAAAAGATACTAGACAGCTTAAGAGAATGGCTTGGCAGAAAGTAAACAACGAAAAAGATAAATAACTGATCGAAAGTTGTGGAGAGACATGATCACCTACGCCAGCAGACTTGCTACTTGATGATGATGATGATGAATAAAAGTAGGCCGAAATGAGAGAGTCATATCCCAGGTAAGGCAGTTCCTCCCCTTTCCCAACCATCAGTGTCAAGTAGCTCGACAATGGCAATCTTCGTAATGTTCGTGTTATCTCCCCTTGCAAGGCTCTATGTCAAGAGTTATTTGGTTATTTGGTTATGGAAGGCCCCGGTATCACTGCAAACGAATTAAAAATCCATAATTGCTCAACCGCCCGTGCCAGCGTAATCATGCGAATTAATATATCATCTCCCAAACAAAGAAAGGTAGCTGTAGTCCCCATCATAACAGTCTCAGCACACGCCAAAAGACATAAGGCGAAACCGCGCAGAAAGTGAACACAGCCAACTGTTCCCTGTCATACGATATCATTCATCGTCAACAATTGGAATATCGAAACATGATCAAAACGGATTAAACACACAGCTCACGGTGTGAACAGAGCACTTAACTCAGTACCTCCTACAACAATATTTCGTAGACGTTGCTTGAAATTGCTTCAAATAATCTACACAAGTAAGTTCACAAATGTTTGCTATTGTTTAATAATTTATATCTCAGCAATGGTGAAGTAAAAATTGTTTAAAATATATATTTATATTATCGTCAACCCCATGTCATAATTGTTTCCTTCCTGTCAGGTAATTAGGAAAGAGTTTTTTTCTTCTTAAAGATATAGAAACATATCGTAATCCTCCTTGGTTGCTATTTATGAGCTTTACAGACTATTGCCATCTATAATGAATCCATGCTCGCTGAGGGGGGGGGGGGGGGCAACTTAAGCTTGTAACGTTTTCAGCATTGCGAGCAGGGACGGTTGTGGGTAAAATGACGTCAGCCGTGTATAGCTAACCTAGATGAAGACGTCACAAACGTAGGGTGCCTTCGGGAAAATCCGCTCACCCCTTCGGCTTTTAATGTAGGCGTCAATGTACCGACCTTGTTTAACCGCGCTGAAATTTTACGTCACTTATGTGCAAGTTTGTTCAGAATTTTCTTAAAAGAAACCTGAAATGCACATTCTGAACGTCCAGGCGGTTGCTACCACAATATGATCTGTAAAAAGCATAAATAGTAACCAAGCAAAGATTACGATATACGTCTGTCTAGAAGAACAAAACTAACTTTCCTAATTACCTGACAGGATACATTTTTATAAACAAACGGCAAAAATGTGTGAACGCAATACAACTATAAACACAAAGGTCACTGTATACAGAACTGCGCACTGAACACACTATAATATGCAGTGAATCGTAACATTTATAAATATATAAAGAAAGATAAAAATGATCATTTTTAACATGCTGTCTAAGACGCATTCTCTGTATCTCTTTAAAAAAAAACAAGAAAGCAAGAAATGAAATTATGGATCGTTCTGGGGTAACGATTATGGTAACTATCCTCCAAAAACGGCTTCTACAATGCCTAGACCATCTGTGCTGAGTGCAGCTTGAGAAGATTCGTATTCCTCTTCTTAATCTTCTGAACTCCGGTCGGAACATAGGGCACTCACAAGCGATCTCCACCCAACCCGGTCGGAGCATTGGGCACTCACAAGAGATCTCCACCCAATCCGGTCTGAGCATATGGCACTCACAAGAGATCTCCATCCAATCCGGTCTGAGCATAGGGCACTCACAAGAGATCTCCACCCAATCCGGTCTGAGCAAAGGGCACTCACAAGAGATCTCCACCCAATCCGTTCTGAGCATAGGGCACTTACAAGAGATCGCCAGCCAATCCGGTCGGAGCATAGGGCACTCACTAGAGAGCTCCACCCAATCCGGTCGGAACATAGGGCACTCACAAGCGATCTCCACCCAACCCGGTCGGAGCATTGGGCACTCACAAGAGATCTCCACCCAATCCGGTCTGAGCATATGGCACTCACAAGAGATCTCCATCCAATCCGGTCTGAGCATAGGGCACTCACAAGAGATCTCCACCCAATCCGGTCTGAGCAAAGGGCACTCACAAGAGATCTCCACCCAATCCGTTCTGAGCATAGGGCACTTACAAGAGATCGCCAGCCAATCCGATCGGAGCATAGGGCACTCACTAGAGAGCTCCACCCAATCTGGTCGGAACATAGGGTACTCACAAGAGTTCTCCACCCAATCCGGTCGGAACATAGGGCACTCACTAGAGAGCTCCACCCAATCCGGTCGGAACATAGGGTACTCACAAGAGTTCTCCACCCATTCCGGTCTGAACATAGGGCACTCTCAAGAGTTCTCCGTCCAATCCGGTCGGAACATAGGGCACTCACAAGAGATTTCCACCCAATCCGGTCGGAACATAGGGCACTCACAAGACATCTCCACCAAATCCGGTCTGGAGCATGCATGGACAACTCTCGTCAGGACCTGCCAGCCTCTTTCATTTCATCATGTATTGTTCGTCGCCATGACCCTGATGGTCTGCCTCTTCTTCGTTTGCCATGTATACCCATGCTAATGCTCGGTGCGTATGTCTGGTTCGTTTCATTCATAGAACGTGACCTACACATTCCCAATATCTTCTATTCACTTCTTGATTGATGTTAATGTCTGAGCTTCTGACGACTTATTTGTTCGTAACGTTTTAATCCCAACAGATGATTAGAATTTGCTTAAGTCATGGACCTTCAAATCCTCTTAGGCGATGTTATACCTTATGGTTCGTTTTCCGCCTTTCTGCTGCATATAGGAGTGTGAATCGCATATTTGACTTGTGAATTCTGAGATTGGTGTTGACATGGAGACTGGTTGAATGTCAAATGTTTCTGAGTCTACTGAATGCCTGAGCTGACATGCCTATTCGAGTAGATTTCTCCTTTTCAATGTCGCTATTTGATAAAATGAAGCTTGTCTGTCTATAAAGTTATCAACTTCTTCTAGTCGCATTCCTCTGAATATATCTTTCTTTCTACTTTTGGCACATATCCTCACAATTTTAGTTTTCTCTGCATTTCTTTTCAGTCCTACTGAGTTATCAAACTAATCTACCCTAGTATTTTCAAGACGTGTGGTGAGACCCAAAGTAGGTCCTCTTGGTCTGTCAACAGCGACTGATCGCATGATGCAAACAATAACCACAAGGAAAAGGAGTGGTGACAAAATAAATCCTTGTCTAACTCCAGTTATGACTCTGAACCAAGCTGTCTGCTGTTCTTCATGTCTTACACAGCATAGGTTGCCGTCGTTTATGCCCTTTGGAATATTGACTCACTTAAACAGATAGCTGCCTTCATAAGAAAGTCCGGATCCTAGTCTGAATGAGTCATGATCGCAGCAGAAGAAGAGGTAGAAGAAGAGGAAGAAGTAGAAGAGGAAGAAGTAGAAGAAGAGGAAAATGTAGAAGAAGAGGAAAATGTAGAAGAAGAAGAGGAAGTTGTAGAAGAAGAGGAAAATGTAGAAGAAGAGGAAGAAGTAGAAGAGGAAGAGGAAGATGTAGAAGAAGAGGAAAATGTAGAAGAAGAGGAAGAAGTAGAAGAAGAAGAGGAAGATGTAGAAGAAGAGGAAAATGTAGAAGAAGAGGAAGAAGTAGAAGAAGAAGAGGAAGATGTAGAAGAAGAGGAAGAAGTAGAAGAAGAGGAAGAAGTAGAAGAAGAGGAAGAAGTAGAAGAAGAAGAGGAAGTTGTAGAAGAAGAAGAGGAAGAAGTAGAAGAAGAGGAAGAAGTAGAAGAAGAAGAGGAAGTTGTAGAAGAAGAAGAGGAAGAAGTAGAAGAAGAGGAAGAAGTAGAAGAAGAAGAGGAAGTTGTAGAAGAAGAAGAGGAAGAAGTAGAAGAAGAGGAAGTTGTAGAAGAAGAAGAGGAAGAAGTAGAAGAAGAGGAAGAAGTAGAAGAAGAAGAGGAAGAAGTAGAAGAAGAAGAGGAAGAAGTAGAAGAAGAAGAGGAAGAGGAAGAAGTAGAAGGAGAAGAGGAAGAAGTAGAAGAAGATTATTGACGATGTTATACGTATTCATATAGAATTCTCCAAAGCTATGGAAGATGGATGCTGGCAGCTTCCTCAATCAAAGAAGTTTATATATAAGGATAGGCTCCATTCCAGTGACTGCTCTACAATGGTTCATAAGAGAAAGATTTGATCAGTACATGATCTCCCATTTCTAAAGCCTGCCTGCTCTTCTCTGAGTCTTCGCTCCACACTATTCTTATTGCGTTGTAGAAGTACTCGGCTTAATATCTTCCCAGGTACTGACAGCAGATTTATACTTCTCCAATTTTCACAACGACTAAGGTCTCCTTTCTTTGATATTTGGACAACATCTAAGAATATCCCCTTTCAATGCTTTTGGTACTTTTTCCTCTTCTCATTTTTATTGAAGAATTTTTCTAAGACCTTTGCACTCAGTCTGCTTTTAAAATGTCTGCAAAAATGTGATCGTATTCAAATAGATGTACTATATGGAGAGGCAGCCTTCGGGAAAAGATATAATGGAAGACTTATTTTACGTTATAAAGGCGCCTGTAAGTTGGCATATGGGTATTTTATTTGAATGTAAACGTGGAGTTTGCTTATGTCAGGTCCAGTGGATAGTGGGCGCCGGCCTGAAAGCAGGCAAATCTAGCTTGGAATAGGCTGTCAAATTTAGACTCGTAGAAAGGAAGAAAAGACAACCTGAAAAAGGTTTAAATAAGAATAATAAACCCATTGTCTCTCCAGACTAATAGGATCCTATTACTACTACTACCACCACCACTCCTATCACTGCTACTGCTACTGCTGATTCCACTACTAGCACCACTACTGCTATTATTACTATTACTACCTACCAGTTTACTACTACAACTACCACTGTCTCCAATACTGACACTACAACCATTACTACATCATAGACTACAACTAAGCATTTGATAGAATACACCATAATAAACTTATAGACTACCTAAAAGATATAAATCTGGATGACACAGACATACGACTGATATATAATTTGTACTTGGAGCAAACAGCATTCATAAAATATAACAAGGAGAACTCTACACCCATTGATATAAAAAGAGGAGTAAGACAGGGATGCATCCTATCACCAAGCTTGTTCAATTTATACACTGAGCAAATCTTTAAAAACATCAATGAGATGCCAGGCCTAAACATTAATGGGAAGATAATCAATAACCTAAGATATGCTGATGATACTGTACTACTAGCGGAAAATCCTAAAGATCTACAACGATTACTTAATGTAATAAACATGACAAGCAAAAAATATGGACCATATATGAATATCAAAAAGATTAAAACTATGATCATAAACAAAGGAAATTCTCAAGACCTACAATTAAATATCAAAGTTGCAGGAATACATCTGGAGACAGTTCAGAATTACAAATCCCTTGGACATACTATAACCAGTGATGAAAAATGTACAACTGAAATAAATAAAAGAATAGGTATGGCAAAAAGTAATTTCAATGCCATGAAAAATATACTAACATCAAAACAAATAACACCAGGGCTAAAACTAAGAATAGCAAAATGTTTCATCATCTAAATATTCATGTATGGTGCAGAAACATGGACATTAGGCCAGAAAACAGAACAGAAAATTGAAGCCTTTGAAATGTGGATTTATAGAAGAATAGGTAGAATTGGATAGAAAGAAAAGAAAATAAACGAGGAAGTTTTAAAACAACTAAAAATGAAAAAAAGAACTACTAAACACAATTAGAGCAAGATAAATGAAATTTGTTGGTCATGTTAAAAGACACTACAGTCTAATAAAAGTAATATTAGAAGGGAAAATACAAGGTAAAAGAGGCAGAGGCAGACCAAGACTAACATGGACGAGTAACATCAAAAGATGGACAAGTCAGCCTATGACAATCTGCACCATCAAAGCAAGAGGCAGAGTGAAATGGCGCTCCATGGTAGCCAACCTTCAATGAGGAGACGGCACTCAATGATGATGATGACAACCATTACTATTATTACCATTATCGCTACTATAACACTACTACTATTACTACCATTAATACTATTACTACTACTACTACTACTACTACTACTACTACTACTACTACCACTACCACCACCACTACTTTTACCACTACAACTTCTATTACCAAAACTATAAATGATAATACTACTGTTGCTGTCATTACTACTACTGTTATTACAACAACAACTACTTCTATCACTACTACTGCAACCACTCCCATTCTTACTATAACTATTCCTACCACTACTACTAAACTTGTATTTTATTATTTATTCACGATAGAGAAGCAGTTAGTAAACTGATCGACTGAGGAAAAAAGATCGTATTCTATTTCGATCTCCGGCTTATCAGCTCACCATCCTTAAATGTGTCAATAAAATTCTTTCTGAGAAATAAAGACGGCACTGGCGAGATACCCACCAATATTATCAAAAAAACATGGGCCGATGATAAAAAAAAAAGTATGGACATCAACGCGGATGAGGTTCAGGTAAGTATTATTTCGTTTCTAATGTTTGCTGTACTTGTGTTATTGTTATTTATATTACTTGTTTACTTTTATTATGTTTATTCGTATATTGTGTGTCGTTTGTGTCAATTGGTGAAAATATCGCATTGTTTCTTTGACATAATTATTCTCGGCATGACACAATATAAGAAGTAGTTTACCATTCATTTCCTTCTTGGCATAGACAGTAATAGTCTGAGATGGCAACCAGTGTTTCTACATGATGGCCTACGTAAAGCGGTATAGCGCATCATGATGATAAAGATGATTGATAAGGGATTTATAGGACGAAACGTTTGTTATTTAGTCATGTTTAATTATATTTATTACATATGCGTAACGGGGGAGCCGCGATAGCTCAGCGGTTAGTGAACTGGACTACAAAGGACAAGGGGTAGGATTCGATCCCAACCGACGACTTCCGGGTTCACCCAGCCTTAAATGGGTACCGGATTTTTTTCTGGGAAAGTAAAGCAGCACGGACGTAATACCGACCACATTACCCCAAAAATCATGTGCTGAAGGTCTGTAAAATATAGGGTCACTAACACCATATTTCCTTATACGCCACTTGGCGTGACGGGGGTACTTTACTTTTTTTTTTTACATATGTATAACGCTGTAAAATACAATTTATATAAGATCATAGTTTCCTTCAATGAGCACTAATACCACACAATGATAAAGGTGACACGTTAAGCCTAATGGGCTTCTTTCTCCTTTTCGTCTTATTACGTTACGTTCTTCCATCCCTGTGGCCTTTCAGCATCGATAGTAAATTGAGTGTTCAGGTTAATGCAATTCACTGAGCCTTGATCATTTTAGTGTCTGCTGTTTTACTAATAGATAGACTTCTAGATCTTCCCAGTTTTCCGTTCTCGTTGAATGTGAATTGATAATGCACTCTTATTTATAATTCATGTCAAATATAACGTTACATAGACAAAATATTCCATTTGTTCCTTCATGATAATCTAATATCTGCGTAATAAATGCAAATATTTTCTTGCTTTTAGTCGTTTCATATTATATCTCTTCTTATCATATTCAATATTCCTAATAGCCATCATATTTCTCGTGCGATGTTTACATGGATGTTAATTTTTACTTTTTTTCACTTTACAAGTGATAAATATATTCATGAATGCCTGGAACAAAACGGACCTCGACATTAGTACAAGCTCTTCCTCAAAAAGAAATCATTAAAGCAGTTTCATATTGATGTTGATTGCTAGCATCATAGAAATGCTGCTCATTTTAAATGTATTATTATCAAAATTGTAAAGATAAGTTGCACAACGGTCCCTTCGATTTCCCACAGGCAACACCATTGCATCAAAGCTATCAAAAGAGCAAAAACCTGCTGGCTATGATAGTCTGAATTAAGAAATATTGCAAAAACTTGCTGGCTATGATAGTCTGAATTAAGAAATATTGCAAAAACCTGCTGGCTATGATAGTCTGAATTAAGTAATATTGCAAAAACTTGCTGGCTATGATAGTCTGAATTAAGAAATATTGCAAAAACTTGCTGGCTATGATAGTCTGAATTAAGAAATATTGCAAAAACTTGCTGGCTATGATAGTCTGAATTAAGAAATATTGCAAAAACTTGCTGGCTATGATAGTCTGCATTAAGAAATATTGCAAAATCTTGCTGGCTATGATAGTCTGAATTAAGAAATATTGCAAAAACTTGCTGGCTATGATAGTCTGAATTAAGAAATATTGCAAAAACTTGCTGGCTATGATAGTCTGAATTAAGAAATATTGCAAAAACTTGCTGGCTATGATAGTCTGAATTAAGAAATATTGCAAAAACCTGCTGGCTATGATAGTCTGAATTAAGAAATATTGCAAAAACTTGCTGGCTATGATAGTCTGAATTAAGAAATATTGCAAAAACTTGCTGGCTATGATAGTCTGAATTAAGAAATATTGCAAAAACCTGCTGGCTATGATAGTCTGAATTAAGAAATATTGCAAAAACCTGCTGGCTATGATAGTCTGAATTAAGAAATATTGCAAAAACCTGCTGGCTATGATAGTCTGAATTAAGAAATATTGCAAAAACTTGCTGGCTATGATAGTCTGAATTAAGAAATATAGCAAAAACTTGCTGGCTATGATAGTCTGAATTAAGAAATATTGCAAAAACTTGCTGGCTATGATAGTCTGAATTAAGAAATATAGCAAAAACTTGCTGGCTATGATAGTCTGAATTAAGAAATATTGCAAAAACTTGCTGGCTATGATAGTCTGAATTAAGAAATATTGCAAAAACCTGCTGGCTATGATAGTCTGAATTAAGAAATATTGCAAAAACCTGCTGGCTATGATAGTCTGAATTAAGAAATATTGCAAAAACCTGCTGGCTATGATAGTCTGAATTAAGAAATATTGCAAAAACCTGCTGGCTATGATAGTCTGAATTAAGAAATATTGCAAAAACTTGCTGGCTTTGACAGTCTGAATTAAGAAATATTGCAAAAACTTGCTGGCTATGATAGTCTGAATTAAGAAATATTGCAAAAACCTGCTGGCTATGATAGTCTGAATTAAGAAATATTATAGCAAACCAAGAGCTGGCAAATGACAATGGAACAAGTTTTTCTCGTAAATCTGTAAAACAAAAGCTACACTAGATGAAAGGAATACAATTTTAAAGGTGATTTTAATAAGTAAGGTATTACCAAGGCGGCAGAAAGATTCAGGAACATTACATTCTCTCAGTGCTTAGTAAGATACTCGGCATAATCATTAACTAGATACTCGCTGCGGCAATAGGTCTGAACGGTTTGGAGGCTAAAACTGGTTTCGTAAATACAAGATGCTACACAAGTATATCTTCACATTGGGGCCTCGGTAGCCTAGTTGGGAAAACCACCCGACTGTACTACCGACGTTCGGACAACCCATGTTTAATTCCCGCTGGGAGCAGTGTGAGTTGTACTCGTGGTTTGGAAAAAAAAAATGCCCCTACTGTCGACCCAGCCGTTTGCAGAAATGGGTACTAGGGTATTACCTGGAAAGTGAGAAATGTCGCCTCTAGTGGCGGCTCGTGGTGTTTTTTGTCGGTGGGGCCGGGCAAAGGGTCAATTTGTTTTTCTATCGGAATCTGTACACTCATACATTGTGTATGTATGTAGATGCGCGTGCGTGCGAGTGTGCGTGAGTACATGTGTATGTATGTATTTATTTTGTATTGTATATGCTTATTGTATATGCTTATTGTATATGTATGACAATATCGTAATGTATATTAAAGTACTCCAGAACAGAAAACATTTTGTAAAGCAATTTTATAATTCTAAAGAAATATTTGACCTAACTAATAACAGAGATACAACATTGAACTCACCTTCATTTATAGAATAATTGTGCTCGTCTATTTTTCTGACTTGCAAATTGGTCAATAACTTTGTTGTTGAAATCCTTAATTTCAATAATTTCCTCTTTATGAATCGAACAAACAGTGAAGGCGTTTAGCCTGTCATGAGCCATGCTATTTCTAAGAAAAGATTTAATTCGTTTTAAGGTACTGAAACATCGTTCTGCTTCGGCTGTTGCAATGGGAGTGGTCAAGACAATTTGCAGAGTTTTGTCTACTTCGGAAAACGCTTCTTCTAAAGAATGTTGCTTGAGAAAAGTAAATAAATCACAGACTGAAGAAATATTTTGGAAAGTATCATTGCGATATATCACTGACAGTTCTGTCTTTAATTTCTCTTTGCAAATATATTGATTATAATTTGATGCAAAAGTGTTGACTAAGTCAGATGGAAAATATTCTCTGAACGAAACAAATTTCTTTGGGTCAACAATTTCAAAGCTACTAAATAATTGAGACTCCACGAATCGTCCTTTCAGTTGGTTGACAACAATGTCACATCAGTTCGTTATGTTTTTGGATTGTAATTTTGTGAGCATTGTCAATCTGTGATGCAATGTTAACAGTTCCAAACATTTTAAATTTAAATGCATTTTCTAAATGAAGTGCACTTCCCTCGTGTTTTTTAATCCTCTCACTTTAATGTTTCAGATCCACAAACCCTACTGTTGTCCACGGGTTTTCACCGCCAAATATCAAACAATAAAAACAGAATAAGCTCTTTTTCTCTTCACTAACAGTTAACCACGAGTTTTTTTCAAACCACTTGTTGCAGAAAGTTCTTGTTTTCTTACCATCTTGCTGAGTGAATGTAAAATCATTGGGTCTATGAGCACCTAATCGTTTAACTTCAAGCTTTGCCTCTATCTTTAAAGAATAAAACGGGTTTTTTAAATAAAGAATCCACGTTATTCATTTTTAAATCACACGGAAACACAAATTGTATACAGTTAATTGATTTACATACACAAACAAGTTGTTTAAAATCCAAAACAAAATGTGTTGTGGGCCACACAATAATAAAAAAAAACCTTTCAGTTTTGATTTCTTGGAATTCGGAAACAACCAAAAGCCAACCAATCGTTACACATTGGGCCCAGCTAAGGCCGGACCTGTTTACATCGACTGGACTAATGCTAGACCCGTCACCACGTGGAAGGCGTCTATTTTTAGATTTTTGGGTCATTAGACCACATGACTTAGATGTACTATGGGGCCAGTTTAACACAGCGTTCTATATATTATATTTCCAACAGGCCCCACGATCCTGTGTTTGCGCATTCAGTGGTTCCAGCTAAAGGTATTCTTGAACGCAAAGATAATTTTTGGGAACATATTATATTTTTAGTTTTCTTGGCTAATCATTATCATGTTGAAAGTAATAATTACGTTGAAATAACGTATTATTAAGTATATTAATGTCTACACCTTGCAAAATATACTTAGCGGGTCCCTGCCCCCGCGGCCCTATCCCGGGCTCCGCAACTGGTCGCCTCGCATCGTGAGTTTCGATGCTTGAAGCGACACTATTCAGAAATCTCCGAACATTTCTGGATAGTCGGCCGAGCACATACAAAATTCTTCAAAATTCAGAAATATAACGATGCAGTGATGAGAATCTTTTCGGTGGTTACCTGTTGTATATTGTTCTGTCTCTAATGGTCTATGTGGTACGGTGTCGCTTTATTCACAATAAAAAAAGAAAGATAAAGATATAGGTAAAGATAAAGATATAGGTAAAGATGAAGATATAGGTAAAGATAAAGATACAGGTAAAGATATAGGTAAAGATAAAGATATAGGTAACGATAAAGATACAGGTAAAGATAAAGATATAGGTAAAGATAAAGATATAGGTAAAGATAAAGATACAGGTAAAGATAAAGATATAGGTAAAGATAAAGATATAGGTAAAGATAAAGATACAGGTAAAGATAAAGATACAGGTAAAGATAAAGATACAGGTAAAGATAAAGATAAAAGATACAGATAAAGATAAAGATATAGGTAAAGATAAAGATACTGGTAAAGATAAAGATACAGGTTAAGATAAAGATATAGGTAAAAATAAAGATATAGGTAAAGATAAAGATACAGGTGAAGATAAAGATACAGGTAAAGATAAAGATACAGGTAAAGATAAAGATACAGGTAAAGATAAAGGTAAAGATAAAGATGCAGGTAAAGATAAAGATAAAGATATAGGTAAAGATATAGGTAAAGATATAGGTAAAGATAAAGATACAGGTAAAGATAATATAGCAGGTAAAGATAAAGATAAAGATATAGGTAAAGATAAAGATATAGGTAAAGATAAAGATATAGGTAAAGATAAAGATACAGGTAAAGATAAAGATACAGGTAAAGATAAAGGTAAAGATAAAGATACAGGTAAAGATACAGGTAAAAATAAAGATAAAAATACAGGTAAAGATATAGGTAAAGATAAAGATATAGGTAAAGATAAAGATACAGATAAAGATACAGGTAAAGATAAAGATACAGGTAAAGATAAAGATATAGGTAAAGATAAAGATACAGGTAAAGATAAAGATACAGGTAAAGATAAAGGTAAAGATAAAGATATAGGTAAAGATAAAGATACAGGTAAAGATAAAGATACAGGTAAAGATATAGGTAAAGATAAAGATATAAGTAAAGATAAAGATACAGGTAAAGATAAAGGTAAAGATAAAGATATAGGTAAAGATACAAGTAAAGATAAAGATAAAGATACAGGTAATGATAAAGATACAGGTAAAGATAAAGATACAGGTAAAGATAAAGATACAGGTAAAGATAAAGATACAGGTAAAGATAAAGATACAGGTAAAGATAAAGATAAAGATATAGGTAAAGATAAAGATATAGGTAAAGATAAAGATACAGGTAAAGATAAAGATATAGGTAAAGATAAAGATATAGGTAAAGATAAAGATAAAGATAAAGTAGGAGACTTGAATCGGCATCTTAGCACGCGAGTGTACACCCATATGTGCTCGGTCGCCTATCCAGAAGTGTTCGGAAATTTCTGAACTGTCACTTAAAGCATCGAAACTCATGATGCGAGGCGGCATTCCTCACCTTCCCAGAGTAATACCCTGGTACCCATCTCTTCCAGCGGCTGGGTCAACCGCGGTGATATTTTTTTCGAACCACGAGGACAATTCACACTGCTTCCAGAGGGAATCGAACGCGGGTTGTCAGAACGTCGATAGTCCAGTCGGGTGGTTATCCAACTAGACCAACGAAACTCCCAAATAAAAAAGAATAAATTTGGAATCCAATTTATATCCATTGCTTTTTTGTATTTGTACATTTCTTTGAGTAACTCTTGCTCTATGGACAGGTGAGGTGCAGTGCATAGTCAAATTTGTAAACAGACAATAAAGCCTGGGTCTTGTGTTTATCTAACGTTTTCTCTCAGTTTCCTAATTCTTGAATGCATCATTGCAAAGTTTCTAATATAATGAAGGGATCAACCTAAAATATGATTGACGCAAAGCACCAAAGAATTCACAGACTACACTCAACGACAACACAGACTACATTCCCAAGACTCCGGGGTTCATCCGGTCTCTAAAAATGGGTACCGGAGGTTTTTCTGGGAAGTAAAGGCGGTCTGGCGTGATACCGGTCACATCACCCAAAAATATGCCGTGGTCATAGAAAAATATGGTCACTAACACCATATTCCCCATACGCCTAGCAAGGCGTGAAGGGAACCTTTACTTTACAATCAACGAGTCAACTGACTTAGCTCTACAACGAGAAACAATCCAATTTGATGTTAAAACAGCGACATTCTCAGTCTGACACAAGCTGATGATGATGATTCTCTGCGACAAAATGAAAGACATTCTCGCACTAAGGTATAGTCCGTTCAGAATCGTTTGCTGAGATGTTATGATTTATAATTCAAAAAGTTCTTGATGATTTCACATGATTTTTGGCATACGGTGTTAAAATGTCCATGTCACGAGAACATATGTGTTACTCGATGTCTAGCTATAACGGTTTTCTTAAAGCGGCGAATTCCTTTGATCTTTGCCCATGTAACTATTATTTTGACCCTAACCAAAATGTTTTACAGTAATCTAGTGCAACGATGACCCATAGGCGTGTCCATAAAATTTTACTGGGTGGCAAGTATACAAATTTTAAATTATATATAGAACTTTTGTTCGTAGAGTCAATTTGATATAGTTCCATGCTCTTGGTGTGAGTTTCCCAAATGTTGTCGCTGCCTTTCAAATACGTACATTTAGTTCCTCATCTAAGGAAAGTGTGGCTGTAATAGTGGATCCAAGATAGCTGAACTTCTGTACTGACTCAAGCAGGCTTCCATTCAAAGTAATGGTTGTTGGTTTGCTTATAACATATTTTTGATTGCTTGGGTGGTCTTGAACAATAAACTGTTTAACAAATCAACTAGGAAATTTTGCAAATCAAACTATTTATCTGTAGACTTAATCAGAGTAATGATCATTCAGAATCAGACGAGTCAAATAGGTCGATTACTGCTTTCGGCTGAACAAACAACAAACCATCCTTTTTCCAATATTCCTCTTCTTGTCGTAACACATGATCCTCACATTTTACCCAGTAGTCTTTATTTATATTTGATAGAGCCTGATTTGTAAGTGTCTCAACATCGCATAATTTGAAAGTTTTATTTGTATATGCTACGTGTCCTTTAACTTTTGCCCAAACTAGTTCTATAGGATTTAAGTGTGCATGATATGGAGGTAGTCTCAAACATCTATGGCCATGTTCTTGAATTAACTTGTCTATTTTAAATATCTTTGTACGTTGTGTCTGTTTTACAAGGCTAAGCAATTCGGGTTTCAAGTAGCTGTCGTTAACTTGTATGTGTTCTTTTATGAGCCACGTTTTGATTGCATCTTTTGTACTTGATGATGTTGGGATTCTATCTTCTACGTTAACTACGTTATGGTATGAAGCATTGTCCATTATCAGACAAGAAGGTCGATCTAATATTGGAAGGATACTTTTCTCGATCCAGTCTTTAAATATGTGCCCATTCATTTCGGAGTGGTAGTCTCTATTGTCTATGGATTTTGAAATGAAAACGAGATGAGCATTCTGCAACAACCCATTATGTCTGCTACCTGCATGTGCAACTATCAAACGTTGCCCTTTACTGCTTGGTACTGATCTTTTAATACTTCCATCTGCTAACTGCCATTCCTTTTCATTTGTATGATGAGCGTTGATCCAAGTTTCATCTAAATAAACAATATCATAATCATTTTCGCGCATTTCCTTCACTTCACGTAAATACTTGCTTCTAAGAGCTACTAGATGTGGCTTCTCACAAATAATGTTTTTTTCCACCAGCATACTTTCTAAAGGTGAAGCCTGCACTTCTTAATATTTTCCATAATGAAGTTTTTGATATTTCAATGTCGTTAGTTTTCAGCCAAAGCTTCAACTTTCTAAGTGTCACTTCTTCGTTTATATCAAACATTCGACAGATTTCTCTTTTTACTAGGTCCTTATCAAAACTGTCTAACGTTTCTTTCCTTCCTTGCTTTCTTGCATTTGTTGGCAATAAATATCCGCTTCCTTTAACTATTCGATCAAATGAACGTTTACACAAACCTAAAATATGCATTGTTCTCTTCTCAGGGTTTGATAAAGAACAATAAAGATGTCCCATTTTACGCTCTCTGCAGAAGTATTGATAAATCTTTATAGCAATGTTATGCTCAGTAAAATATTTTGCCTTTATATTCATTCTCACATAGACTTGCAGAAGATAATATGGATAGTGCCGCCTCCTTTCTGTAAATATTGAGATTTGCCTCTGAATTATGACTCGAACTCGAGTCTACGGCCGTGATTTTGACGTCACATAATTTCCGGTTTCGGCTAAAATGTCATTTTGTGCTAAACGGGAAATTTCATATGTAACATTTCTTTATACAAATTTATAGTGGAAACATAACTATTTTAGGACGGTGCGCATTCAGCCGTGAAGGTCATGCCTATATGTTAAAGAATCAGCTGTGAGATGTAAGCATCTACATAATCCCGCCGGTGTTTATAATATCGATTAACTTTTTTTTAATATAGGTTAAATAAGGCATCTTTGAAACTGGATCACATTTCTTTGATAAAAAAATATTTTTATAGCGACATTAGTATTCTAAACCTAACTTCAAAAGATCAATGCAAATGAACAATAAGTTTTTGAAAAAAATAAATTAATGTCTAGGCAAACGAATCTGAACGGACTATAGAAGCGTATCTACATAGTGCTTAATTGTGGGTGTTGTTCGTTATGTGTATTTGCAAACATGAATTCAATTGGTTACAATTAGTGTGGCCGTATTTCTCAATGATTTTGTCAACATGGTACACCTTTTTCTTATTCGTATTCTTCACAAGTTGTAACAATTCGGGTTTTAAATATGTGTCGTCAAATTTGACATTTTCATTCGCAAGCCATGTCCTAATTTGCTCTTTTGTATTTGATGCAGTAGGCACTTTGTCCCATCTTGAATTCCCTAAGGAAGTGCTGATATAGTAAAACAGTAACCTTTTGCATAGTTATAAATTTGCATTTCAAACTCATTGTAATTTAGATATAAATGTTGGTATTTAAAGTCAACAAATTGTCTACTGAGTCTTCACAAAATTAATAAAGATACGCCTTCCCTTCGGTAATTAATGCCCAGGCCGTGGTGCGTCATGTCGTTCAATAACAATTCAGTTTTGTGCACGGGATTTTCCTGAACTTAGTGTTTCTGCAATAGCCAAACTATTTTACGTGAACGACCGCACCAAATTAATGTATATATCCTAAAATGGTGTCAAATTCGAACAGGGTGAATTTAATATAGCCTAAAGAAGAAAACTTTTAAACTAGATCAAATTTCTCAGAGCAAAAAATATTTCTATAACGACATCAATATTATAAGATTACATGCAAAAGTTGAAAGCAAAATAACAAACGGTTATCACGTAAAGCTAACTCAAATGTGGTTATGAATTTCTGAACGGACTATAGAACGAGTTGCCCTCTCTTTGAAGCACAGTTGTATGAAACTTATTGCCCGAGACAACAAATGTATCCATTTGCACGCACCTGACTCTACATATGTTGTCATTGGACGCATCTTTCAAGTCATACGTTCAACTAAACCGATTATCTGCACTTACAGCTTCAACAGTCCGAATAAATTACTGTAAAATATATAAAATACGTTGTTATTTATATGTGGTATTTTTTCCACTTAGTTTTATATGGAATCATTTTACAGCCCACTTTTACATGGAATTTATATTTGGCACATGTTTTTTGTGTAATTGTTGAAATGTTTTAGGCACTCACAGAGAAACGTGTTAGAACTTATCTTGTATGTATGTATCTTTTATGTTGTATGTAAGTAAAGAGCCCCCGTCACGCCAAGTGGCGTATAGGGAATATGGTGTTAGTGACCATCATTTTTATAGTCCTTCGGTATGATTTTTGGGATATTGTGGTCAGTATTACGCCCGTGTCGCTTTACTTTAAAAAAAAACCGGTACCCATTAAAGGCTGGGTGAACCCGGAAACCGTCAGTCAGGATCGAACCCGACATCTTGTCCTTTGTAGTCCAGTTCACTAACCAATGAGCTATCGCGGTTCTCTTTTTATGTTGTCTTTTCTTCTACCTTTCAGCTCCCGGTGGAGCATAGGTCCTCAACAAACACTTTCCAAGTCGTTATGTTTCTTGCCATTCTTCTAAGATCATTCCATGTCTTCCCCATCATCTTCATCTCTGCTTCTTTCTGTCTTCTCCAAGAATTCTTAGGTCTTCCTCTTTGTCTTTTCCCCTGGGGATTCCAAAAAAGGGCCTGTTGTGTAATACTCTCAGTTGGCTTCCGCGGTGTGTGTCCTATCCAACGCCATCTTGTGAAGTTTTTTTTTTCGGCTTATGTTTTTTTACAGTATGGTGTAGCCAGTCCCATCTTCTCAATATTCCTATATGGTGCAGAAACATGGAATTAGACAAGAAAACAGAACAGAAAATTGAAGCCTTTGAAATGTGGATTTATAGAAGAATAGGTAGAATTGGATGGAAACAAAAGATAACAAACGATGAAGTTTTAAAACAACTGAAAATGAAAAGAGAACTACTAAACACAATTAAGACAAGACAAATGAAATTTTTGGGGGCATGTTAAAAGACACAACAGCCTACTAAAAGTAATATTGGAAGGAAAAATACAAGGTAAAGAGGCAGAGGCAGACCAAGACTAACAATGGACGAGTAACATCAAAAGATGGACAAGTCAATCTATGTCAGCCTGCACCATCAAAGCAAGAAACAGAGTAGAATGGCGATCCATGGTAGCCAACCTTCGTTGCGGAGAAGGCACACGATGATGATGATGATGATGATGATAGGCAGTCCCATGCCCAACCTTCCTTTCACGCCTCTTACGAACATGCCTTGTAGGGTAGAGCGCTACTATTCTTTACTCCTCTTTCGGGCCTCGGCAGCGCGCGTGCTTTTTATGTTGTACCAAACCATAAAGATTCATTACCGTTTGGGCATATACTTTACTGTAAACTTGCCTAGTCTCTTACAAGCTACGACCTATCTATAGTGTTGGTGTCGATGGAAATGGTTGCCTACCAGTTTCTGATTGCTTTACTATAACTAGTTTTTCTGTGGATCCAAACAATGTAGTTCACTCTACAACACGTTTACTGTTATGTTTTTCACAATCCTCTACTAGTAAAATTAATCTCAACCTCGGCTCTATCAGCACGTGGCCTTTCGTTGCTGCACGAAATGCGCTGTTCTGGTAGGTTTGAGGTAAAAGTGGTCGACAGATCCTTGTGGGACAAGGCCTCTCAACTAAATATGGACTATATATTACATTGTGCTCCTTCTATGAGGTTTTTGTTTACGTCTTGAGGAGGCACAATCCGTTCAACCCCAGAATGTGTCTTCTCGGTTTATAAAAAAAAAGTAAGGAGCCCCCGTCACGCCCAGTGGCGTAACGGGAATATGGTGTTAGTGATCATATGATTGGTGATCATATAGTGGGCACATGATTTTTGGGGTAATGTGGTCGGCATTACGCCCGCGCCGCTTTACTTTCCCAGAAACAAAATCCGGTACCCATTAAAGGCTGGGTGAACCGGAAGCTGTCGATTGGGATCGAACCCTACCTCTTGTCCTTTGTAGTCCAGTTCACTAACAACTGAGCTATCGTGGCTCCCCTTCAAGGTTTATATCAGACATAAATTTTCATCCAAAAATGAAAGCGACAACTACTTTCAATTGATTGGGTAGGGCTGATTACTTGCGTTGTAGATAATCAGTTATAGGACGAAACAGTACGAATACTAGTTGCCGGTTGTTTGAACTGGAGACTAATAATAATGAATTAATTGTTTTGGAGGGAAACTTCCGAGGCGATAGATCAGCTAACCATTTTAGGGGCAGAGGTATGTTTACAACACTCGGGAAAAAAAATCAACAACAAAAAAGAACAGAGCAATAGACAGCACGAGGCTGTTTCTTCCAATAACTGTTTTTCTTCAAGGCACGTATTCAGCCCTACCCTATCCGGAAGATACTTATCGTAAAAGGAAAAATATAGATATACAATTTAATCCCGAGTTGTGTTCGTAACCCTATGCTATAGCCATGGGAATACATGCTTGAAAGACATCGCCAGAGGAAAGCTATTTTTTTAGGTATCTTAGTAGGCCCTGTATTCTAGCGTTTGTTTCTCATGGCAAGGCGCTGTGCGAGAAGTGCTTCGGGTTGTCTATTGTTCTTTGTTTTGTTTTTCTTCTGTTGTTGATTATTTGTGATTTTGTTTTCGAGTGTTGTAAACATAATTCTTCCCCTGAAATTATTCGCTAAAATAGTATACCTTTTTTTCTGGCAGGGTCTAAACCCTCAGCAGCCTGGCATCCACGGAGTAGGTCTTGTCGTGCATGACAAGCTCATTAATTCTGAAACTAACTCAATATTTCAGATAGTTAAATAAAACAAAGTCTACAACCGTTCAAACGTTGTACTACACGCACTTGGATTATCTATATTAATCATTCTTCTTCTGCTTCTAACTTTTTAGCTCCCAGTGGAGCATAGGTCTTCAACAAACACTTTCCAAGTCGTTCTGTTTTTTGCCATTCTTTTAAGATCATTCCATGTCTTCCCCATCATCTTCATCTCTGCTTCTGTCTGTCTTCTCCAATAATTCCTTGGTCTTCCTCTTTATCTTTTCCCCTGGGGATTCCAAAAAAGGGCCTGTTGTGTAATACTCTCAGTTGGCTTCCGTAATGTGTGTCCTATCCAGCACCATCGTCTTCGCTGTATCTCTTTATCCACTGGTGTTTGACTGGTACATTTCTATAATTCTATGTTAATGATTTTGTCCTGCCATTTCCATCCTTTTATCCTGCGTAAACATCCATTAATGAAAGTCTGTATCTTCGTGATTGTCAATTTTGTTGTTCTGCATGTTTCACAGCCATATAACAGGACCGCCTTAACATTTGAGTTGAAAATTTTTATTTTTGTATTTAAACTCATTTCTTTGGATTTCCATATGTTTCCCATTGCAATTAAAGCTCTTCTTGCTTTTGATATCCTTTATCCATGATATTTATCAAGGCTTTGTCTTACTCTGGAGATCGTAGTGTAACCTATAGTCAGATAACATATTCTCAGACACACAGTCACCATCTGAATGTATCAACCTGTCCAGATGAAAGAACATTAGGCCATCTTGACTGATAAAGCATGCTTCGCCGGATTTACGTGAACACACTCAAAAGGGAGAGGGTGCACCTACTCGACATGTTCCATGTTAGCAGGGAGTGGGTGCAATTACTCGATATATTCCATGTTAACAGCGAGTGGGTGCACCTACTCAACTTGTTATATGTTAGCAGTAAGTTTGGTGCACCTACTGAACATATTCTATGTTAGCAGTGAGTGGGTGCACCTACTCAACTTGTTTTATGTTAGCAGTGAGTTTGGTGCACCTACTCGACATGTTCCATGTTAGCAGTGAGTTCTGTGCACCCACTCGACATGTTCCATGTTAGCAGTGAATGGGTGCACCTACTCAACTTGTTATATGTTAGCAGTGAGTTTGGTGCGCCCACCCGGCATGTTCCATGTTAGCAGTGAGTGGGTACACCTACTCGACATGTTCCATATTAGCAGCGAGAGGGTGCACCTACTCGACATGTTTCATATTAGCAGGGAGTGGGTGCACCTACTCGACATGTTCCATGTTAGCAGGGAGTGAGTGCACCTACTCGACATGTTCCATGTTAGCAGGGAGTGGGTGCAATTACTCGATATGTTCCATGTTAACAGCGAATGGGTGCACTTACTCAACTTGTTATATGTTATCAGTGAGTTTGGTGCACCTACTGAACATATTCTATGTTAGCAGTGAGTGGGTGCACCTACTCAACTTGTTTTATGTTAGCAGTGAGTTTGGTGCACCTACTCGACATGTTCCATGTTAGCAGCGAGTGGGTGCACCTACTCGACATGTTCCATGTTAGCAGCGAGTTGGTGCACCTACTCGACATGTTTCATGTTAGCAGCGAGTGTGTGCACCTAATCTACATGTTTCATGTTAACAGTGAGTGGGTGCACTTACTCGACATGTTCAATATTAGCAGTGAGTGCACCTCCTCGACATGTTCCATATTAGCAGTGAGTGGGTGCACCACTCGACATGTTTCATGTTAACAGTGAGTGGGTGCATCTACTCGACACGTTTCATGTTAGCAGCGAGTGTGTGCACCTACTCTACATGTTTCATGTTAGCAGTGAGTGGGTGCACCTACTCGACATGTTCCATATTAGCAGTGAGTGCACCTCCTCGACATGTTCCATGTTAGCAGTGAGTGTGTGCACCTACTCGACATGTTCCATGTTAGCAGCGGGTGGGTGCACCTACTCGACATGTTCCATGTTAGCAGCGAGTGGGTGCACCTACTCGACATGTTCCATATTAGCAGCGAGTGGGTGCACCTACTCGACATGTTTCATATTAGCAGCGAGTGGGTGCACCTACTCGACATGTTCCATGTTAGCAGCGAGTGGGTGCACCTACTCGACATGTTCCATGTTAGCAGCGAGTGGGTGCACCTACTCGACATGTTTCATATTAGCAGTGAGTGGGTGCACCTACTCGACATGTTCCATGTTAGCAGCCTAACTTGGACATATTACCCTGAACATGCGTGTCAATGAGGTAGCCGACAAGATGGATGGGTCTGCCATTGCGGAAGAAACCTTAAAAACGGACATGTGTGACTTCATCATCATCAAGTACCAGGTCTTCTGGCGTAGGAATCATGTCTCTCCACAACTCTCGATCTCGACAGTTATTTATCATTTCTGTTGTTGACCTTCTGCCAAGACATTCTCTTAAGCAGTCTGGTATTTTCTCTCTTTGCTTCCCTCTATCTCTTCGTCCCTCAATTTTTCCAGCTGTTACAATATATTCCAGCTTTTCTCTTCTCATTACATGGCCAAAAAAATGATGATTGTTTCTTCCTAATATTGGAAATTAGCTCTCTTTTTGCTTTGGCCTCTTTCAGAAATTTTTCATTACTCTTCTTCGCTGTCCATAGTATTCTCAACATTCTTCTGTAAAACCAAATTTCTACAGACTCGAGTGATTTTCGTGTCTGTTGTCCTATTGTCCTTGATTCACATCCATATGTTAAGACTGGTTCTACATAACATTTAAGAACTCTTTTTTTCTTGTTTCTATTGTCAAAAATGGATTGCATAGTATCTTCCTCATTTTCTGGAAAGCTGCTTTTGCCTGAGCCATTCTGCATCTCACCTCTTTTGTACATCTTCCGTCTGTTCTTAACAAAGTTCCCAAATATTTAAATTCATTTACCTATTTTAATATTTATTGTTCCACTTGTTTTTATTTTGCACTGTGGAGATGTCTTTTTCTTTGTTGTTACCATTACCTCTGTCTTTTTGCTATTAAGGCTAAGTCCTTTATTTTTGCTTTCTTTCACTATAATGTCCAACATTTCTTGTAACTCATTTTCATTCTTAGCGATTAAGACTGTATCACCAGCATACCTTAGATTATTTATATTATGACCTCCAATTGTTATTCCAGGCATGAATGCTTGGTTGACGAGTGTTTCCCAGTTGTACTATCAAGTTCCCGTCATTTACCCCCAACCGATCCCGCTGCATGAATTATACCAATGATTTTGATATAATATTTGTAAATATCAGGGAGGTCAAAAAGTAATGCACACCATTTTTTTTCTCGGAAACTATTCGGGCAAAATGTGTGAAATTTTCACAGATTGTAGCTGAACATCCCCTTGACACTACCTATTTTTCAACATAATCTCCGTCCAAGCGTATTGCCTTACGCCAACGCGAAACTAGGTCATGAATGCCTCGTTTGTACCAAGTTTTGTCCTGCTCGCGTAGCCATTTTTTAACTGCACGGATCACATCCTCATCATTGTCAAAGTGTGTCCCACGCAGGAATTTGTTGAGTGGTCCAAACAGATGGAAATCTGAGGGAGCCAGATCAGGGCTGTAAGGAGGATGGGGCAGTACAGTCCAACCAAATTTGTTGATTGCTTCCCGTGTTACCAGACTTGTGTGAGGGCGTGCATTGTCATGTTGAAGCAACAAATCTGCAGATGGCTTATTAGGCCGAACTCTGTGGAACCGATTTTTGAGTTTTGTCAGTGTATTGATGTAAGCTGTCGAGTTGATTGTCTCACCTCTTGTCATTACATCAACAAGAATCACACCATCAATGTCCCAGAAGACAGTGATCATCACCTTTCCGGCTGATGGAGATGTTTTGAATTTTTTTCTTTTTCGTGACTGCGGATGATGCCATTCCATTGACTGCATTTTTGTTTCAGGCTCATAATAATGTGCCCACGTTTCGTCACCGGTAACAATTTTTGACAAAAACATTTCTCCTTCAACACCGAAACGCTCCAACAATTCAGAACAGAATGTTTTCCTTTGAACTCTGTGATCATTTATTAGGCACCGAGGAACCCATCGAGCGCAAATCTTTGAATATCCGAGAGTTTTAAAAATTGCGATTGCACTTCCCTTGCTGACTGTAAGCTGCAATGCCAATTGCTGACTAATGATACGCCTATCCTTACGAATAATGACAATAGCCCGGTTTAACATGTCTGTGCTGGTAGCCGAGGCAACGCGTCCAGAACGCGGTAAATCATGCAGCTCCACTCGTACACTTTCTGCAGCTTTAATTCTCTGAACCCAGCGACTAACTGTGCTCCTATCGACTGCAGAACATTTGTACACTGCACACAGTCGTTTATGAATGTTTGCCACAGTTTCTTTTTCCGCAACCAGAAATTCTATGACAATTCGCTGTTTGTAACGGACATTGATGACAAGCTCCATTTTAACGGTTCATAGATTGCGTAATATTTTGCAGAATGCTGTGCAATTTGGTGCACATAATTGGAACATGTCATATTCCAAGTGTGCAAAATTTCATATTCCTATCTTTATTATTAGCCGAGAAAAAAATTGGTGTGCATTACTTTTTGACCTCCCCTGTAATAGAGTTTTTATTACTTCATATGCGGCGGGATCCTATCACCAAGCTTGTTCAATCTATACACTGAGCAAATCTTTAAAAACATCTCAGAGATACCAGGTCTAAACATTAATGGAAAGATAATCAATAACCTGAGATATGCTGATGATACTGTTCTACTAGCAGAAAATCCTAAAGACCTACAACAATTGCTTAATGTGATAAACACAACAAGCATAAAATATGGACTGGAAATGAATATCAAAAAGACTAAAACTATAATCATAAACAAAGAAAATTCTCAAGACCTACAATTAAATATCACAGTTGAGGGAACATATCTGGAGACAGTCCAGAGTTACAACTACCTGGGACATACTATAACCAAGGATGGGAAATGCAAAACTGAAATAAACAAAAGAATAGGTATGGCAAAAAGTAATTTTAATGCCATGAAAAATATACTAACAACAAAACAAATATCAACAGGGCTGAAACTAAGAATGGCAAAATGTTACATCTTCTCAATATTCCTGTATGGTGCAGAAACATGATCATTAGACAAGAAAACAGAACCGAAAATTGAAGCCTTTGAAATGTGGATTTATAGAAGGATAGGTAGAATTGGATGGAAACAAAAGATAACAAACGATAAAGTTTTAAAACAACTGAAAATAAAAAGAGAACTGCTGAACACAATTAAGACAAGACAAATTAAATTTTTTGGGGCATGTTAAAAGACACAACAGCCTACTAAAATTAATATTGGAAGGAAAAATACAAGGCAAAAGAGGCAGAGGCAGACCAAGACTAATATGTACGAGTAACATCAAAAGATGGACAAGTCAATCTATGTCAGCCTGCACCATCAAAGCAAGAAACAGAGTAGAATGACGATCCATGGTAGCCAACCTTCGTTGCTGAAAGGGCACACGATGATGATGATGATGCAGCGGGATCGGTTGAGGATAAATGGCGGCAACTTGGTAGTACAACTAGGAAACATTCGTCAACCAAGCATTCTTGGTTCGAAAGACGCGAGAGGTGCTTGAGGTTGGCGAAACTTCATATGGTTAATCCAGCCACCAGTTTCCATCTCTAGGAAGGTCGAGAAATGTAGCCACCACAATGTTATTTTGTGCTGAAGGCGACACCAGTCGTTATATTTTGGTTAACTGTCTGATGCGTAACAAAACATTAAATGACAGTAAGTTGCGCAGGTCACATGGTGTTGCCAAACTTTGGCAAGGTCGACGCGCCGATGATATTGTTGTGTCAACTCAGTGGTGAAATCATAAAATTACATTAACGTAAGCTTAATACTTTAAAGTACATAAACGAGTTTCCATATAATAGTGTTAATTCTGTCCTCATATATTATCTTATTAGCTTATCAGGGAGCCACGTGTAATGTAATGAATAGAAAAATGAATACACGCACTAGTGATTCCATACTCGGCGTAGTGCTTTTTCCTTGTTACATCTCTTCGTAGGCAATGGGTAGAGTCATTGCAGAAGTTAGAAATACGTAAGGTCACCTTTGTCTAAGTCCCTGGACATGCGGGAGTACGGGGAAATGAAAGAGCGGACAGGTTGATGAGGACGGTCAATCAGTGGATCGGGCACCATTATCAATGCCATCCGGGAATTGGGAAAGACACAAGACTTCGACAATCTGGAGTCCACGTCACTCCTTCAGATGAAAGAGATGGTAGTTAAGATGGGCACAGCCAGAAAAGAGAAACTTAGTGGGCGTGTAAGTAGACTGATTAACCAACACAGAAATGGAGTCGTCAATCGCTGGACACTGCGAGACTTGCTGAGGAGAGATCTGAGCACCTATGGACATGTTCGGAGTGCAATGGTGATGACCCGCTAATTACTCAATAACTCACTACATTCAGCTGGTGAAATCGACGTCGTTCGTTTCGGTGAAACATTGAGATAGTAACAACTCTTAGCTCAATGTTTTCTATTTCGTGGGAATAATTCAAGTATCAGAGTTTATCCGATTTATTATTTTTTTATTAGAAAATAAAATTTGTTAATGTTTATTTTTGTTCTATTTTTAATGTTCCTTTTACTTGTTCTTCTAGCTTAAAATTATTACATTTGTTCTTATTATTTTTATTTTATATACATATTTATATGTGTGTTATATATGTGTGTTTCTTACTGTAGGCCTTTTGACCCGAAACGTCGTTCTGGTTTGTGTTGTTCACTTGTTACGTTAAGCTTTAACCATACTATGTTTGTTTCATCTACCCAACTTTTACGGTCGGAACCCCATGAATGAGCTGCCGGTTTATGGACAGCAGGGTACGGGAGCAGCGGGTGTCAACATTTTGGGAACCACTGCTACATGGTATTTCTACAGCTATTATAACGTCCAATCACTAACCTTAATAAATTGGGTTTCCCGATAGGGTACGCAGTGAAAAAAGAATTGGGAACCACTGGATCTAGTACAAAAGACGGCCGTGAAATTGCATTTCAACAACCCAAGCCTGTGTGCCGGTGTATAGTTACAGTGTTAATGTCTTTAGGTGGTTTTGTTTTACTAGGAAGAGAATACTTATATGCTTGTTCAAAATGAATTAATTAATATGTTGTTACAGCGTTCAGACATTCGTTTGAACTAGTTAGAGCTATAGACAGAATTAATTAGGATTATTATAAATTGGCAAGGTGGATGTTTTCTTGAATATTGTGATTTAGTGGAACTGCGCTAAGGAAAAAGAATGGGTTCTCTTCCGGAGTCTGGCGGTGAGGATAAAAATAAGGGAAATAGAAATTGGATATGTCGACTTTATAAGGTAAATTCGTTTTGTTTTTGTTGTACATATTTTTGTTCGTGCACTAGAAATGTAGAGAGCCGCGATAGCTCAGTGGTTAGTGAACTGGACTACAAAGGACAAGAGATAGGGTTCGATCCCAACCAACGGTTTCCGGGTTCACTCAGCTTTAAATGGGTACCGGATTTTTTTCTGAGAAAGTAAAGCGGCACGGGCGTAATACCGACCACATTACTTCAAAAATCGTGTGCCGAAGGTCTGTAAAAGTTATGGTCACTAACACCATATTCCCTTTACGCCACTTGGCGTGACGGGACATTTTACTTTTTTTTTTTTACTATATATGTATGTTATGCCATGTTGTTTTATGCTGTGTTGTTTTTTTATGTTAGTTTATCACTCCGGATTAATCCATAGGTGCTCCGATTTTTCCTTAGAATTACTGAGAAATTATGAGGAAGAACTCACGTACACGAACTCCGTAACTCGGCATGGGATCCATGCCTTACCTTAAATATATATTTCTTTTATTTCACTAAATCTTTCCTCACGCTTTCTAGTCTCCCTATTACTGTCTAGTTATCTTTCATTTATTTTCACCTTTATCTTTTTCAGATTGTCTCTTTATCTGTATTATCTTCCTCTCTGTCTTCTCTGTCGTCTCTTTCTCTCTTTCTCTCTCTCTCTCTCTCTCTCTCTCTGTCTCGTTATTACTAATTATTCATGTCTCTATTTTATTTGCCCAATTCTCTTACTGTAGTATTTCGATTCATTTTTCCCCTTTATTTATTTGTATATATAGTCTTGTCTCTCACGGTTTATATCCTTTCATATTCACCTACAACCACCCACTTGCCCCAATCTGCCTTCCATGCATGAGGCGAGCTATAGGTATTTCTTTATTTCTCTTGCTCATTATCAATTTGTATGTTCTATTGTTGCTCTATATTTCTCTATCTGTCTGACTATTGATGTTTCTCTCTTTCTCACTTTGCTTGCTCTTTCGGTCGCTTTCTCGTGTTTTTTTTCGCCTCACTTTCTTCTTCTGAATGCTCCAGTCAGACACACTCTCTCTCTCTCTCTCTCTCTCTCTCTCTCTCTCTCTCTCTCTCTCTCTCTCTATCTCTATCTAACTATCTCAATCTTTCTCCTTTTCGTTTCACATTTTTACAAAGTCTTTGCCGGTGCTACACAGTTCTTGCTTCTGACCTGAAATCTTTTTAGTACTTCCGCCAGCGTATGACACATGCGCAGTCCCATGAGAGATGTACTGGAGAGATTCCAGAAATTTCGAAATTGTCCGATAAGCAATCTGTCGACTAAACTAAACTATCTTTCACTATATTGAGTTATTGAGTTGTTATTTAGTTATTTCCGGGCCATCATCATTGCACTCCGAACATGTCCATAGGTATGATGTATGTATGTATGTCTCTTTTCCGTATTCCCCTCCCCCACCCTCACCCCTCTCTCTCCCACTCTTTATCTCTCCTTTGTATTCTCTTCTCTCGTCGTTCCAAATTGTCCATGTCCTTTTCACATGTCCCTTTCTCTTTTCTTGTCGCTTATCTTTCACTCTTTTATTTCCTTTATGTATTTCTCTATGTATATTGCCCCCTACTGCAATTTCTTTTTTCTCTGTCGCTGAACGTCGAGAAATGCTGGGACGGTCGGTGGAGCGGATATGGGGACTCGCCGCCTGAAATTAAACTGGTTCTATAAAAAGCCTAATGCCCTTTCTATAAATCATTCACCTGCAAGTCTATCGCTCTCTTCCCACCTATCACCTTGCCCGGTATATTTATCACTTTTCCCTCTCTATTACACTTTTCCCATTTCATCTGCTCGTCGCTCTTTGTATCTCTATTTCTCCGTTTCTCTAGATATATTTTGCCTACTTCTCCGCTTCTGTCCTTCGTCGTTCTTTTTCTCGTGATTAGTTCCTCTCGCTGAACACAATTTCATCTTCTCTATAACTTTATTACCAGGTGTTACGGGGACCTCATTATGGGAGAAGTAAAGAATAGTGACACTGTGACCTTCCAGCATTGTCGTAAGAGGCGACTAAGGAGATTGATCGATGGCTTGACAAGGTGTCATTGTAAAAAGTATTGTTATGGAAACAAGGCCATAGATTTTAGAAGCAGTGATCTCTGCCCCATGTGCCGTGTTCGGCTCGAAAAGACAATAGATAGACAGACAGATAGACAGACAGACAGACAGACATACGGACGGACGGGACCGGACAGGACATGACGGGACGGGACGGACAGGACAAGACAGGACAAGATGGACGGAAGGACGGACAGGACAGGACAAGACAGGACAAGACGGACGGACGGACAGGACAGGACAAGACAGGACAAGACAGGACAAGACGGACAAAACAAGACAAGACAAGACAACGTTACATCACTCATCCTCCCTGAGTCTCCATCATTATCTCACTTGTCTCTTATGGATCTTCCTGTGTATTATCAGCTATTTCTTCTCTCTCGCTCGCTCCATCTCCAATGGTTTTCTTTTCTATTGTCCACTGACTATTCTTTCCATCATTCTTCGTCTATATATTTCTCATCATTTTATTATTTTTATATTTTCAAATGAATGAAAATCAGACACCGTTAGCTCTTGAGGTGCTGTGAGTTCTAGAAATTAGAAACAAACAAGAGAGGAGAAGTGAGGAGGGAAGCAGACACTGCCGTGTAGAATAATTGATTGGAGGGAGCTAGACGAGGGAGAGATTAATGGAATTTATACAGAGAAAAAGGGGAAGATAATTATTCAATTTAATGGGAGATAAACAGTCAAAAGAATTTTTTTTTAAAAAAAGAGAAACAGGAGAGTAGTAGACGATGAAAAAAAGAAGCAGAAGAGAGTTGGAATAAACATCAATACGTTAATACTACAAGTTAATTTACAATTACTATTACTGTAGCAATCTGTAACACGATGTTAAGGTCGTTAATCTTGTTGTTAAACGATGCTATGTAACACGATGTTATGGTCGTTAATCTTGTTGTCAAACGATGCTATGTAACACGATGTTATGGTCGTTAATCTTGTTGTTAAACGATGCTATGTAACACGATGTTATGGTCGTTAATCTTGTTGTTAAACGATGCTATGTAACACGATGTTATGGTCGTTAATCTTGTTGTTAAACGATGCTATGTAACACGATGTTAGGGTCGTTAATCTTGTTGTTAAACGATGCTATGTAACACGATGTTAAGGTCGTTAATCTTGTTGTTAAACGATGCTATGTAACACGATGTTATGGTCGTTAATCTTGTTGTTAAACGATGCTATGTTATCTTTGTAAATGCCGTTATTTCCTGTGGAAGATCGATGTTGTTGTCAACCGGGTATCTTCTCGTAAACCAACCTATCGAAACGGCTGCACAATGATGATAATGATGTTAAACGAGCCGTGCTATGGTAGCCCACGCTCGCGCGCCTTCTCATCAGTCAATCTCGACGGTCACCGTGTCTGTGACAGGGTTTACTGTCAGGTGCACAATGTACGCTCATCGTACTTCGCTTGTAAGCTGGACCGTTCTGATCTGGATTCGTGATTCCTTGACTTATATGTGCTCGCGACAACTCTCAACTTCAGTTCAGCGCCAGGACGTGTGTAACGACTGCTGTAATAAAGAAATGATTGCACACTGAAAACTTGAATTTAAGGGTCTAGTTAGTTACTAGCCTCCGTCAGTCAAGTTGATTATGGATTTTTCAGCGCCTCAGAAATGTTATTTTTTCATTTCTTTCCTTTCGCCGTGTATTCTCTTTCTCTATGAATCTGTCTGCTTCTTGTTTGAGGTGAACCTTTAGAGTGTGTTTCCAGAGATTGTGTTATGCAGCTTTGTCTTCCCATGCTGCAGGGTTTATTTAAAGGTCACATAAGCTTTATTCAGCAACCCTAACAATGTCAACTATTCACAATATATTTACAACGGCCAGCGGTCTATACTTTACGCTTGGCCATTCACACATTAAGATAAGGAAATTCACATACTCTACAGGAAAATCTCACATCAGGTCTTCAATCGCAATCAGCCTGATTAATAGTGTTCCTGCTATCCTGGATTGAAAATATCCTGGCTACTATCTCTATAGCTCGTTTCAAAACATTTGCCCAACTTCAAAACGCTATTGCTCTCTAACCGTTTGTTAAATACTTTTGAAATTTTCCAAATGTTATTAGAATGCAAAAGACCCTTTAAATGTATATTTAACAAATATCTTGCAGCTGCAGTTTTCTTAAAGCGGCGATATTTCTTTGATGTTTGTCAAAATTGTAAATTGTAAAGCCCTAAAGAATAGAAATTAACGTAGTTGCTGGTCTACGATTAATTTTCACTAGGTAAAGGCGTGGCCGTAATGGGGAAATAACTGGATAAAACAAAACACCTGGAGAATTATTGTCTGCTCAGTTCGAGGACGGACGATAATAATATCAAGGTATACCTGTATGTCCAATTTTCATAGTTGTGTGGTCCTGAAAAGGACCGTTTGTTGAAATAATTTAAGGTAATATAGGGGCCAACATTGTGGGGGCTATATACTTTCATTCTGAATCAGACGGGTCTAAAAGATTAATAACTGTTTGGGGTTGAACATTCCACAAACCATCATTTTTCCAATATTCCTCTTCCTGTTTTAAGACGTGGTCTTCACATTTAGCCCAATAATCTTTGTCTATATTTAATAAAGCGAGATTAGCAAGTGTCTTTACATCGCATATTTTGAATGTTGTATTTTCATCTGCCACTTGTCCTTTTAATTTTGCCCAGATTAGTTCTATTGGATTTAAATGAGCATGGTAAGGTGGCAGCCTCAAACTTATATGACCGTGCTCTTGGATAATCTTATCTATTTGAAAAATCTTTGTCCTCTGTTTTTGCTTTACTAGAGATAGTAATTCAGGTTTTAAGTACATGATATTAAATTGTATGTGCTCCTTTGTGAGCCATATCTTAATAGCATCTTTTGTACTGGATGACGACGGGACTTTATCTTCAAGTGCAACAATGTTGTGGTACGCTGCATTGTCCATTATTAGGCAATATGGTCGATCTAGTGCTGGGAGAACAGAATTTTCAATCCAATGTCTAAATATGTGACCATTCATCTCAGAGTGATAATCCCGATTGTCTATGGATTTTGAAAGAAAAATGAGCTCTGCATTCTGTATTAGTCCATGTTGTCGACTACCTGCATGAGCAATTATCAAGCGCTGTCCTTTGCTGCTAGGTATTAATTTCTTAGTCTTTCCATCTGATGACTGCCATTCCCTTTGGTTAGTGTGGTGAGCATTGATCCATGTTTCATCCAAGTACACAATATCATAACCTTGCTTGCGCACCTCTTTTACTTCACGTAAGTACTTGCTTCTCATGACTACTATATGTGGCTTCTCACAGATGATGTTTCGTCCATTGGAATACTTTCTGAATGTAAAGCCTGCAGCTCTCACATTCCTCCATAATGTAGACTTTGATATTTCAATACTGTTGTTCTTTTTCAGCGATACTTTTAATTTTCTTATTGTAACAGTTTCATTCATACCCAACATTTTGCGAATTTCACTTCTAATAAGTTCACTGTCGAAATTATCCAACATTTTTGCTCTTCCTTGTGATTTTGTATATTTGGAACATTGACGGTCACGTGCTTGAATCCAGCGATTAAATGACCGTTTAGATAAATCCAAAATGTGTCTTGTCCTATTCTCAGGGTTTTCTAAAGAATGAAATAATCTTCCTCGTTTAGCCTCTTTGCAAAAATAGTCATACATTTTTATTGCGATGTTTTGTAAACTGCAGAATTTCATTTTAAGACTCATGATAAATGTTATTGTTCCACGTTACGCCGCTGAATTAACGGAAATGGAAAACACAATGTCTCGTGTTTACTACAAGTGTCTAATTGTGTCAGAGAACTCACGCGGAAAGCGTGAAAAATCGTAAATTTGAGCGTCTATGGATTTGTAATCGCTATTTTTATCTTAAATACGGTAAACACTAAGTTTTGACTACATCAATGGGTCGTTATAAATTTATATAAATCAAATAAGCAATAATAATAACCAAATGTTTGTTTTTAATGAAATTAATTCCCTGTTGGGTTCTAATCATTATAACTATACATGCAAATTTTGAAAAAATTACAAAAAGCGGTTTAAAAGATATTGATTTTTAGAGTTGGGCACGACTTATGAAACAAGCTATAATATAACTTCACTGTCTCTTCAATCCACGAGAGACTCTCTTCTACCTTGTGTCTAACTATCTCCTAATAGCTATGGTTGTTTGAATTCGATGAGCCTATTGGCTGACGCCTGCTCTACCAGGCGGTCTCTAACTTTCCACCTACATGTATGTTCTTTGGAGAGCCTCCTTCTAGTTCCGTGAAGGGCATTATATTACTCGTCCCTTACCCAATCAAAACTCATTTCCTCAGTTTCCCTTCCAATAGAATTCTTCCATGTCATCCACTCACCCCCCATCAAGGCCAGCTCCTTGTCGTGGGGATGGGGCTTAACAGTCACCAGGGACTGAAAACCAAGACTGGCCAGGCCTTCCTACACCCGTGCAAGACCACAGTCTGCTCTAGCAATTTTAAGTGCTGAAGTCGGAGGCAACCAGCCAAAAGGCGCACTACAAAAATCAGGATGCCACGCACTCACGCCAATGGGAAGCATGCCTATAACTGCAAATCGATATGGCACTCGCCCTGTGATGGACACTCAGGCAGGTGCAGCGCCGGGCCCTCAGCCTCGAAAGGGCCCAACCTATATTACTGGATGTCCTTCTCAATCGCTCTGTGGAGTCAGGGGGCGAGAGAATAGAGTTACTGGCCAACCCAAAATAAGACCACTCAAAATAATGCACTGGAATGCTGAAGGCATCAACAGCAAAAGAGATGGGTACAGTAAAAAGATAGAATTAGAAAATATCCTGCATGAAGAACAAGTAAGCATATGCTGTTTGCAGGAAACCCATCTAAACAACGACATAGCCTTGAAGATTAGGGGATACCAGTGCTACCGATCTGACAGGAAAAACAGACAAAAGGGCGGAATACTGACTCTTGTAAGGAACAACATTAATGCATGTCAGATTGAAGTGTATATGGATGGGGCGGAATATCAAATACTGCACCTCAGGACAGGAAATACAGACTTCCATCTACTAAACTACTACTGTCCGAGTGACCGCCCACTAGCACTAGACACAATTACATTAAAAGAAAGAATAATTGTATGTGGAGACTTTAACAGCCATTCACAGAGCTGGGGCTATGAAGATATGGACAAGAGAGGTGAAGAACTTGAAAATTGGCAGGATGACAATGGGCTTATACTATTAAACCAGGCAACAGATCCACCAACATTCTATTCCAGATCATGGCATACCACATCTACACCAGACCTTGCTTTCCATTCACCAGACCTGGATTGGAATATCACACGTATTGTTGGGAAACAACTTGGAGGCAGCGACCACCGACCTGTCTTTTTAGTGGTGCAAAATGAGGCCGTCAGGGAGAGCAGCACTCTCTCCAGATGGAATTACAAAAAGGCAGACTGGAAAATGTATCAACATTACACCAGTGTACTGACTAAAGATCTAAATACAGACAGAGACATCAACAAAATAGTTGATGAATTCAGTAGACTAATAATACAAGCTGCCAGTGAAACAATACCCAGAGGGGCACGGAAACACTACAAACCATACTGGAATAGTGAACTAGAGCAACTGCACAATGACATGGAAACATCTCGAAAACAAGCAGAAAATAACCCCTGCCAGGAACACCACAATAACTATCAGCATGCTAAAGCCAAATTTCAATGGGCTAAACTACAAGCCAGACGGAGAAGTTGGAAAGAGAAAACAGAGTACATGAATCTAGAACGAGACACAAGAAAAGTGTGGAAGCTTGTAAAACAGCTGAATGATGAGGGTACAGAAGGGAACACAAAAATTACACTGAAGAAGGATGGAAACATTCTAACAGGTAAACATGCAGCAAATCACTTTGCAGACTCCTTTGCAAATGACAACAATATTGAAATTAGCCTAGAGAAACGTCAAGAGACCCGTCTAAAACAACAAAATGCAAGACAAGAAGAGACTGCACATGAAGTCATGGAAATACCCATTACACAAAGAGAGCTAGAGCTGGCAATATCCAAATTAAAAATGAAAAAGTCACCAGGTAGTGATGGAGTGTCTAATGAAATGATTAAGAACTTGGGAACTGCAGCTAAAGCAAAACTACTGCAGATCTACAACATTTGCTGGATCACAGGTAAAGTGCCACAGGCATGGAGAGAAGCAATTATGATACCATTACTAAAGCCAGGAAAAGATGGTTCAATGACATCCAGCTATAGACCAATCAGCCTTACAAGCTGTTTGTGTAAAACAATGGAACGTATAATCAATCTCAGACTGCAGTGGTACCTGGAAAGTGAAAATCTCCTTGTCCCACAACAAGCAGGCTTTAGACAGTGTTACTCTACCGAAGATCAGGCAACCTATCTTTCCCAGGAAATTGAGGATGCGTTTCAAGAAAAGAAACTGGTACTAGCAGCATGGATAGACCTAAAGAAAGCATTTGATAAGGTATGGAAGGAAGGGCTTTTGAAGAAACTGAGAAATTATGGAGTAAATGGCAGGATGTACAAATGGGTCAAAGCATACCTGCATAACAGGAGAGCCAGAGTGCAACTGGATGGTCTTAAGAGTAAGAAGGTCTTACTGCGCCAGGGCGTTCCACAGGGAGGGGTACTATCTCCAACACTTTTTCTGATCTACATCAATGACCTAGTTACTGAACTACCACATGGTATCAAAGTGGCAATGTATGCAGATGACTTGGTAATGTGGTGCACAGAGGAGTATGCAACAGTGGCCTCCAAATTGTTACAAAGAGCTATGAATGCACTGAATTCATGGACAAATAGATGGTGTATCAGCATCAATACAGACAAATGCAGTACTACACTTTTCACTCTTTCCCCAAAACAAAAAGCAGGAGCCATCTATATAAACAATGAGCCTGTGAAAGAAGACATACAGGCTACGTATCTCGGAGTTACATTTGATAACAAACTATCTTGGAAACAGCAGATAAATAAGGCAACCCAAAAAGCAAGGAGAAAATTGGCTATTCTAAGAAAGCTGTGTGGAACTACGTGGGGTGCGAGTGGGAAAATACTCAGTAAAGTTTACCAACAGAGTATACGCCCACATTTAGAATATGGATCATCTGCATGGTGTTCAGCATCAAACACCACACTTCAAGAACTGGATAAAGTACAAAACCAGGCACTTAGGGTCATCACAGGAGCAATGAAATCAACACCAATATTAGAGATGGAGAAATTGTGGAGGATACCAGCACTGAGAGAACGGAGGGACACAAAGGTGCTGATACAGGCAGAAAAATTTGCTTGCATGCCGAGACATCCAATGAAGGACCGATTCCAAAATCTTGCATTGGGACGACTTAAGAGAAGCAGTTTTATCCACCAAGCCAAGCGTATTAGTAGACAAACACCAGACATGCCAAGAGCTGTTAACCCCCTACTGCCCATACCAGAACAGACTCCCTGGACAGAGGAATCTGGATTATCAGTTCAAATACGGACAGAAGTGAAAGGAATAGTTGATAAAGAGGAACAGAATAGTCTACAGCGAAAAACAATAACTCTCAGTTTCCTGGATGAAGAATACCCACAAGACCTATGGATTCGTGTGTATACAGATGGATCAGCACAGAATGCAGTAAAAAATGGGGGAGCAGGTGCATATATAGAATACCCAAATAACACTAGGGATATGAATAAAATAGCAACAGGGAAATATTGTCACAATTATGATGCAGAAATACAAGCAATAAAGTTAGCAATAGAAAAACTGCTGAACATTAATCTTAGCCCGCAGCCTGTAGTGTTTTTGACAGATGCAAGATCAGTACTCCAGGCACTACAATCCAGAAAATTACCACATCTGCAGACCTTATTGACTGAACTCTGCAAGCACCACAGGGTTGCCCTGCAGTGGATCCCATCTCACTGTGGAATACCAGGAAATGAGAAAGCAGATCAGTTGGCAAAGGAAGGTTCAACAGGCACACAACTAGATACACCTGTTACATACCATCATAAGAAACAGATAATCAAATCAATCAGAGGACCACAAGCCCCAAATCAGGATGCCTTTTATAATATGAATAGATATGAACAAGTTATCATTATACGTCTCAGAACAGGACACAATCGACTCCATAGTCACATGTATACAAAATTCAAGATCGGCACCTCAACTACTTGTACATGTGGACAGGCGCCCCAGACTGCTGAACACATACTTCAAGACTGCACTGAATATGGTAGACTGAGGAAAATCCATTGGCCCATAGATACAACACTACAGACAAAACTATATGGGCCACTGCAAGAATTACAAAAGACAGTAACATTTATACAGGAAACGACATTGCAGATATAGACAATGCTTCAGGCGAACGAAAGATAGATAGATAGATCCACTCACCTAGGGAGCCGCGATAGCTCAGTGGTTAGTGAACTGGACTACAAAGGACAAGGGGTAGGGTTCGATCCCAATCGACGGCTTCCGGGTTCATCCAACCTTAAATGTGTATCGGATTTTTTTCTGGGAAAGTAAAGCGGCACGGGAGTAATACCGACCACATTACCCAAAAAATCATGTGCTGAAGGTCTGTACAATTTATGGTCACTAACACCATATTCCCTATACGCCACTTGGCGTGACGGGGCTATTTACTTTTTTTTTATCCACACACCTCCCATGTTTATCACTATTTTCAGGCACGAGGTTCATTCCTTTCCTCTGAAGACAGTTCTACCCGGATTTCTCGTGACTGTCCCCTGTACTATGTTTCCTCACTCTCTCCAAACTGTCCCCCGTACTATGTTTCCTCACTCTCTCCAAACTGTCCCATATTCTCCTTCTCTCCACACACCCTCACATTTGCTGCTACATTACAACGGTTGCTAATCTGGATATTACCAACTGGGAGAAGCTTTATAAAGTTGAAACTAGCTGGCGGCAGATAGTACGCGAACTTAATTGGAGAAATGTTACTGACTCTAACTGGAGACTTGACTCCAGGAAGAAACACAGGCAGACCAAGCAGAAGATGATTTCAAGACATCAAAGAGACCTTGAGCATGACAACAGAAGAAGTGAGAGATCTGATTAGAGACAAATATTATTTGAGACGGGCTGTGATGAGTGCAACATTTCTGCAAGACACACGCAACTCGATGATGATGATAATGGTGATGATGATGATGATGATGATGATAATGATGATGATGATGATGCCTAATATAAGAGCGTAAACAGGAAGAAAAAAAACAATATCTTGAGACAGATACGATCATCTGCTCTACTGTTACAATAACTATATAGCATCTATTGCATGACAGAACATCCATAATTTGTTGTATCCCCAGACTCCAAGACTTGTTTTAGTCATTATCATCGGTGTGCTACTAGGAGCCTTCGCCGTAGCTTTGATCTTGCTGCTAGCACACGACAACATCCAGGAACGTAATCTTAAAAGCGACAACATCATTGAAGACAAAGAGGCTGTTTACCGGTTTGCGTCTGTTGCTTCGAGCACCCGAGTTTGCTCTCAAGTTGGAACGTAAGTGATAGATAGCATCATCGTGTAGCTGATCCAGTCCGGATCGATTCAATTTTAACTGTTGACCTGAAAAATTATGTTACCTATCTCGGTGTGCGTGCTCTGTAAGGACTCAGGTATTTTGAGCTCATCGCCATTGCGTTCCATTTTTCCGTCTTCATAAAATGTATATTTTCAAAGGTTAAACTTTCAAAACCGTAGAGGTAATTGACATAACCATTATTTAAAAAATGGAGCTTGATTCCGTGTACAGTCTTAATTTGACTATTTTTAATTATTTTAGGATTATACTAGATATTTGTATACTTTTTCGGTAATGTTTGTTAAACGATTACATCTGCCGCCTAATTTATGATGAACCACTGGGACATATTTCGATAAACAATTATCTCTAGCTTTTTTGCCAATTAACAGATCTATCAATATTGGCAGCTGCTATGTCATTCATAGCGGCTAGTCATTTGAGGGCCTTCGTTATCACATAGTCGATATAGTCCCTAAAACACACACTGCAATCAAACTTAACTCTTAGGTAGGTTATCATCTTAATCTTAATCATCTTAATCTATCATATTTTAAATCATCATCAAGCACCGTGCCCGCTGGCGTAGGTGATCATGTCTCTCCACAACTTTCGATCTCGACAGTTATTTATCATTTCCGTTGTTGACCTTCTACCAAACAATTCGCTTAAGCTGTCTGGTATCTTTTCTCTTTTATAATATATTCCATTTGTTCCCTTCTCATTACAAGGCCAGAAAATGATGATTGTTTCTTCCTAATATTGGAAATTAGCTGTCTTTTTGCTTTGGCCTCTTTCAGAAAGCTTTCATTGCTCTTCTTAGCTGTCCATAGTATTCTGAACATTCTTCTATAAACCAACATTTCTACACCCTCCAATGATTTTCTTGTCTGTTGTCCTATTGTCCATGATTCGCATCCTTATTTTAAGGCTAACTCTATATAACATTTAAGAACTCTTTTTCTTGTTTCTATTGTCAAAAATTTATTACATAGTATCTTCCTCATTTTTTTGGAAAGCTGCTTTTACCTGAGCCATTCTGCACCTCACCTCTGTTGTACATCTTCCGTCTGAGGTTAACAAAGTTCCCAGATATTTAAATACATTTACCTGAGTTAATATTGTTTCACTTGTCTTTATTGTGCACTGCGGTGATGACTTTTTCTTTTGACATATTTCATATTATGTCATATATCTTTTATAAATTTAACTTTCCGAATTTTCGAGTAAAATGTGTCCAACTTTTTGTGATAAAAAGCTTTAAAGTGAAATCATGCTGTTATTTCAGGGAAATTCTATCAAAACAAGGCGGCACGGCTGTAGACGCAGCGATAGCAGCGTTGGTGTGTGTGGGACTGGTTAGGTTTCATAGCAGTGGCATTGGAGGAGACAGCTTTTGGACCATCTACCAGAAGTGAGAACCACTGCCGCTGTTACGTGTAGTATTTGAAATCATTGTCATAATCTTCATCGTCTCTGTTTTTCTTACTCTTGTTATTTTTTTTTAATTGTCCTGTTTAATCTTCTTAATCTTGTTTGAAAAGAGAACTTCTGAACACAATTAGAACAAGACAAATGCGATTCTTAGGCCATGTTAAAAGACACAACAGCCTACAGAAAGTGATCCTGGAGGGGAAAATACAAGGTAAAAGAGGCAGAGGCAGACCAAGATTAACATGGACGAGTAACATCAAAAGATGGACAAATCAACCGATGACAATCTGCACCATCAAAGCAAGAGATAGAGCAAAATGGCGCTCCATGGTAGCCAACCTTCGTTGCGGAGACGGCACTCAATGATGATGATGAATCTTGTTTATCCGCTCTGCCAGCTTTCAGCGCAATGCTGATATATCTTGTAACTTGAAGCACAATGTATCTGTCTACCGTAATCCCATACTTCGAACAACTTCCTAGCCTTTCTTTTTCGTATATTTTCCTGCAGGTCAGCGGTTGTTTGTTATCAGAGGTGTCTCACGCGAAAAATAACCTTACAGGAATAACTAGTCTCTCTTGTCTTCATGTGAATTAGGTTTCCTTACTATTCTTTTTTTTTCACTTCTTCTTGTACCCACCCATTCGGGTGTTGAGGAAGATGCAAAGTTCTGGTTCTCGCCCTTCATTCAGCTTCAACCATTGCTAAGAGATGTTTTTTTTTACAGCTTCTTCGAGGGTATCGCTCCATGATATTACTCTAACTCTAACACTTGCCATTTCTACTTTCTCCTTTCTTGATATATGCCTTACTGGAATTATAAAAATAAAAGAGAAAAAATGATGAAATTTTAAAACAACTGAAAATTAAAAGAGAGCTACTAAACACAATTAGATCAAGACAAATTAAATTGTTGGGACATGCTAAAAACACAACAGTGTACTTAAAGTAATATTGGAAATGAAAATACAGGGTATAGACGCAGAGGCAGACCAAGACTAACATGGACGAGTAACATCAAAAGATGGACAAGATTATCCATCTTTTTTCTGTATATAAAAAACTGAGTTCTCTGTCAGAACGCATCTAAGCGATCGCTTAAGTTCAACCAGATCGCTTTAGCAGTACCGACTGCCTCATTGAGTGTGGTTGATAGAGATATATTGGTTCTGTCGTCTTCTAGCCACTTTTTTCTCAGCTTTCAATAGATTTGAACCTCGATTCCGTTCTGACAGAGTCGATATGACGTTTGACTAGGCCAACATTTGTTTGTTTTTGTTTGTTAATTAAAATATAGCAAGCCATTTGTAGGTAAGTTCGTTATTTTTTTTTTTAAGTTACTCTAGGCTCTTGTTGACTATCATCAGGTCACGTGTCCTTTGCAAAACATTGTATTCACCATAGCCTGGCTGAACAAATCTTAATCTCCAGTCATGTCACCCACTTTTTTCTGTTGTAATATTTAAGGTCTCTTTGATGTCTTCAAACCACCTTTTTTTAAAAATCTACTTGTCTCAACTTTCTGGAACATTATTGTTCTGTCTAACCCCAGTGTCCTTTGACGTGTCTGTAGTATTGTAATATCTTCTGTTAGATGTCGTTTATAGAACAATTATTTTCAGTGTTTGAGTCCTTTATTACGTCTCAATTGTTCTTTCTCATTACTCAAGGTATCTCAAAGATTTGTCTTTATAATTATGGTTCGAATAAACTAATTTTCTTCGCTGCTGTTTGTGAGATTGTCCATTATTCATAACCATATGTTGCTGTTGGGAGCCGCGATAGCTCAGTGGTTAGTGAACTGGACTACAAAGGACAAGGGGTAGGGTTCGATCCCAACCGACGGCTTCCGGGTTCACCCAACCTTAAATGACTACCGGATTTTTTTCTGGGAAAGTAAAGCAGCACGGGCGCAATACCGACCACATTACTCCAAAATTCATGTGCTGAAGGTCTGTAAAATATATGGTCACTAACACCATATTTCCCTATACGCCACTTGGCGTGACGGGGGTACTTTACTTTTTTTTTATATGTTGCTGTTGGTAAAATACATGACCTCAGTAGTTTTAATTTGCCTGTCCTGTTGGCATTGTGCCAACTTTTTTGTTGACCACACTAAGAATTAATTATATCTAGGTTGGTAGGTCAGCATGAGCTTGGTGCTTATTAGTCATTATGGCAAAATCAGTAACCCATAGCTGCCCATTACTTTATTTCACCTCCCAGTTTTACTCCCTAATAACAGTTGAGCATCCCCATAATCATCGAATCAATTCAGTAATCGGGAAAAATGACAAATAATCAACTGAAAAAAAACACAAAGTTGGCAGTGTTCCCGTTTGTCTTTTCGTGGCAAGGCGCTGTGCCAAAGAGTACAGGTTCGATCCTGCTTAAGACCATATATTGTTCTTCGTTTCTTTTTTCTGTTGTTGATTATTTGTCATTTTTTTCCGAGTGCTGTAAGCGTACCTCTTCCTCTGAATTGATTATCGCCTCGGAAGTTTCCCTCTATAATGATATTCATTTATTATTATTTGTCCCCATAATCCTCGAACTGGTTGAGCCTGTTGGTGTAGCAGGCAGGAAGTCTGGGGTATATAGGATTTCATCTTTCCAGCGAAGCTAACGAAATTATGTAAGAAGTAAAGAGACCCGGGAATATGGTGTTATTGACCATGATTTTTATAGTTGGCACATGATTTCTGGGTTATGGGGGCAGTATTACTCCCGTGCCGCTTTTACTTTCCCACAAAAAAATCATGTACCCATTTAAGGCTTGGTGAACCTGGAAGCCGTCGATCAGGATCGAACCCAACCTTTTGACATTTGTAGTCCAGTTAACTAACCACTGAGCTATTGCGGTTCCCCTAGGAAATTAAGTAATCCATTATATGTATAGCCTGAAACTTCACTATCTCATGTGTAGTAACTAACGATCCATCTGACTCTGAGGAATGAGATTATTTGCAACTTAACAGGAGCTGAGACCTCGAAAGAGCTGATGGCGATTCACAACAGTTCATGACAATCCGCAAAACTTCCACTCAGTTTCCACATGGCAATAAAGGGAACTGCTCAGGTGAAGAACAATCAGATGTAGAAGGAAAACCCGGTCCACACAAAAAATGTTCCAATGCCAGTGATGACAAAAGCAGTCGAAAAGTAAGAAGAAGAGAGAAAGAAAAAGTATTGATCATCATCATCATTGAGTGCTGTCTCCGCATCGAAGGTTGGCTACCATGGAGCGCCATTGCACTTTGTCTCTTGCTTTGATGGTGCAGATTGTCATAGGCTGATTTGTCCATCTTTTGATGTTACTCGTCCATGTTAGTCTTGGTCTGCCTCTGCCTCTTTTACCTTGTACTTTCCCTTCCAATATTACTTTTAGTAGGCTGTTGTGTCTTGTAACATGACCCAACAATTTCATTTGTCTTGCTCTAATTGTGTTTAGTAGTTCTTTTTTCATTTTTAGTTGTTTTAAAACGTCCTCGCTTGTTTTCTTTTCTTTCCATCCAATTCTACCTATTCTTCTATAAATCCACATTTCAATGGCTTCAATTTTCTGTTATGTTTTGTTGTCTAATGTCCATGTTTTTGTACCATATAGAAATATTGAGAAGATGTAACATTTTGCTATTCTTAGCTTTAGCCCTGGTGTTATTTGTTTTGATGTTAGTATATTTTTCATGGCATTGAAATTACTTTTTGCCACACCTATTCTTTTATTTATTTCAGTTGTACATTTTCCATCACTGGTTATAGTATGTCCCAGGTAGTTGATAGTTCTGAACTGTCTCTAGATGTATTGATAGAAGTAAAAAATGTAAAGATGAAAGCAGAAAAGAAAGAAAAGTGAAAACAATGAAGAAAGACAGAAACATAAAAAATAGAAAAGAAAGAAGAATACGATCATCATCGTGTGTCATACCGGTTGGAGTAGGCGAATCTGTCCTTCCACAATCTTCTATCCACAGTGCATCGTATCAGTTCTGTTATTGACTGTTTTCCATGCCATGACAACAAGCTATCCAGTATTTTCTCTTGTTGTCGTCAAAATAATAAGAAGAATAAAAAGAGAATGAAAATTAAAAGTGGAAAAAAAAAGAGAAGATGAAGATTAAAATAACATCAGCAACAACAAATAAAAAAAAAGAAGAAATCTTATAAAGTAAATTTCAAAGACGTTAATCTTCGATAGAAATAAAAAGCTGCTGTTAACATTTATTTCTATTATTATGATTTTCTCACAGAGAAACAGGCAAAGCTTACACGATATTAGCTCGCAGCAGAGCTCCTATTGCCAGCAATTCAACAATGTTTGTTAACAACACCAAGGCCATCGTTGAAGGTCAGTAGTGAACAATAACACTATTATTATGTCTTTTTGATTCTCGTGAATGCTGGACGCAGTAAGACTTCCGGTCAATATGACGGATAGGCGGCAGGAACCATTGAGGTTCTTGTCTGAAATGTGTTCTTTGTTGCAGTTTCCTCATACTCCAAGTCCGGCTTGCTACTGGAGCTACTGAGTTTAGTGCTATGTGCACACAGTGAGCTGTGTTTTTCATCCGAAACGTGTTTTGATATCCCGATTGCGTAAGATGAATGATGATATCGTATGACGAAAGACTATTCAGCTGCGTTCACTTTCGGTGTCGCTTGGCCTTATGTCTTTTGGCTTGTGCTGTAGCTGCTATGATGGGGTCTGCAGTTGCCTTTCTTTGTTTGGATCTGTCAATGTGATGAGCTTTAATTGGAATGATTCCACTGGCACGGGCGGTTGAGCAATTATGGATTTTAATTCGTTTGTAGTGATACTGGGGCCTTCGACTAACCACTAACAACACTATTAGACGTTCTGTCAGTTTGTTTTCACCACGTTCTTTGTGTGAGCAGAAACATTGTATAAATGTTATCTTTGTGTGGGCAGAAACAATGTATAAATGTTATTTTTGTGTGAGCAGAAACAATGTATAAATGTTATCTTTGTGTGAGCGGAAAGAATGTATAAATGTTATCTTTGTGTGGGCAGAAACAATGTATAAATGTTATCTTTGTGTGGGCAGAAACAATGTACAAATGTTCTCTTTGTGTGGGCAGAAACAATGTATAAATGTTCTCTTTGTGTGGGCAGAAACAATGTATAAATGTTATCTTTGTGTGGGCAGAAACAATGTACAAATGTTCTCTTTGTGTGGGCAGAAACAATGTACAAATGTTCTCTTTGTGTGGGCAGAAACAATGTACAAATGTTCTCTTTGTGTGGGCAGAAACAATGTACAAATGTTTTCTTTGCGTGGGCAGAAACAATATATGGTCGACCCAGTCGCTTGTAGAAATGTGTACAAGGGTAGTAGTCTGGGAAGGTGAGGGATGCCACCTCGCATCGTGAGTTTCGATGCTTGAAGCGACACAATCCAGAAGTCTCCGAACACTTCTGAATAGATGGCCGAGCACATATGGTTGAAAACTCGCGTGTTAAGACGCCGATTCAAGTATCGTACCTTACTCCGACAAAACCAAGATCTGGAATCTGACCTTGAGATTTCACAGACATTTTTTAAAAAATCGAAATCTAACCCCAAAAATAACAAACCACAGATAAATCTAAAAATTTACACCTAACCCCATGAAGAAGAATTTACAAACACATTTAAGAACTCTAATGTGATCACAGGAAAGACAACTCACTGATGAATAATTTGTTACTTATTGAGACCATTTACTGACGACTAGATTCATGGGAGACAAGTCATTGGTGCCTACTGATGAAGATTAGCATAATGATTATATTTATATTTGTCAAAATCCAGGTTTATCTTCTGGTAATATGTCTCTTCCATTAGGTGGCCTTTCTGTGGCTGTTCCAGGGGAAGTAATGGCTTTCTGGGAAGCCCATCGGAAATTTGGACGGCTACCCTGGAAAGAACTTTTCCAGCCGTCCATTAGATTAGCGGAGGAGGGGTTCCCGCTAGAAGCCAGCACTGCAACTGCTATCCAAGCTAATGTTGCTTCCGGAACTCTGGACAGATTTCCAAATCTGAGGTCAGCTATCTATATGTCTGTCTGTCTGTCTGTCTGTCTGTCTGTCTGTCAGTTACTCAGTCAGTCAGTCAGTCTGCTATCTGTCTGCCAGTTAGTCTGTCTGCAGTCTTTCTGTCTGTCCGCCTGCATGTCAGCCTGTCTTTCCGTATAGCAACTTGTTTGCCTGCATGTCAACATGCCAGCTTGTCTTTCTGTGTAGCAACTTGTCTGCCTGCATGTCAGCCTGTCTTTCCGTATAGCAACCTGTCTGCCTGCATGTCAGCATACCAAAGAAATGCAAATAAATGCATAAAAATGCGAAGCTGCAGTAAAGCTGAATGTGAGGAAAAATTTAAAAATAGAAAAAATGGTATGTTAGAAGCTTTACGTGATTAGTGGACGACACAGATTAAACGACGTTTCAGCCCAATAGGCCTTCAGAAAAGGCCTGCTGAAGGCCTATTGGGCCGAAACGTCGTTTAATCTGTGTCGTCCACTAATCACGTAAAGCTTCTAACATACCATTTTTTTCTATTTTTTGTATTTTTCCTTATATAACATTGACAACGTTAAAATTAATACTTCACATAAGAAAATATTAAAGGTAATATAGTAATTATTAGTAAGAAAAATATTAGGTAATCTTTGACACATTTCTTCTCATAATTAAATACACAAAAAATAACACAAGCGCAGCATTTATGTGAGTTAGAAAGTTCTTTTTTACAATGTGGTGTTTTACACATTTGAATCACACATACACAACTTCAGATTCATGCACGTTTAGAACGTTGTGTATCCAGTATGAGCTGGACAATCACAAGTTCTAGAATTACAATATTACAATGACATTATAGAAACAGATGCATGTTAGTTTTTAAAAAAATGTAAAGTACCCCCGTCACGCCAAGTGGCGTATGGGGAATATGGTGTTAGTGACCATAAATTTTACAGACCTTCGGCACATGATTTTTGGGGTGACGTGGTCGGTATTACACCCGTGCCGCTTTACCTTCCCAGAAAAAAATCCGGTACCCATTAAAGGCTGGATGAAACGGTAGCCGCTTATCAGGATCGAACCCTACCTCTTGTCCTTTGTAGTACAGTTCACTAACCACTGAGCTATCGCGGCTACAGATTCGTGTTAACCAATCACAAAAAACAACACAACGGGAGCCTCGATAGCCTAGTTGGGAAAACCACCTGACTGGGCCACCGGAGTTCGGACTACCTGTGTTCGATTCCCGCTGAAAGTAATGTGATTTGTACTTGTGATTGGGAAAAAAATATACCTGCGTGGTCGACCCAGCCACTGGCAGAAATGGGTACCAAGGTATTACTCTGGGAAGGTGAGGAATGCCGCCTCGCATCGTGCATTTCGATGCATGAAGCGACACTATTCAGAAGTCTCTGAACACTTCTGGATGGGCGGCCGAGCAAACATCGGTGAAAACTCCCATGTTAAGATGCCTGTTCAAGTCCCTTTCATTACCTTTACCTTTGCCTTTACCTTTACTTTTATCTTTATCTTTACCTTTACCTTAACCTTAGCCTTTACCTTTACTTTTATCTTTACCTTTACCTGTATCTTTATCTTTACCTTTACCTTTACCTTTACTTTTATCTTTGCCTTTACCTTTACCTTTGCCTTTACCTTTACCTTTACCTTTATCTTTATCTTTACCTTTACGTTTACCTTTACCTTTGCCCTTATCTTTACCTTTACCGTTACAAGGCAACACTAACGAGACGACCAGAGAATTTGAGCAGAATTAATGATATAAGTATGTCTTTCCAGTATGATAAATATCATCATCATCATCATCAAGTACCGTGACTGCTGGCGTAGGTGATCATGTCTCTCTACAACTTTCGATCACGACAGTTATTTATCATTACTGTTGTTGACCTTCTGCCAAGAAATTCTCTTAAGCTGTCTGGTACCTTTTCTCTTTGCTTCCCTCTATCTCTTCGTCCCTCGATTTTCCCAGTTGTTGCAATATGATGTATATGATAAATATAACAAAATATAAACATTTACTGTTGTAATGTTTATTGTGGTTAACAACAGTGTAAGAACCTCGTTATAAACAATCAATATTAATCTCCACACATTAAAAAGATATACCCAGTACACGTCGCATCCATGTGGAGCTACATTCCGTAGGACGAAACAATGTAGTAGTAGGCTAACAATAGGAACAAGCTTGAAAGCTTCGCCATGTGGGGTCACCATGCTGCAGCTCCGAATCCGAATAGACTTCGTGGTTATTGAGCATAGCACCAGAAACATTGTCCCTACAGAAGAAATCGAACCGTCACTTCCGTCTAACGCTCGATTCAACCCGCGGTTCACTGGTGGCGAATTTGTCTACAGCACCAATGGTAGACGAACAATGTAAACATAATCATTATGTGCCATACCGGTTGACGTGGGCGATCATATTCATCCTCAAAATTATATCAAACGTGCATCTATTAATTCTATTGTTGACTGTTTTCCATGCCATGATACCAAGCTATCTAGTGTTTTCTGTCTTTGTCGTCCGTGATCTCTCTTTCCCTGTGTTTTGCCAGTTGCAATCAAGTATTCCAATTTTCATCTTCGCATGATGTGCTCGAAAATTTTGATTGTTTTTATCTCATATTTCTTAGGAGCTCCTTCTTTGTGTTGGCCTCTTTGAGAATTTCCTCGTTGGTCTTCTTAGCTGTCCAGGGAACTTTCAACACTCTTCTGAGAAACCCCATCCCAACGTAAACATCACAGCACGATAAAAACTTTGAAATGTCTAAAATTGATACTTTCGTTGTCAGAGAACGTATAACAACATTCACATTAATTGTATTTGTCATTTATATTTCAGAAAGCTTCTCACAAACCCAGTAACAAATTCTTGGTTCAAGGAAGGCGAGGTTGTGCGGAATCTAGCATTGGCCAAAACCTTGAGGAAGATTGCTGATGAGGGAGCTCATGTGTTTTACAACGGGTCTCTGGCTGATGACATGATTGTGGAGTTAGAAAGCGCAGGTTTGTATTACGAATAGAATAGTTTTATGCGCGCAGTACATTGGTCAAATCGAAGATTTTTTTACAAAGTTGTATAGTTGAAAATAGAGGAAATTGGGATAATACTCGCAACCTTTAAGTTTGGCCTAATGATTATGAAAGTTACGGAAAATGAATGAAAGAAAACTCTTCTTGGTTAGATGATTCTGGCCGTTCAAAATTAATTAAATCTATTTGACTTAATTTAAATAATTAAAAGATTATTAATAATGTGTATATAATTAACTAGTAGGCCTATAATAGTTATGGTTATGGAAGGCCTCGGTGTCACTGCAAACGAATTAAAATCCATAATTGTTCAACCGCCTGTGCCTGTGGAATCATTTAAATTAATATGTCATCTCCCAAGCAAAGAAAGGTAGCTGCAGTCCTCATCATAGCAGTCTCAGCACACACCAAAAGACATAAGGCGAAACCGCACAGAAAGTGAACACAGGAATCAGTTCCCCGTCATACGATATATCGTAGGCAATCAGAATATCGAAACACGATCAAAACGGATGAAACACACAGCTCACGGTATATATATACGGCATATTTGTGGAAAATATTGAAATCATCAAGTAACGAGCATGCTGGCGTAGGTGATCATGTATCTTCACAACTTTTGATCACGACAGTTATTTATCATTTCTGTTGTTGACTTTCTGTCAAGCCATTCTCTTAAGCTGTCTGCTATCTTTTCTCTTTGCTTCCCTCAATCTATTCGTTACTCAATTTTCCCAGTTGTTACAATATATTCCAGCTGTTCTCTTCTCATTACATAACCAAAAAATGATGATTGTTTCTTCCTAATATTAGAAGTTAGCTCTCTTTTTGCTTTGGCCACTTTCAGAACGTTTTCATTACTCTTCTTCGCTGTCCATGGTATTCTCAACATTCTTCTGTAAAACCACCTTTCTACAAACTCCAATGATTTTCTTGTCTACTGTCCTATTGTCCATGATTGACATCCATATGTTAAGACTGGATCTACATAACATTTAAGAACTCTTTTTCTTGTTTCTATTGTCAAAAAATGGATTGCAAAGTATCTTTCTCACTTTTTGGAAAGCTGCTTTTGCCTGAGCCATTCTGCATCTCACCTCTATTGTACATCTTCCGTCTGAGGTTAACTAAGCTCCCAAATATTTAAATTCATTTACCTGTTTTAATATTGTTCCACTTGTCTTTATTTTGCACTGAGGTGATGTCTTTTTCTTTGTAGGTACCATTACTTCTGTCATTCTGCTATTAAGGCTGAGTTCTTTATTTTTGCTTTCTTTCACTATAATGTCCAACATTTCTTGTAACTCATTTTCACTCTTAGCGATTAAGACTGTACCATCAGCATACCTAGGATTATTTTACAATATTGAAATAATGGACACAATTTACTTGGAAGGTATTGCGAGCATATCAAGTATTTAAAAAATATAATCCTTAGTAATCTGACATCCTTGGATAAAGTAGTTAGAAAGGAGCGGAAATGATGGCCATGGAACATGATATAATGAAGACTACAATAGATAAAATGAAAAATGGCAACAAATATTATAATCTGCAAAGATATAATGTCATTAAATATTCTGCCTTACATTACTTTAATGCGCTCTTTTTTCCAGGAGGAATTATTACTAAAGAAGACTTCACAGAATACCACGCCCATATCACTGAACCTCTTCAACTGCGTCTCCATGGCAACCTAACTGTTTATTGTCCAACACTACCATCAGGTGGCCCTGTGATGCTTTATATTCTCAATATTCTGTCAGGTCAGGTAACATTATTATTAAACTCCTTAACTTCGTACCAATGAATCCGACTTTTATTGAAATTATTATTTTCAAATTTTCGGATGTGTCATTAAAGTACATTCATTCTGTACATACAATATCATGTCCTTAATTTGATAATAGTAAGTAAAGGTAAGGATAAAGTACGAGACTTGACTCGGCATCTTAGCAATCGAGTTTGCACCCAAATGTGCTCAGCCGCCAATCTAAAAGTGTATGGAGACCTGGATAGTGTCGCTTTAAGCATCGAAACTCGAGATACAAGGCGGCATTCCCCCGATATACCCTGATACCCATTTCTGCCAGTGGCTAGGTCGACCGCAGGGGTATTTTTTACTAACCACGAGTACAACTTACACTGCTTCCAGCGGAAATCGAACACGGGTTGTCCGAGCGTCGGTAGCCCAGTCGGGTCGTTTTCCCAAATGGGTGGTTTTCCCAAATGGGTGGTTTTCCCAAATGCGTGATTTTCCCAAATGCGTGGTTTTCCCAAATAGGCTACCGAGACCCCGTTAATAGCTAGTGTCTTTTAGAAACAAATATCATCCAAAACTGTGCTACGGTCATTGAAAAGTATGGTCACCAACATAATAAATTCCTCATGCGCAAGGAGTGGAGGGAATTTTTTCATTAGGAGCAAAATTTAAATCATTTTCAAATTGATAACATCTTATGTAGCTTACAATTTCAAGCCAGATAATTCAGAAAACCAACAAAATTATCTCAAAGTTAAAGAGTTAAGTATGTTCCGAATGTGTTCAAAGTTAAAAGAGTTAAGTATGTCCCAAGTGTTCTCAAAATTAAAGGGTTAAGTATGTTCCGAATGTGCTCAAAGTTAAAGAATTAAGTATGTCCCGAATGTGCTCAAAGTTAAAGAGTTAAGTATGTCCCGAATGTGCTCAAAGTTAAAGAGTTAAGTATGTCCCGAATGTGTTCAATGTTAAAGAGTTAAGTATGTCCCGAATGTGCTCAAAGTTAAAGAGTTAAGTATGTCCCGAATGTGCTCAAAGTTAAAGAGTTAAGTATGTCCCGAATGTGCTCAAAGTTAAAGAGTTAAGTATGTCCCGAATGTGCTCAAAGTTAAAGAGTTAAGTATGTCCCGAATGTGCTCAAAGTTAAAGAGTTAAGTATGTCCCGAATGTGCTCAAAGTTAAAGAGTTAAGTATGTCCCGAATGTGCTCTTAACACTTGTGTGTACTTTAGGTATTACTACTTTTTTGACGTTCAATATTTCAATAGTTTGTCATTTTGGAAAATGTTTCGTTTCTGTTGTGCTTTTCTGTTCAGTTGTAAATATATTTATTATTAATGTACAATAGGCTAGAACGACTTGATGATCTAGATATAATCATTTTGGAAATATGATACAAGATATGCGAGAGAGAGAGAGAGAGAGAGAGAGAAAGAGAGACAAGAAGAAAGACAAAGAAAGAAAGAGAGAGATAAAGAAATATAGAGAAAGAAAAAATGAGAGAGAGACATGCAAGCTGGTGCAAGGCAGACAAAACATCAAGATAGGTGTCATCTGAATCATGTTCGAACTGGGACTCGCTAGATGATGATACATATGAATTAATCTATTTTGTAATAATAGACATGGTGTCTGTGCTATTATAATGTACCATGTTATGTATCAGTATATGTCAGTTGCTCACGAAAATTCTTAAATGTTGACTTTCCTGACACGGATGAACAATATTTGAATAAGTGATAGATTGTGCCAGAACTGCCAGTATGGCAACATTTGTTAAATCCGTCACGGATCATTTATGTTAAATTAGTGATTAAATTATTTTAAAGGTCATTAACTTCCAAATCAGCTACGAGCATTAGTAGACAAGCTCTCACACTGAACCCACAGTGAAAGAGGAAATAAGTCCTAGTAACATATCGAGACGGATCCCTTAGACCGACATCATTAAGACAAATGTTGGATCCACGATAACTCAGTGGATAGTGAACTGAAATTCTAACGGTAAGAGGTCGGGTTCGATCCTGTTCGATGGCTTTCAGGTTCACCCAACCTTAAATGGGTACCGGATTAATTTTTTTCTGGGAAAGTAAAGCGGCACGGACGTAATATTGACTATTTTACCCCAAAATCATCTGTAAAATAGTATGGTCACTAACGCCATATTCCATAAACGCCACTTGCGTGACGGAACACTATTTAAAAAAAAAACAACATTTTACAAAGACAAATTTACATATCGAAACGAATAGAAGAGATAGTAAACGAGTAAAAAGCACTAGAAAGCTTTTGATAAAGGTCTTTTATAGAACTTGACTTGACTTGAGTAGAGTAGAGCAGAGCAGAGTAGAGTAGAGTAGAGTAGAGTAGAGTAGAGTAGAGTAGAGTAGAGTAGAGTAGAGTAGAGTAGAGTAGAGTAGAGTAGAGTAGAGTAGTGTCATCATCATCAAGTACCGGGCCTGCTGGCGTAGGTGATCATGTCTCTCCACAACTTTCGATCACGACAGTTATTTATTATTTCTGTTGTTGACCTTCTGCCAAGCCATTCTCTTAAGCTGTCTGGTATCTTTTCTCTTTGCTTCCCTCTATCTCTTCGTTACTCAATTTTTCCAGTTGTTACAATATATTCCAACTTTTCTCTTCTCATTACATGGCCAAAAAATGATGATTGTTTCTTCCTAATATTGGAAATTAGCTCTCTTTTTGCTTTGGCCTCTTTCAGAACGTCTTCACTACTCTTCTTAGCTGTCCATGGTATTCTCAACATTCTTCTGTAAAACCACATTTCTACAAACTCCAGTGATTTTCTTGTCTGTTGTCCTATTGTCCATGATTCACATCCATATGTTAAGACTGGCTCTACATCATAAGATTTAAGAACTCTTTTTAGTAGAGTAGTGTTGATTCATTTAAATAAATTTGAAACAATGCATTAAGTGGAAGCTTTATTAAATAAACTATGTAACTAACGAATGAGAATGTACTAATTTCAATTAATGTTCATTGAACTAGGAGCATTGTGAAATGAGAACACTGCCAAAACAACAAATTGTTTTCTCTAAAAGGTTACAATATGAGCCAGGACGATATATCCAGCAATGAGAAGACCGTGTTAACCTACCACCGACACCTTGAAGCCTTCAAGCACGCCTACGCTATAAGGTCAAAGCTGGGTAGTCCCGAAGGGGAAACCCCAGATTTCGCGGAACAGATGAAGCAGGTTAAATTATTAATATCTGTTCTTATTATCTTGTTTACACCCACCGTCGCTGAGTAACGAATGTAAATTATCTTTTTTTTATTAAATTTCATAACTTTTCTTACTTTATTGTGCCCTGTTTGTGCCGTGTGGTCGAAGAGTGGAGGAATATGTTGCTGTTATGTCCAATTAACTTCTTGTATGTTTGATTCCAACTAGCCATCTCTTTCTAGGTTTCCCTTTTTGCTTTGTGGCCGGGTGTTTCAAATAACACCCTCGAGCTGCAGGTTTGTTGGACTTCATTCTCTTATATGTCCAAACCATTGAATTCTCAGTCGATGAATATAGTCTATAGCTGCCAATTTTTAAACAAATAAAGAGAAAAGTGGTATGGTAATAGCTTTACGTGGTAATTAACAAAAGTCGTCGTTTCGGCCAAGCAGGCCTTCAACTGGAATAACAAATAACAACACAATAATATATATAAGGATATGTACACAAATCTAACTACATGGCGATAATATGCTAGATACTCAAGAAAGGAAATTAAAAAAGGTCACTTCCTTGTGGTCAGAGCATGGTCAGCTTCTGAATAAACTAAAATAAGTGGGCCAACTATATATCTCACTGACCAGGCAGTCAGGTGACAAGACGGAAGGGTTATAAAAATATGGGGAGGTGGGTACAAGATAAATATAAATTGTGAATATATAGCTGTATGTGCATAACGAACAGATGTGTAAAAAAGCATGTGTACTTAACCATACATGCGTACTAGCATAAATCCGTATATATCACCACAAAGCAAACAAAAAAACCCTAAAGGTGTCCAAATGTGTCAATACATTTTACAGACAAATATACATACATATATAGATTCTGTAGCGCATGGGGTAAATAATGTGTGGTAGGTGTCCTATTTGTATGAGAGCGATATGTTCATGCCTTGGGGAGGGGAGGAAGTGGGGGGGGCAGCGAACCCAAATGGGCAATGAGGCGATTCTCAACGGTTAACCGGTTGCGATTGCTGGAGTGACATGAGACAATGCCAGTGAATTGCATGTCAGGTTTACCACTATGGCCTGGGGAGTTGAAATGGGCAGACACCGGGCTGCCAAGTCTTTTGCTCAACATCATGGGGATGCTCACAAAATCGGTCATGCAAGAGTCGTCCTAACTCGCCCACATACGTCATCTGGCAATGCTTACATATTATGGCGTAGATGATATTCCCTGACACACAAGTGAAACCCTCCTTGATGTCGAATCGCCTTTTAGGGAACAAGACCGAATCGGTGCAAAGCACGTAGTCACAAGTTCTGCAAACTCGACGTCCACAAGGAACAGTATCAAGGTGTTTGTGGTTTGAGCGAAGGAGGCGGCTCGTGACAAGAATGTCTCTCAGACTCCTGTCGCGTTTGAAGGCTACCAAAGGAGGATCATAGAAAAGTAGGCGGGCAGTGGGATCTGAGTAGAGAATGGAGCGGTAAGGGATCCCCACCGCAGCCAAGTTGTGAGGGTGGTAGGTGAGGGTAAATATGGTCCTATCAGAGGAACGGCGGGTGGGTGGGGTGAGTGCCCCCGAACGGGGAATATCGAGAGCTCTCTTAAAGGCAGATTGGAGAACAGAATCAGGATAGAGACGACGCCTAAAGAAATTTAACATCAGGTGGGCCTGTTTGGAGAAAATCTTGATCATCCTGGCAATTACGACGACGTCGTAATAATTGAGAATATGGAAACGAATCTCTGCAGTGAGATGGATGAGCCGGACCTCACCATTCCAACGGACTTCACATTATCGGATAACGAACGCGCAGTTCTCTCAAAAGGGTTACAATTTGTCCCTTTTCACCCAACAAGTGACCGCCATAGTCTTCTGAGGGATGTCCATAATCTCCACACACGCATGCGTTTAGAATACTATCATTGCGGGAAATCGGACATCTCTACTTCCTTTGATGTTGATTAATTTTCTCGTTTCCAGTCTCATAAATCTGATTGGACACCGTCTTCTGGTGCCTCAAGGGCTCTCGACTTATACATACAAGTCACTTTACGGGAGATCGAGCAACTCACCATTCGCCAGGCACCTCGTTCCAACTTAATTCCCGTTGAATTTCGAGCCCTCTACAACCTCCAAAGTTGGGAAGAAGAATTCGTCATTAAACTAGCTGGTAAGGGAGAGGCCGTGGTGGTCTGGCGTAAGGACCTATGCACCCAAGAAGGTGCCAACAATTATCTAACACCACGTTCTATAAACCTTGCCTCAGTGATTCCACTACCAGCAACAATGAGAAGGTTCGCTCTACCATCAAACAGCTTATCGACGATAAATCCCTCCCTCCTTTGCTCGTCCCGTTTCATCATCCCAGACAGTGCTCTAGGCAAACCTTCCTTCTACATGCTTCCTAAGATCCACAAGCCCAATGGTCCTGGTTGTCCCATTGTTTCAGCAAGTAGTTGTCCCATTGTTTCAGCAAGTAGTTGTCCCATTGTTTCAGCAAGTAGTTGTCCCATTGTTTCAGCAAGTAGTTGTCTCATTGTTTCAGCAAGTAGTTGTCCCATTGTTTCAGCAAGTAGTTGTCCCATTGTTTCAGCAAGTAGTTGTCCCATTGTTTCAGCAAGTAGTTGTCCCATTGTTTCAGCAAGTAGTTGTCCCATTGTTTCAGCAAGTAGTTGTCCCATTGTTTCAGCAAGTAGTTGTCCCATTGTTTCAGCAAGTAGTTGTCCCATTGTTTCAGCAAGTAGTTGTTCCATTGTTTCAGCAAGTAGTTGTCCCATTGTTTCAGCAAGTAGTTGTCCCACGGAACATATATCCGACGATCTTGACAGCATTGTCCAACCCATAGTGACATCTCTTCCCACCTATGTCAAGGACACGAATCATGCCCTCACTATCTTCTCTTCTATTTCCCCTATCCCTGAACGATCACACTGACTTTTCGTCCTCGACGTATTATCTCTGTATACCTCTATCCATCATGCTGATGGCCTAATAGGTCTTCAATTCTTTCTCAACCAAAGAAAACATCCATCTGTGATACTTCTACTCTCCTCCGCCTCACTGAACTTGTTCCCAACCTTAATACATTCGAATTCAATGGTCAGTTCTATGACCAAGTCAATGGTGTAGCTATGGGAACCAAGATGGGTCCTAGTTATGCTTGTCTGTTCATGTCCTTGAACATGAAATACTGAACTCGTACCGTGACTCCTTTCCCCTTAAATACCTTCGATACACCGATGACGGTTTTGGACTGACTGACTTGCCGGAAGATGACATCTCCAGGTTCATCAACTACATTGGCACACTTTCATAAATCCATCAAAATTACATCATATAAATCTACCTCCCCTGTCACCTTTCTTGATCTGATCGTCTCCCTTGGTACCTCCAGCCTCCACACTTCCGTCTTCTATAAACCAACAGACGACCACTGTTATCTTCTCTACACCTCGTCTCATCCATCTCACTGCAGAGATTCCATTCCATATTCTCAATTATTACGACTTCGTCGTATCTGCCAGGATGATCAAAATTTTCTCCAACAGGCCCACCTGTTAAGTATCTTTAGGCGTCGTCTCTATCCTGATTCTGTTCTCCAATCTGCCTTTAAGCGAGCTCTCGATATTTCCCGTCCTGTGGCACTCACCCCATCCACCCGCCGTTCCTCTGATAGGACCATATTCACCCTCATCTACCACCCTCACAACTTGTTTGCGGTGAGAATCCTTAACCGGTACCACTCCATACTCCAATTAGATGCCACTACCCGCCTACTTTTCAGTGATCCTCCTTTGGTTGCCTTCAAACGCGACAGGAGTCTGTGAGAGACATTCTTGTCACGAGCCACCTCCCCCGCTCAAACCACAAACATCTTGGTACTGTTCGTTGTGGACGTCGAGTTTGCAGAACTTGTGACTACGTGCTTATATATATATATATATATATATATATATATATATATATATATATATATATGGCCTTTGGCGTCTTGACAGAAGGTTGGTAGCAAGCAATCATGATAAGTCAGTAGTTTGGTACAAATATTAGTGTCTTATGATGGATGCTGCTTTACTGAACAGCTTCTCTTGTAGCTGAATCTGCCAATACTGGATAGACAGATCTATCCGCAGACCGAACAATATGTATTTGTGGTGCCTAGCCTCGTCTCATTTCTCCTGCGCCTTTTGTCTTCTGAATTTTATATCAGCACCACCTCGAAAGTTGCTGTACCGTATTTTATTTTTGTTGTTCATGTACCTACGATCTGCAGCCAGCTTTTCCCAGTTTCTTTCGCTGATAGAGAATTCCTTCAAGGAAACCCTGCAAATATTCTTACATCTTAGCACTGGTTTGCCCTTTGGTCTCTTTCCGTCCGTAGGTTCATGCAATATTTGTTTGGGAATATGAATGTTTGCCATTCTTCTTACATAACCCAACCACCTTAGTCTACGATTCCTATGTGTTGCAATGATGGATGGAGGTTCGCCTCGTTGTAAGACATTAGAGTTTGTTACTTTGTCCTACCATTTGATGTTCATAATCTTTCGAAGGTAACGCACATGAAAACTGTTTAACATTCTCTCATGTCCTGCATAGGTAGTCCAAGTTTCTGATCCGTATAGAAGTGCTCTAAGCACACACATTTGGTAACTTTGAATCTTAGTTCTGAGTGTTAATTTTGTGTTGGCCCATGCTCTAAGTTTACCAAATCTGGAAGCTGCCTTTCTGATTCATGAATTTATTTCTTCTTCATGGGAGACAGTGGTTGTGACCACAGAAATCGATATATGTGTTGTCTGAATCATTATTTAACCATTTAATTAGTTCATAATCAGTTTAATCTGTTTAAATTGTAGGTTCTAAAATGATTAATTGTCTTGAATAAGTTGAAGATAATTTAAATTTTCATAAATTATAAAAAACATGACATAATTGTCTTGAATAAGTTAAAGATAAATTAAATTTACATAAATTATAAAAATATGACATAATTGTCTTGAATAAGTTAAAGATAAGTTAAATTGACATAAATTATAAAAACATGAGATCCATTATTTTTTTTCCTACGTGAAACAGATTGTACAAAATATTACCTCCATTAAACAAGGGGAATTGATTCGACGTTTAATTTCCGATACAAAGACTTTCCCCTGGCAGGATTATCACCCATCGTTTGATATAGATGAGGATGCTGGGACATCACAGCTCTCTGTGCTTGCTGCTAATGGCGATGCTGTCTCTGTTACGTCAACTGTAAACCTTTAGTGAGTACCCACATAATTAAATATAACAATACATGATAGCAATTCATTCTCTATCTAAAATATGTGCTCTGCTTAATGTGGTTCATAATTCCTTAAAAACAATAGTGTCTTTTCAACATGTGTGTAAAATAAGATATAACGGTATGGAGCAGCTTAACTAACAGAAAGAGATGCAAAATTACGTTTCGGCAAAAGCCTTCATTAGTTATAAAACCCAACTATTTAAGCACGAAAACCAACACTGATCTTCAAAAATGGCGGGAAAAAACTGTGGCCAGGATTTACGTAAAAGTTCGGTATGTTGTTGTTGTTGTTGTTGTTGTTGTTGTTGTTGTTGTTGTTGCGTTCGCCAGCTTTCAACTCTGACGAAGTCCCTAGAGACTAGGAACTGAGTTTTGCGTGTTAATCCATAGTTCGGTATGAGATTAATTATAACTCAACACGTATGTTCTTCACCAAGAATTTTTTTTCGTAGTACATTTTTCAGTCCAAAATTAAACCTCTCTGTTTTCATCTGCTTCTTTTGCTCTCATTTTGTTACTGGGTTTTCCTATTTTTGTATGTGCGTGTTTGTCTTTCGTATGGGCCTTTGTGTATTTTTATTTTCTTTATTTCACATTTGTATTTTGATTCTGCTTTATTTTTGTTTATTATTTATATATGTATTCACTGTAATATAAAAACACACAGAATTCGAAGAAATCGTTTGTCAAGTGTCCATTATTCCTGCCAATACCAAAATTAAAGTTGTGCATTTCAGTAATGTTTGTTTGTAATTAGGAGCACTAAGAACTAACGTTAGAATATTCACAAATGAATCGGAAGTAAGATTTTTTTAATTCCATAGATAATATAATAATTCAGAGATAAAATATATTTTTTTTTAAAACATACCCTTCTCAAAATAGCACTCGCTCTCTCTCTCTCTCTCTCTCTCTCCATATATATATATATATATATATATATATATATATATATATATATATATATATATAATATTTACCCATTGTACAGTACGCATGGCAAACATGGACAATCAATAACATAATAACAAAGAAAGTATGTTAAATAATGCTGTCGTTTTTAATTTTTTAAAAAATAACTCCGCAATTTAAGGAATGCTTGCTTGCTTGCGTTCGCCCGATGACTTAAGGAGTGTACCTCGTCATCATCCGCCCTTAAAAGGACGTTAAGTAGGCGTGTCTGCGTTGTGTTGTGGTTTACAGAATAACTGTGATATTTGCGCCTTTTGGCCCAACACATCCGACTTCAGCATGACATTTTTGAATACCGGGTTATCTTCCCTCTTCGATCCCTACTCGATTGGCCAGAATTTAAGGACTAGTAGGTTTGCAACAGATGATTTCTCAAAGAAATTCCTGACTGAGGGTATACCAAGAGTGGATGAATCCAGACCGCGATGATGATGATGATACTATATGCCACAGCAACATCTCGAATGTTACAATGAAAAAACAAACAGAAAACAAGAAAAGACAAGGCAAGCAAAGGGAAGAAAAGAAAAGAAAAGACAAGACAAGAAAAGGAAAGGAAAGAAAAGGAAATAAAAGAAAAGACAAGACAAGACAAGAAAAGGAAAGAAAAGACAAGACAAGACAAGTAAAGGAAAGAAAAGAAAAGACAAGACAAGACAAGCAAAGGAAAGAAAAGACAAGACAAGACAAGAAAAGGAAAGGAAAGAAAAGAAAAGAAAAGACAAGACAAGTAAAGGAAAGAAAAGAAAAGACAAGACAAGACAAGCAAATGGAAAGAAAAGACAAGACAAGAAAAGGAAAGAAAAGACAAGACAAGTAAAGGAAAGAAAAGACAAGACAAGACAAGCAAAGGAAAGAAAAGACATAACAAGACAAGACAAGAACAGGAAAGGAAAGAAAAGAAAAAACAAGAAAAGGAAAGGAAAGAAAAGACAAGACAAGACAAGAAAATGAAAGGAAAGAAAAGACAAGACAAGACAAGAAAAGGAAAGACAAGACAAGACAAGACAAGACAAGACAAGACAAGAAAAGGAAAGAAAAGACAAGACAAGACAAGACAAGACAAGACAAGACAAGACAAGACAAGGCAATACAAGACAAGACAAGACAAGACAAGACAAGACAAGACAAGAAAAGAATCGAAAAGAGTTCTCTCTACACAATAAGGCTATGGAGAATATGATTTTAGTGTCTTTAATTTTTCTCATTGACCAATGTTACATTTTATGTATAATGTGATCGGAAATACGCCAGGCCGCATCATATTGAAGTGACAATAACACATCTTTAAACATTCGACAGGAAGATAAAACATGCACAACTTAGTCACTAAATGAGAAATGAAAACAATGCGAATAAGAGAGTGTTCAGAAGTTCTGACAGAATTATCGTACAATCGCAATGAACAAAAGATTAGATGAATCTAATATGACTAACTTTGGACATAGTAACTACCTTAACAACACAATAGAACAAAATTGGGCAAAGAACAACAAAAACGACATAACAACTACCATGGACATACTACAACCAATGATGGAAAATGTAAAACTGAAATTTAAAAAAAAAATAGGAATGGAAAAAAGTAATTTTAATGCCATGAAAAATATACTAACATCAAAACAAATAACACCGGGGCTAAAACTAAGAATAACAAAATGTTACATCTTCTCAACATTCTTCTATGGTGCAGAAACATGGACATTAGAGAAGAACACAGAACAGAAAATTGAAGTCTTTGAAATGTGGATTTATAGAAGAATAGGAAGAATTTGATGGAAAGAAAAGAAAACAAACGATTAAGCCTTAAAACAACAAAAAATGTAAAGAAAACTACTAAACACAATTTAATCCAGACAAATGCGATTTTTGGGCCATGTTAAAAGACACAACAGCCTACTGAAATTAATCTTGGAGGGGAAAATACAGGGTAATAGAGGCAGAGGCAGACCAAGATTAAAATGGACGAATTACATCAAAAGATTGGCAAGTCAGCCGATGACAATCTACACTATCAGCACAAGAGACTGAGCTGAATGACGCTCAATGATAGCGAACCTGCGATGCGGAGACGGCACTCAATGATGATGATGTATTTTTTACAGTTTCCTTTTCTTAACTGCCTCACTAGTTATTGCCCTTAATTCTATAGTTCCACATTATCTCCCTTCCTCACTACTATAGTCCGTTTCATAACTCGTGCCTAACTTTTAAAATCTATATCTTTTTAACCGCTGTTTGTAAGTTGTTCAAAATTGGCATGTAAAGTTATAATGATTAGAACCCAACAGGGAATTAATTTCATTAAAAAAAAACATTTGGTTATTATTGTTGCTTATTTGATTTATATAAATTTATAACGATCCATTGATGTAGTCAAAACTTAATGTTTACAGTATTTTAAGTTAAAAATAGCGAGTAAAAATCCATATCCGGTCAAATTGATGTGTTTGCACGCTTTCAACGTTGGTTTTCTGACACAATTAGACACTTGTAAAAAACACGAGACATTGTGTGTTCGATTTCAGTTCATTCAGCGGCAGGGGCGGGGATCGATAACATTTATCATGAGTCTTATAATGAAATTCTGCAGTTTACAAAACATCGCAATAAAAATGTATGACTATTTTTGCAAAGAGGCTATACGAGGAAAATTATTTCATTCTTTAGAAAACCCTGAGAATAGGACAAGACACATTTTGGATTTATCTAAACGGTCATTTAATCGCTGGATTTAAGCACGTGACCGTCAATGTTCAAAATATACAAAATCACAAGGAAGAGCAAAAATGTTGAATAATTTCGACAGTGAACTTATTAGAAGTGAAATTCACAAAATGTTGGGTATGAATGAAACTGTTACAATAAGAAAATTAAAAGTATCGCTGAAAAAGAACAACAGTATTGAAATATCAAAGTCTACATTATGGAGGAATGTGAGAGCTGCAGGCTTTACATTCAGAAAGTATTTCAATGGACGAAACATCATCTGTGAGAAGCCACATATAGTAGTCACGAGAAGCAAGTACTTACGTGAAGTAAAAGAGGTGCGCAAGCAAGGATATGATATTGCGTACTTGGATGAAACATGGATCAATGCTCACCACACTAACCAAAGGGAATGGCAGTCATCAGATGGAATGATTAAGAGATTAATACCTAGCAGCAAAGGACAGCGCTTGATAATTGCTCATGCAGGTAGTCTAACATGGACTAATACAGAATGCAGAGCTCATTTTTCTTTCAAAATTCATAGACAATCGGAATTATCACTCTGAGATGAATGGTCACATATTTAGACATTGGATTGAAAATTATGTTCTCCCATCACTAGATCGACCATCTTGCCTAATAATGGACAATGCAGCGTACCACAACATTGTTGCACTTGAAGATAAAGTCCCGACGTCATCCAGTACAAAAGATGCTATTAAGATATGGCTCACAAAGGAGCACATACAATTTAATAACATGTACTTAAAACCTGAATTACTATCTCTAGTAAAGCAAAAACAAAGGACAAAGATTTTTCAAATAGATAAGATTATCCAAGAGCACGGTCATATAAGTTTGAGGCTGCCACCTTACCATGCTCATTTAAATCCAATAGAACTAATCTGGGCAAAATTAAAAGGACAAGTGGCAGATGAAAATACAACATTCAAAATATGCGATGTAAAGACTCTTGCTAATCTCGCTTTATTAAATATAGACAAAGATTATTGGGCTAAATGTGAAGACCACGTCTTAAAACAGGAAGAGGAATATTGGAAAAATGATGGTTTGTGGAATGTTCAACCCCAAACAGTTATTAATCTATTAGACTCGTCTGATTCAGAATGAAAGTATATAACCCCCACAATGTTGGCCCCTATATTACCTTAAATTAGTTCAACAAACGGTCCTTTTCAGGACCACACAACTATGAAAATTGGACATACAGGTATACCTTGATATTATCGTCCGTCCTCGAACTGAGAAGACAATAATTCTCCTGGTGTTTTATCTTATGCAGTTATTTCCCCATTACGGCCACGCCTTTACCTAGTGAAAATTAATCACAGACCAGCAACTACGGTAATTTCTATTCTTTAGGGGTTCACAATTTACAATTTTGACAAATATCGAAGAAATTCGCTGCTTTAAGAAAACTGCAGCTGCAAGATATTTGTTAAATATACATTTAAAGGGTCTTTTGCATTCTAATAACATTTGGAAAATTTCAACAGTTTTTAACAAATGGTTACTGAGTAATAGCATTTTGAAGTTCGGCACATGATTTGAAACGAGCTATAGTTGCTCAATGTTGGTATCTCAACTGAATAAAAAAAATGACCTAGCGCCTAGGCGCTTTTCAGTGTGACGTCACTTCTTGTTTTCTCAAACGGTATCACATCTGTTCAAGTGAAGAAAGAATATCAGTCTGTCAGAGTGAACCGGTTGTCTAAGTATTTGCTTGCTTGCTTGCGTTCCCTCGATGACTAAAGGAATACACCTTCTCATCATCCGCCCTTAAGAGAACGTTAAATGGGCGCGTCTGCGTTGTGTTGTGGTTTGCAGTAAAACTGTGATATTAGCGCCTTTCGGCCCAATACATCCGACTTCAGCATGTTATTTTTGAGCACCGGGTTGTCTTTCCTCTTCGATCCATACTCACTTGGCCAGACTAGACAGGTTAGTTTGTTACTAGAGTCACCACGGAGAGGTGGAGCAGGATCTGGATGGTTCTGGTTCACCGATCCTAGCACGAGCTATCAGCTGTGGGTCGCTGACAACTTCCAGCTCTGCTGCTGGGAGACGCCTTTGCCTCAGTCTATGTATATGAAAGAAAATAAGCACCAAAAGATGAGCTGATATTAAATAGTAAGAATGTACCAACGATTCGAGAGACAGACTAACTGAGCACTGTATGGCTCAACCAAACAAAGCATATTTAAACCATTATATTCTTACCACCAAATATGGTATTGAACACATTTCTTCTTCTTCCTTCCCAGCCTTATTTGCCTATCAGAGTAGAGGGGAGATATAATTTGCGGTCTTTTGCTCTTCTGTTAGGCTCTGCTGCTGTTATGTTTCCTAGTGCTTCTAATATTCCATCGATACACCTTTTTCGTAGTCGACCATTGGGTCTGGTAATTTCACAACGTTTGTTGAAGGCTCGTTGTGTTGTTTTTTTTATCTTTCTGCCTTGTCACGTGGCCAAACCATGTTATATTTGTTTCTTTATATATTCTATGGCGGGGGTTATTCCTAGCTTTTTTCTCAGTTCTTTATTTCTGATCTTATCTCTCAGACTGTTTCCTGTCATTAGTCTGACACATTTAATCTCAGTAGAGGTTATTTTTCTTATTGTTCTTGTATCTAGGGTCCAGGTCTGGCATTGGTAGCACAACGTTGGGATGAAGATTGTATTGTATAGTGCTCGTTTTGCCTCTAGAATTATTTCCTTGTTGGACAATAGTGGTGATAGCTGTCCAATGATTTGACAAGCTTTTTTAGGGAACACATTTCTGAGTTTTACCAAGGTCCCTCAAAAGCGCCTCGATATCTGTAATCCTCCTGTATTATGTAATCAGAAACGAGACCTGAGTACTAACTGACACTTTGTAAGTACAATGATGAAAATCCGCATTACTCATCATAAAAACAATAAATAAATCATTACGTTTTAAAGGCGTGAAGCATTATCATTGAGTGCCGTCTTCGCATCGAAGGTTGGCAACCATGTAGCGCCATTCTGCTCTTGATGGTGCAGGATGTCACAGGGTGATTTGTCAGTCTTTTGATGTTACTCGTCCATGTTAGTCTTGGTCTGCCTTTGTTACTTTGTATTTCCCTTTTCCAATATTACTTTTATTAGGCGGTTGTGTCTTTTAACATGCACAAAACATTTCATTTGTCTTGTTCTAATTGTGTTTGTTAGTTCTCTGTTCATTTTTAGTTGTTTTAAAACTTCATAGTTTGTTTTCTTTTTATTTCCACCCAATTCTTCCTATTCTTCTGTAAATCCAGATTTCAAAGGCTTATATTTTGTGTTCTGTTTTCTTGTCTAATGCCCATGTTTCTGCACCATACAGGAATATTGAGAAGATGTAACATTTTGCTGTTCTTAGTTTTAGCCCCTGTGTTATTTGTTTTGATGTTAGTATATTTTTCATGTTATTAAAATTACTTTTTGCCATACCTATTTCTTTGTTTATTTTAGTTTTACATTTTTCATCACTGGTTATAGTATGTTCCAGATAGTTGTCGCTCTGAACTGTCTCCAGATGTATTCCTTCAACTTTGATATTTAATTGTAGGTCTTGAGAATGTTTTTATTTATGATCATAGTTTTAGTCATTTTGATATTCATATCTAGTCCATATTTTTTGCTTGTCATGTTTATTACATTAAGCAATTGTTGTAGATCTTTAGGATTTTCTGCTTGTAGTACAGTAGCATCATCATATCCTAGGTTAATGATTATCTTTCCATTAATGTTTAGGCCTTGCATCTCTGTGATAAAATAAAAAAAAGATAAATTAACTAAATTCTTGTGGTTATTTCTCCAAGTTTTGGATCAAAATTGGTCGGCGACAAAACAGGTATTATCTACAACAATATGATGGATGACTTCTCAATACCTGGGGTCATAAACAACTTCGGCGTGAAGCCTTCACCTTCTAACTTCATCAAACCTGGCAAGAGACCATTGTCGTCTATGAGCCCTGCAGTTGTCGTTGATGAAAATGGTATGGTGGTGTTAGTGGTAGGCGCCGCTGGCGGGACAAGAATTACAACTACAACAGCTTTTGTAAGTTGTTTATTTGGTACATACCTTGTAAGCTGAATAATTCAAAGATTATTAAATTGCCTTTATTAATGTAGACTAGTCTAGTCTAGTCTAGTCTAGTCTAGTCTAGTCTAGTCTAATCTAGTCTAATCTAGTCTAGTCTAGTCGACAGATCATCTTCATTGCACAACAGACATCTAGTTAGTGCTCAGATCTTTTCCTCAGCACGTTCCCAGCATGAGGCACGCACGCTACAGGCTAGCGACAGCACTGAAGATGGGTTCAATTCATATGCACAAACTACGTGCCATCGACGAAGACCTTGTTCTCGATCTCCTTAGTCGCTTCCTACGACCCGTGGCACGTGACTGTGGCACTATTCTTTTTCTCCCTTGGCCGTGGCCAAGGCACCTTGTTGGAACATTGCAATACAATACCTTTATTATTTACACGCAAAAGATACATTTTATTAAACAAATAAAAATACGTAGAGAGTCACGCCAAGTGGAGAAAGAGAGTTCACCAGTGCTATATAGAACCAATTATGATCTATGGAAGCGAATCATGGATACTAGACAAACAAGTGAAAAGACGATTAGAGGCCACAGAGATGGGATTTCTCAGAAGAATGATGAAAGTTCCCTGGACAGTTAAAAAGACCAACGAGGAAATTCTCAAAGAGACCAACACAAAAAGGAAGCTCCTAAAAAAACGTAAGAAAGAAACAATCAACATTTTTCGGGCACATCATGAGAAGAGGGAATACTTGGTTAAAACTGGCAAAATAAAAGTAAAGAGAGATCGCGGACGACAAAGAGAGAAAATACTGGATAGCTTGGTGTCATGGCATGGAAAACAGTCAACAACAGAACTTATACGATGCACGGTAGATAGAAGATTGTGGAAGGACATGATCGCCTACGCCAACCGGTATGGCACATATTGATGATATTTACCACGAGTCTATTATATTGTGCAAAATGGAAGTAATTTAACAAATAATTTAAAAAGAACAAACATGAACACATTAAACTTAGCTTTTTATTATCTCCCTTTGATGAATGCAGTTAACGAGCTTAACACTTTGGCTCGGCAAGCGGATGAAACCGGCTATGGACTCACCACGAATTCATCATCAGCTTCTTCCACACGAAGCAATCATCTCAAAGAACACACCAGATGTAATATACATTCTTTTCTCTATGTTATTAAAGTCGGCATTTTTTTAATGAGTTTTATTCATATAGTAATAATATAAAAATTGTTTTCATGTAATAGATTATGTACTTTCTGTTCATTAAGTAGTAAAATGTATATTTAATTTTAGTAATAGAGAGATTATACATTTTTTATTTCAATCATAAATTAGTAACAAATGTCATACCTTATTTACTTATTTGGCAAAACCTATTGATATAAAAAGAGTAAGACAGGGATAAATCATATCAACAAGCTTGTTCAATCTATACACTGGGCAAATCTTTAAAAACATCTGAGAGATGCCAGGCCTAAACATTAATGGAAGCATAATCAATAACCTAAGATATGCTGATGATACTGTATTACTAGCAGAAAATCGTAAAGATCTACAACAATTACTTAATGAAATAAACATGGCAAGCAAAAAATATGGATTAGATAAATATATCGAAAAGACTAAAACTGTGATCATAAACATAACTCAAATGATAATACTCAAAAGCTGCAAGTGGATATACAATTTGAAGGAATATACATGGAGAGAGTTCAGAGCTACAACTACCTTGGACATGGTATCACCAATTATGGAAAGTGTAAAACTGAAATAAACAAAAAAAGGAATGGCAAAAAATCATTTTAATTTCATGAAAAATATACAAACATCAAAACAAAAAACACCGGGGCTAAAACTAAGAATAGCAAAATGTTACATCTTCTCAACATACCTGTATGGTGCAGAAACATGGACATTAGACAAGAAAACAGAATAGAAAATTGAAGTCTTTGAAATATGGATTTATAGAGGAATAGAAAGAATTGAATGGAAAGAAAGAAAGCAAACGATGAAGTCTTAAAACAACTAAAAATGAAAAGAGAACTACTAAACATATTTCATACAAAACAGTTTTTTTAGGCAAGTTAAAAGACACAGCAGACTACTAAAAGTAATCTTGGAAGGGAAAATACAAGGTAAAAGAGGCAGAGACAGACCAAGACTAACATGAATGAGTAACATGAAAAGATGGACAAGTCAGCCTATGACAATCTGCACCACCAAAGCAAGAGACAGAACGGAATGGTGCTACATGGTAGCCTGCCTTTGAAACGGAGACAGCACTTGATGATAATGGTTTGGCAAAAATGTGAGATTTATATATGTGTTAAATATTAGTAATACACGCAGGGTTTAATTAATTACATGATTACATCCATAGATGTTTACATTGCATCGCCAATTACAGTACGCTTTGTGGGCAGAACATCATCATCATCGAGCGCCGTCTCCGCAACGAAGGTTGGCTACCATGGAGCGCCATTCTGCTCTGTCTCTTGCTTTGATGGTGCAAGTTGTCATAGGCTGATTTGTCCATCTTTTGATGTTACTTGTCCATGTTTATCTTAGTTTGCCTCTGCCTCTTTTACCTTGTATTTTCCCCTCCAGGATTATTTTTAGTATTGCGTTGTGTCTTTTAACATGGCCCAAAAATCGCATTTGTCTTGTTTGAATTGTGTTTAGTAGTTCTCTTTTCATTTTTAGTTGTTTTAAGACTTCATCGTTTGTTATCTTTTCCTTCCATTCAATTCTACCTATTCTTCTATATATCCACATTTCAAAGGCTTCAATTCTCTATTCTGTTTTCTTGTCTAATGTCCATGTTTTTGCACCATATAGGAATATTGAGAAGATGTAACATTTTGCTATTCTTAGTTTTAGCCCTGGTATTATTTGTTTTGATGTTAGTATGTTCTTCATGGCATTAAAAATTACTTTTTGCCATTCCTATTCTTTTGTTTATTTCAGTTGTACATTTTCCATCACTGGTTATAGTATGTCCAAGGTAGTTGTAGTTCTGAACTGTCTCCAGGTCTAGTCCTTCAATTTTGATATCCACTTGTGGGTTTTGGTGGGCAGAACAGGTAAAGAAAAAAAAAACCGGCAAATACCACGAGTAGTATGACGACGGAGGTTATGTCAGTGACCAGGGCATTCATCTGGTTGGAATCACAAGACTAAACACACTCCTGCATACTAAGTGTTTCGATGAGCATGATAAAAAACGTGGAAGTGGGCTCGGTAGGCAGACAGTAGGCCGAGTCATTGCAGCAGGCAGCGAGATGCAGTCTCCTTTGTCTATATCCCTGAAGATGCGGGGTTCCGGGAGAATGAAAGAGCGAACAGGCTAGCTAGCTGTGCTGTCGTCGACGATTGGACGTTCAATTATTGAATTTTTAGTGCCTTCCAAGACGAAGACGCGGGATGGGCACATAACTTCGAAAACCATGAGTCCACATAACTTTTTTGGATGTAAGAGACAGGCGATAAGATGGCTACAGCCAGAAACAAGAGACTTAGTGGACGCATAAAGGGGCCTACCAACTAATACAGAGATGGAGTCATCAGTTTCTGGACGCTGCGGGGCATGCTGACGAAGGTATCTGCGCACCTATGGACATGTTCGAAATGTAATGATGATAACCCAATGAATAATTCAACAACTCAATGTTTACGTTATTTGTATCATTTATTTCAGTGGCTCGTGGATGGTCTTAAACAGAAAGGCCATATTGTTAAATTAGTGGATTCTGTGAGCACCCCGACAGGGATTCTACAAAGGCCTCCAGGACATATTTTTGCTGACGCTCCTGGATTCATTGTCGATGGTTACTAGAATGGACCTCGCTTGAATCTCGGGATATTCTCGATGTCTTGATGCTTTGTTATGTCTGTATCTGTACTGTGTTCTCAACTGTTATGTGTCCTATATTAGGTTGAATTTTGTGTCCTTTATTTAGGACGTGCGTTTTTTTATGTTGTGTGTTATAGTTTTCTATGTTGTGGTTATAGTTTTCTATGTTGTGTGTTAGAGTTTTCTATGTTGTGTGTTAGAGTTTTTTGTGTGTTAGAGTTTTCTATGTTGTGTATTATAGTTTTCGATGTTGTGTTACAGTTTTCTATGTTGTGTTATAGTTTTCTATGTTGTGTGTTATAGTTTTTATTGTGTGTTAGAGTTTTATATGTTGTGTATTATAGTTTTCTATGTTGTGTTATAGTTTTCTATATTGTGTTATAGTTTTCTATGTTGTGTGTTGGAGTTTTCTATATTGTGTGTTATAGTTTTCTATGTTGTGTGATAAAGTTGTCTATTTTGTGTGTTAGAGTTTTCTATGTTGTGTGTTATATTTTTCTATGTTGTGTGATAAAGTTGTCTATTTTGTGTGTTAGGGTTTTCTATGTTGTGTATTATAGTTTTCTATGTTGTGTGATAAAGTTGTTTTTGTTGTGTGTTAGAGTTTTCTATATTGTGTGTTATAGTTTTTTTATGTTGTGTGATAAAGTTGTGTATGTTGTGTGTTATAGTTTTCTATATTGTGTGTTATAGTTTTCTATGTTGTGTGATAAAGTTGTCTATGTTGTGTGTTAGAGTTTTCTATATTGTGTGTTATAGTTTTCTATGTTGTGTAATATAGTTTTCTATGTTGTGTGTTGGATTGTTCTATATTGTGTGTTATAGTTTTCTATGTTGCATATTTGATTTTTCTATATTGTGTGTTATAGTTTTCTATGTTGTGTGATAAAGTTTTCTATGTTGTGTGATATAGTTTTCTATATTGTGTGTTATAGTTTTAATATTGTGTGTTATAGTTTGCTATGTTGTGTGATAAATTTTTCCATGTTGTGTGATAAAGTTTCCTATGTTTTGTGATAAAGTTTTCTGTGTTGTGTGATAAAGTTTTCTATGTTGTGTGATAAAGTTTTCTATGTTGTGTGATATAGTTTTCTATTTTGTGTGTTATAGTTTGCTATGTTGTGTGATAAATTTTTCTATGTTGTGTGATAAAGTTTCCTATGTTTTGTGATAAAGTTTTCTGTGTTGTGTGATAAAGTTTTCTATGTTGTGTGATAAATTTTTCTATGTTGTGTGATATAGTTTTCTATTTTGTGTATTTTAGTTTTCTATGTTGTGTGTTATAGTTTGCTATGTTGTGTGATAAAGTTTTCTATGTTGTGTGATACATTTTTCTATGTTGTGTGATAAAGTTTCCTATGTTTTATGATAAAGTTTTCTGTGTTGTGTGATAAAGTTGTCTATGTTGTGTGATAAAGTTTTCTATGTTTTGTGATATAGTTTTCTTTATTGTGTGATATAGTTTTCTATATTACACGTGAAACAGCTGTTACGACTGCGAACTAGTCTGATTAGAAAGGAGATTCGATTACATTAAAACACATCATTCAACCAGCCATATAAAGAAACCAGAGTTGTGTGTGTGCGTGTGTGTGTGTGGGGGGGGGGATGCTCCGGAAGTTACGCAAATTAACGCAAGAAATGAATATTAACGCCATATTCCTTATACACCATAAATAAGGTGTGTTAAAGTATTTTATATGCTTTATACAATTATCTGTTATCAATTCTCTGCCATCGTTCATAATAAATACTCTGTTATAAGCAATTTCTTCTGTTATGTGATGTCCATGTTCTATATTGTATCTATGCTTTGAGTTAGATCTATGTTTCTGTCTTTTACCCACTTTTAAATGTTTGTCTGTGTTTGTATTTATTTATCGGCTGTGTTATATCTATATTCTGAGTTAATGTCTGCATTTATCTGCAATGTGCCCACTTTATGCTCTGTTTCGGATAAAATTATGTTTTCTGGTATGTCTGTATACAAATATTACAATATGCTCTACGAGCGGGCGTAGACGATTATATCCTTCCACAATTATCTGCCCACAGCGCATTGTATCAATTCTGTTGTTGACAGTGTATCGTTCCACGACACCAAGACGTCTTTTATCTTCTCTTTGTCCTCCGCGATCTATTTTACCCTTGTATTTCACCAGTTGTAACCAAGTTTTTCCAACTTTCATCCTTTTCATGGCGTGTCCGAAAAAAATGTCAATTGTTTCTTTCTGACCTTTTTAGTAGCTCCCTTTTTGTGTTGGTCACTTTGAGAATTGTCTCGTTGATCTTTTTGGCTGTCCAGGGAACTCTCAACATAGTTCTTAGAAATCCCATCTCAGTGGCCTCTAATCATCTTTTCATTTGTTTGTCTACTGTCGGTGATTCGCTTCCATCGGTCTGAATTGGCTCTATACAGCACCGATGACTCTCTTTCTTACTTCATTTGACCTAGACTTAATGCACAAGATATTTTTTTTTTCTAAAATTCTACTTTAACCTGTGTTATTACCTAGTGTTTGACACCTCATTGAATGACACAAGTGCGTCCAGAGAGTAGAAGAGATTGCAGACCAAGGGCTACACATCATTGATCGGAGCAAACTTTTAGGGAAGTTCAAAAACTATTGCCGTCAGTTCATGTTGATATCAAATCTGCTATGGCCTTTTCTGATATACGAAATCAGCGAAAGTAAGGTAGAACCGATGGAGATGCAAGATTAGCAAGTACACAAGAAAACGGCTGGGAGTACCACCAGGACTGATGGATGTAGCGCTGTACTGTAAGAAAGCTAAACTGGTTCTCCTGTTCAAGTCAGTCCGAGAGGAATATAAAGCATAAAATGCCAGAATAATAGTGCTACAAAGCTCATCAGACGAAGCAGTCCGGACAGTTGAACCCACGTTGAAGACTGGTCGAAAATGACAGGCGTGTGCAGCAGTAAACGAAGCACGTGACAGTCTCAAACTGAAGGAAGTGATGGGCTACACGCAGACCAAGAGGCATGGATGTTGTCACGGAGTCATCCAATGGTGGTCAAAATCATACAACAGACAATGTAATGAAATACTAGTTCGAGATATCAGAGACGTTGAGGAGTGCAAACGCGTCAAAAAAGGCAGGTAATTGGACCACATGGGATGACGCCATGTAGAGGACACTAACATGGAATGACATATGGCACTGTTGTGGCTCTGCTACATAATCATATCTATGTACGATCTTCTACCATCAACCTGCAACCTTGTGATGTGGGGGAAAACAGACGACAATCGATGTCCTTTCTGCAGTGGAAAAAAAACGACGGAGCATGTTCTTTCCACAAGGAAAAGACAGAGCTAAGCCAAGGTCAGTAAACGTGGCGACACAACAAAGTGCTGCCTGAACCGGAGCATGTTCTTTCCACAAGGAAAAGACAGAGCTAAGCCAAGGTCAGTAAACGTGGCGACACAACAAAGTGCTGCCTGAACCGGAGCATGTTCTTTCCACAAGGAAAAGACAGAGCTAAGCCAAGGTCAGTAAACGTGGCGACACAACAAAGTGCTGCCTGAACCGGAGCATGTTCTTTCCACAAGGAAAAGACAGAGCTAAGCCATGGTCAGTAAACGTGGCGACACAACAAAGTGCTGCCTGAACCGGAGCATGTTCTTTCCACATGGAAAAGACAGAGCTAAGCCAAGGTCAGTAAACGTGGCGACACAACAAAGTGCTGCCTGAACCGGAGCATGTTCTTTCCACATGGAAAAGACAGAGCTAAGCCAAGGTCAGTAAACGTGGCGACACAACAAAGTGCTGCCTGAACCGGAGCATGTTCTTTCCACAAGGAAAAGACAGAGCTAAGCCAAGGTCAGTAAACGTGGCGACACAACAAAGTGCTGCCTGAACCGGAGCATGTTCTTTCCACAAGGAAAAGACAGAGCTAAGCCAAGGTCAGTAAACGTGGCGACACAACAAAGTGCTGCCTGAACCGGAGCATGTTCTTTCCACAAGGAAAAGACAGAGCTAAGCCAAGGTCAGTAAACGTGGCGACACAACAAAGTGCTGCCTGAACCGGAGCATGTTCTTTCCACAAGGAAAAGACAGAGCTAAGCCAAGGTCAGTAAACGTGGCGACACAACAAAGTGCTGCCTGAACCGGAGCATGTTCTTTCCACATGGAAAAGACAGAGCTAAGCCAAGGTCAGTAAACGTGGCGACACAACAAAGTGCTGCCTGAACCGGAGCATGTTCTTTCCACAAGGAAAAGACAGAGCTAAGCCAAGGTCAGTAAACGTGGCGACACAACAAAGTGCTGCCTGAACCGGAGCATGTTCTTTCCACAAGGAAAAGACAGAGCTAAGCCAAGGTCAGTAAACGTGGCGACACAACAAAGTGCTGCCTGAACTGGCTGCCATCGTGGACGGGCGCGAATGAAGGCCAACCACTAAAGTTCGACAAGCCACAATAAACACCTATTTCCCGAAGCAAAACAACAAGAACGGCTGAACGATCCTGGACATAGCGAATGACTGGGAGATGGCGGTTGACTTTCCGGGAAGAGGGAAATACACAGAGTGCATCAAGAGATATAAAATGTGTCCGGAAATTGCACTTTACACATCAGATATGACCCACGCCAACATAATAGAGGTCACAGTGCCATTCGAATCCAGGATAGAGGAACAGGGTGTATTTAAACTAGCAAAATACAAGGATAGAGGAACAGCATATACTTAAACTAGTAAAGTACATGGATTTCACTATCGAGCTGAAACAGCGGGGATTTCAGTTCAGAAGTTACGCTGTTGAAACTAGTACTAGAGGACTCACGACCCCATCCCTCTAAGATCTATTAAAGAGGCTAGGAATTAATGAGGGAATGCGAACAAGACCAATGAATGCTATTTTTGAGTCAGTCAAATGAGCAACATGCTGGCTCTCTTGAAATCGAAATATATTAACAATCCCAGAATAATCTGATGCACGGACGACTAGGCGAATAATTTACACATCGACAACTCCTTACTCCCACGTAAGTCAACAGCTTAGCAACAATTTAACCCTTGAATATCCGAGGCGCAGACGATAAGCGATAAGAAATTACATCATCGACCGCGGGTAAATCACACCGACGTTTGCAATACACACAGTTCAAAGGAATCAAGTTCCCTGCTCGACCTATCATTATCACATATTGTCAGTTACCGATTCCCACCATCGTGCCGAGTTACACCATGACTAAAAGGCAGCATGTACGCGACTGTATATAAAAGGACGTTCCTAATACAGACCACTTTAGACTGATGCCACCACGAAGAGGACATCAGTGTGCTGCGTTAAAACTAAGACAAGTGTACGATCGGGTATAGACCGTACATTCGACTAGAAATGTTGCGTAGAATAAGTTTAGTTATTGTATGCCGAATATATTGTTAGGTTTAGAGTTCACTGCAGCAGGGGGTCGACGCCTGGGAGTCATGACCCGGCCCGAAACATTTTCTCGAAGGACGATACTTCTGATGTTCAGATTACCTCCTGCTGTGAAGCTCTGTAGATAAAGAATAAAGTTCTCTGTAAAATAAAGCGTTCCCTATTACACTTTAAAATCTAAAAAGAGACCAACACAGAAATGGAGCTACAAATAAATTCAGAAAAAAAAAAAACAATCTGCATTTTTTTGGGAAGAGGAAAGCTGAAATAGTTGTTTATAAATGGCAAAAATCCATGATATAGAAAACAGTCAACAGTAGAATTTAAGCGATGTTCTATTAACAGAGAATTGTGGAAGGGTATTATAACGTAGACCAACCAGTATGGTAGATGATGATAACGACATCACACTTTATATTTGTTATTTTATTTATATAAGAAAGTGAAGTGTTTAGTGCACTCATCATCATCAAGTACCGGGCCTGCTGGCGTAGGTGGTCATGTCTCTCCACAACTTTCGATCTCGACAGTTCCTTATCATTTCTGTTGTTGACCCTCTGCCAAGCCATTCTCTTAAGCTGTCTGGTATTTTTTTCTCTTTGCTTCCCTCTATCTCTTCGTCCCACAATTTTTCCAGTTTGCTGCAATATATTCCAGTTGTTCTCTGCTCATTACATGGCCCAAAAAAATGATGATTTTTTCTTCCTAATATTGGAAATTAGCTATCTTTTTGCTTTGACCGCTCTCAGAACACTTTCATTACTCTTCTTAGCTGTCCATGGTATTCTCAACATTCTACTGTAAAACCACATTTCTACAGACTCTTGTGATTTTCTTGTCTGTTGTCCTATTGTCCATGATTCACATCCCTATGTTAAGACTGGCTCTACATAACATTTAATAACTCTTGTTCTTGTTTCTATTGTCAAAAATGTATTCCATAGTATCTTCCTCATTTTTGGATAGCTGCTGAGCCTACATGAATAGAATGATTATGGTTCGATTCCTAACAGTAGGTCCCCCCCCCCCTTTTTTCCGTTGAACCGGCCTAGATTTTTGCAGTCTTTTTTGATCACCAAACCCAGGTCGTTTCGAGATGGCGTAATGACAATTGTTATAGCTCTACAAGAAATGTGGCTCTACTGAGCCTGCAGGTCTAGTAGCACATGTGGCAGTAGTTAGCCAGAAAAAAAAATGAACCGCCTTCAGAAAATGTTCGTTAGTGTAACTCCAGACTAAATAGAAGTGTACATTTTGGTACTCAGTAAAACACAAACTGCCTGATACCAAGGTCTCGACTCCGTGAGTCCATATTTATAATAGTTTTGGGAGAAAAGAGGGGAAAAGGGGTCGCGATTGTTCAACTAACTCTTCCAGTACGGAAGGTTTCTATAAATGCAGCGAAAGATGTTTCAGAGACAAATGTTTTCGTAGTTTTGAATATTAAATATTTATCTAACACATAACATACTAAGGGAGCCGCGATAGCTCAGTTTTTAGTGTACTAGACTACAAAAGACAATAGGTAGGTTTCGATCCTAACGGACGGCTTCCTGGTTCACCCAGCGTTAAGTGGGTACCGGATGTTTTTTCTGGGAAAGTAAAGCGGCACGGGCGTAATACCGACCACATTACTCCAAAAATCATGTGCTGAAGGTCTGTAAAATTTATGGTCATTAACACCATATTCCCTATTTATGTTTCATTATAAAAAAAATTACCACACGCTTTTCGTCTATTTTTTTCCTGTATTTGATGCAGGATTTGGGTCTATACGATATCATTTCTCGCTATGTCGTTCCTAGTAATTAATAGCTTTCACAAATATCGCTCTCTAAATATTGTAATCTGTTTGCCGTATGCTTTATTCAAAACCGTGTTGTTTATTTCAAACAGGTGATAATATAATTTATTTGACAAATAACACAAAAAAAGATTTCTTAAATATTATGTGGAGCCAGTCTTAACCTATGGATGTAAATCATGGACAATATGACAACAGACAAGAAAATCACTGGAGGCTGCAGTAATGTGGTTTTACAGAAGAATGTTGAGAATACCGTGGACAGCTAAGAAGAGTAATGAAAGCGTTCTGAACAAGGTCAAAGCTAAAAGAGGGCTAATTTCTAATACTAGGAACAAACAGTCATCATTTCCTGGCCATGTAATGAGAAGAGAACAGCTGGAATATATTGTAACAACTGGGAAAATTGAAGGACGAAGAGATAGAGGGAAGCAAAGAGACAAAATAACAGACAGCTTAAGAGAATGGTTTGGCTGAAGGTTAACAACGGAAATGATAAATAAATGTCGGTATCGAAAGTTGTGGAGAGACATGATTACCTTCGCCATCAGGCAGGGTACTTGATGATGATAATGATGATAATACAATGTTTATGTATTCGTATTTTGCTGCTCATATGTTTTATTGCTTTACAAAACATCTTCTTCTTCCTTTCAACTTCCTGTGCGGTACAGGTCTTCAACAAACACTTTCCAAACCTTCCTGTTTAATGCTTTTTTAATGTTATTTTATTTTAATTTTAATGTTATTTTAATTATTAATTAATTTTGAAGAGGAGGCGGAAGAACAAAGAAACAAAGAAAAAAGAAAGAAAGAAAAAAAGAAAGAAAAAAAAAAGATAGAAAGAAAGAAAGAAAGAAAAAGAAAGAAAGAAAAAGAAAGAAAGAAAAAAAGAAAGAAAGAAAGGAAAAGAAAGAAAGAACTTCGTGGCGTATATGGAATATAGTGTTACTTCTCGTATTCTGTTAATCGACACATTTGTGGTAATTCAGCCATCATATGGGGGCCTCGGTAGCCTAGTTGGGAAAACCACTCGAATGGTAACTTGCAGCTATCGACGTTCGGACAACCCGTGTTCTATTCCAGCTGGAAGCAGTGTGAATTGGTTGGGAAAAAATAACCCTGCGGTCGACCCAGCCGGTGGCAGAAATGGGTACCAGGGATGTACTCTGGAAGGTGAGGAATGCCGCCTCGCATCGTGAGTTTCGATGCTTGAAGTGACACTATTCAGAAATCTCCGAACAATTCTGGATAGGCGACCGAGCACATATGGGCGAAAACTTGCGTGCTAATACGCCGATTTAAGTGTCCTACTTGACCTGTACCTCAGCCATCACGGTGTTAGTGCAGCCTTTTCTTCGGTGGGCTGGGTGGTCTAGAGGTATGACGTCGCCTTCAGTATAGTGAGGAACCGGGTTCAAAGCGCACCGGAAGCAGTGGTGATTTTTCAAAATAGGAAAAATGAATCCGTTTTTATAACATTAACCTTTCCCCTGATCTCTTGGGTAGTGAGATCCGATGGCTCTCGGATAACAGAAATAAATTGGAGGCCCCTGTACACTCGCGCACGTTAAAGAACCGTTGGCAGTTAAAAACTGAAAAGAGTAGGCATCAATTTACCATCATGCCAGGCAAAAACTCTCAGAAAAAAACCTACCTCCACCGTGGAACCCAGTTCGTGCTATGGAGTTCGTGCACGTGGGCTATGATTCTCTTCGTATTCGTCTCGAGATTCTCGAGGAGATATCGGAGCACCTGTAATGTGTGGTGGTGATCATCCTAACGAACAATTTTTCTCTCTCAGAAATCCATCTCTGGTACTAGTTTGTGACTGAGTGAACATAGAAGCCGACCGACCCTGACATTTGATCTTTTTTGTTGACCTCGTCATGTTATTGTAGTCATTAATGTTATTTCACAACGAAATGTATTTAACAATTACATTTTCCTTATAATAATTATAGCTTTATCAACCTCAACGGTTGAGAACTCGCTTTCGAAAATGTTTGGGATTTTAACGGCACCGAGTTGAACATTTATAGAAATATTTGAAAACTAGGATTGTTTTCATTTCTATCGACACATAGGACATGGTGATAGAGTTCAAATAAACTTTCTTTTCTAGTGGAAAGAAACAGGTTATTATAATATCGGTAAAGACCAACGAGGACATTCTCAAAGAAACCAAAAGAATAAGTGCTTCTAAAAACATCAGAAAGAAACAATCGACAGTTTTGGGTACTTCATAAGAAGAGGAAAATTGGAATTGAGCAAAATGCAGGAAACAAGAGGTCGCGGACTACAAAGGGAGACGATACTAGATATTTTAGTGTGGTTCGTGGCAGAGTTAATAATCAATAACAGATTTGATATGACATAAATTTAAGCAGATTTGTGAAATCGCCTACGCCAATCGTTACGGCACGTTATAATGATGATTATTTAGTAATTCATCATCGTCAAGTAACGGGCCTACAGGCGTAGGTGATCATGTCTTTCCACAACTTTCGATCTCGACAGTTCTTTATCATTTCTGTTGTTGACCTTCTGCCAAGTCATGCTCTGAAGCTGTCTGGTATTTTCTCTCTTTGCTTCCCTCAATCTCTTCGTCCCTCAATTTTTCCAGTTGTTACAATATATTCCAATTGTTCTCTTCTCATTACATGGCCAAAAAATTATGATTGTTTCTTCCTAATATTGGAAATTAGCTCTCTTTTTGCATTGACCTCTTTCATAATGTGTTCATTACTCTTCTTAGCTGTCCATAGTATTCTCAACATTCTACTGTAAAACCACATTTCTACAGACTCCAGTGATTTTCTTGTCTGTTGTCCTATTGTCCATGATTCACATCCATATGTTAAGACTGGCTCTACATAACATTTAAGAACTCTTTTTCCTGTTTCTATTGTCAAAAATGGATTGCATTAAGTAATTAATTTAGATAATAATTTTTTTTTTAATTTACAATTTTAATTTATTTCATAGAACAATTTTTTTTTCATTTTCTTGCTTGTTAGGATACATAATTACAAAAATATATAGATTATACATATATTTGGGGGCTGTTTGGCTAAAAGAAAAAAGAATATGGCCGCGTTTGTGCCTATAAAACAAAGACTGCAGACACAAATCTGACCTGCTTATAAGTCTTAGTATATACAAGTTAAATCTTAACGACAGCTCAAATCAATACCGTGTTAAAGACAAGAACTGGGCCAAAATACGAGCACGCCGAAGTCTGATAACGGGTTTGTACACCAGTTTTCGAGAGCTCATTCTTGTGTTGCAACATCAGAAATGTAGGTCAGACAGTTTTATGCAACTGGGATGGCGAGGCGACAAGAGATTTATTAGCCTAGGGGGTGTAATGCTGGTTTTGTTAGTCCCCCACATGTGGTTGTGTGGATACAAGGATTATGTGAATTAGTGGATATCAGGTGAGTTGAATTTTTCTCTCTCTGGTTCCACGTTGTAAGAGCAGAGGATTTGTTTACATAGGAATGATGGTGAATTTCTTACAACGGTTGTTTGTAGGTTCGTTTCTCATTGAAGTCATTGTTTTCATTATCTCTTCCGGCGGTAGCGTTGCTACTATAAATTTAAATCATCACCATGATAGTGTATCGTGTCTGTTGGCTTTTGTGATTATATTTCTCAACCACTTTCTGAGTAAGGCTGACTCACTTGACTTCCTACAGTCACATCCTCTTAAACTGTCCGGTATCATTCTCTCTGTTGTGTTTTTTTTATCCCTACTCAAAGATTTATTTTTTACATGACTGATGCTATGTCTCTGCAGTTTCCTACACATTACTTCATCTAAACATAATAAATTATTCCTCCCAATATTTATTATAAATGTCCTTCTACCTTGAGCTCTTGTAGAACATCCTCACTACTGTTTTACTTGTTCTTGGTATTCTAAACATTTTCTACAAAACCACACTTCTGTAGCATCCAAAGATGTTCGTCTGTTCGGTTGTTCAGAATTCACCTCTTTGTGTCGGGACTGACTGTATTAAAATTGATTTGAAAACGGTGAGTTGCATAAAATCCGTTTCTATCTCTAGATAAAGCTGTAACTATTGATTTGTATAACTGTTATTACAGCGTCTACTATATTACTGCTGTTACAACATTAGTATTTCTATTATTATCATCGTCATAATCAAGTACTTTGCCTGCTGGCGTAGGTGATCATGTCTCCCACAACTTTCGATCTCGACAGTTATTTATCATTTCTGATGTTTACCTTCTGCCGAGCCCCTCTCTTAAACTGTATGATATCTTTTCTCTTTGCTTCCCTCCATCTCTTCGTCCCTTAATTTTCCCAGTTGTGACAATATATTATATTATTATACTAAACTGTATTACTACATTCGCAATAACTCTTGCTGATACCAATGATTAGTTCAAGCTGAGATAGGTACGTTCCCTGATTTTATCTCCCACTCTAGTTCTTTCTGTCTTCATTTACTTCCCTCAGCATCACTTTCTCTCTCTCCCTCTCTCTCCGCGATCGAGAAGCTTTGGTCATGGTTTGGTACTTTTCCCTTGTTGCCGGGACTAAGTTCGCAAGTCCTCTCAGTGTCTTCATACTGTGCCCGCTGTTTATGTTTTATATCCGTGTCGCAGAGCCATGTTTGATGTCGACATTCAGTTTCGATGTTACACACATGAAGTAGGTATTGCTTGGTCCCTCTTCCACGGTGACTCATCGGTGTTGGTTACTGCTAGGCAGTTATTGTGACTCAGGAGTCTCATTGGACGGTCCAAATAATGGAGGTGTGTGTGTCATGGTAGAGATAATAACCGAAAAACAAAGCAAACCCTCGTGTGGGAAACAACAGGTAAGAGAAAAAGAGGCCGACTCAGAGAGACACTGAGAGGAACATTGATGATCAGAGTCGCAAAAGCAGCAGGAATCGGCTCCCTCAATGAGATCGAGTTGCTTGCACAGAACAGACACAAATGACGAGATTTGATAAAAGATCTTTGCAAGGATTGAGACTGCTAGATAGAAAAAAAAATTATAAAAAGAGAAATAGTATCTGGGCCTATGCCCTATGGGCCGGCTACGGTCGAAAGGTCAATAGATAGATAGATGTCGTGGTAGCTAATTGATCGGATCGTATGTTTCCATTATTTCCAGCACTTGCTTCCAACTTGCTCTGCAATGTGTGTCCCACGATGGTTTTAGCCTATTTATTGCTCATTGTCCCTCCCACCTTACATGATTCTTTAGTCAAATCTGTCAAGCGCGTTACCTGGTATCACCATCATCATCAAGTACCGGGCCTGCTGGCGTAGGTGATCATGTCTCTCCACAACTTTCAATCTCGGCAGCTATTTATCATTTCTGTTGTTGACCATCTGCCAAGCCATTCTCTAAAGCTGCCTGTTATTTTTTCTCTTTGCTTCCCTCCATCTCTTCGTCCCTCAATCTTTCCAGTTGTTACAATATATTCCAGTTGTTCTCTTCTCATTACATGGCCAAAAATGATGATAGTTTCTTCCTAATATTGGAAATTAGCTATCTTTTTGCTTTGACCTCTCTCAGAACATCTGTATTGCTCTTCTTACCTGTCCATGGTACTTTCAACATTCTTCTACTATATAAAACCACATTTCTACAGACTCCAGTGATCTTCTTGTCTGTTGTCCTATTGTTCATGATTCGCATCCATATGTTAAGACTGGCTATACGTAACATTTAAGAATTTTTTTCTAGTTTCTATTGTGAAAAATGGATTGTATAGTATCTTCCTCATTTTTTGGAATTGTGCTCTTGCCTGAGCCATTCTGCATCTCACCTCTTTTGTACATCTTCCGTCTGAGGTTAACAAAGGTCCCAAATATTTAAATTCATTTACCTGTTTTAATATTGTTCCACTTGTCTTTATTTTGCAATGATTTTTATTGTTGTGACAATTCATGATTGTATAAAGAAGTTACGACGGTGGTTTTCTGTTGCCTTCCGTCGGTTTGTTTACGGTTGGCTCCGCTAGCCTTTGACTAAAAAGTCTCACCCACAAGGTAGTGGAGTTGTTTTACTTCGGGGTACCCTCCCTTAGCCTTTTACTCTCCCGAGCTTACCTACAAGGCAGCAGGGCAGCCACAAGTTGTACTGTTTACTGCATACAGTAGCGGGTAAAATTACCCGACCTGACAAATAAGAGTTGGTATAATAATAACCTGGTATAGTACCATCTAATCCATATTTTCTTAATGGTGGTAAAAAAGACATCGTTCTGCAGAATCACTTTTCTAATTCTCTGCTGGACCTCATTGTTGGTAATGATACATTAACATGCCGGATTGGTCACGGTCCAGATACTAATGACTGCGTCTGTTGAAGATGACATTACAAATACTCTTCACATAAAATAAATGCTGCTGTTATACTAAGCAACTAAAGTTGATATAATTATAATGCATCTTCAATGGAAAATTCCATTTCTTTTTTTGTTTACGTGGTATTTTATTGCAAGAATTCAAATAACATGTTCAACATAGTCTCCTCTATTTCAATATACTTACGTCAGCGCTTGATAAAAACTCTTAAAAACCGTGCGAAAAGAATTCTTTAGAACGGATGCGCATATGCTCCTGTAAGGCCAACCGAAAGTGACCGTTGATCACTTGACACATCTTTCTGTAGACCGATGACGCAGAAATCCGATGGCGCGAGGTTGGTTGAGTAGGGAGGGATAGATGAGGGTTGAACTCAAACCCCAGCTTTTCTATAGTCGACGCTGTTGCTCTAGCGGTACGGGGCATCGAGTTCTCCTGGAAGAGACACACCTCAGCCGTGTACAATCCTGGACGTGCCTGACAAATCGCTGGCTTTAGAATTTCTTTCACACGGTTGAGTATGTGACACTAGCCAAAATGGCGACCTCTCGGCATGCAATACTCTATGGTCCGTCCCTTGCGATCATAGAAGTCAACACGATTGCAATTTTCAGTTCTGATAAAGATTCCCGTGCTGTATGTTGGACATATCTCCATAGTTGAACATATAAGTGCCAACAGTTTCAGTTTTTCTAGCAGCCTGTTTTATATTTTTTCTCGACCGATTTAACTTTGTTGATATGATTATAGATGTCAGGTCGGGTAATTTTACCCGCTACTGTATGCAGTAAACAGTACAACTTGTGGCTGCCCTGCTGCCTTGCAGGTAAGCTCGGGAGAGTAAAATGCTAAGGGAGGGTACCCCGAAGTAAAACAACCCCACTGGCTTGTGGGTGAGACTTTTTAGTCAAAGTCTATCGGAGCCAACCGTAAACAAACCGACGGAAGGCAACAGAAAACCACCGTCATAACTTCTTTGTACAATCAAGAAACGCCACAACAACAGAAAATAACTGTCGAGATCGAAGGTTGTGAATAGACATGATCACCTACGCTAGCAGGCCCGGCACTTGATGATGTTAAGACTACGGAGACAACATCTGCTTGCTGATTGGTTCATAATATTGAACGCCGATAAATCCTTCTCTGTGACACACTGAGCTTTTCTGTCCACCCAAAAGTCGCAAGGCCTTACTAAGCTTATCATTGGTCAGCTACTTAATGATGCCTCATTACTCATGCGGTAGAACTTTAGGGTTAATCCACAGTATCATCGTTTTAATAAAACTATAAAGCCCGCGGTTGACAGAAAGGATTTTTTTATATCGGGGGTGAAATAAAAATCATGAGTCTCACACGTCGTGGCGACTGCTTGACCAAGCGGCCTTTATCCCTCTGGTTCTAACGTTGCCCCCCGTCATACACCAGCAATGGTACTATGTGACGTAAAGATAGTTATTCTCTGTAGCTCGCGCAGAGACAGTTCTTGTGGAAATTGCTTACATTTATGTATATACGCTGTACTGTGGTTTTTTCTTTAAAAAAAAAAAAAGTTTATGTGAACTTTACCATCATATTCAAATAAGCAACATAAATCTTTTTATGACATGCTTCTAAAGCTCATTTATTCTTGCATTCGTTAAATGATTATATCTTTTAAAGTAAAAAAAAAAAAAGTAAAGAGCCCCTGTCACGCCAAGTGGCGTATAGGGAATATGGTGTTAGTGACCATAAATTTTACAGACCTTCAGTACATGATTTTTGGGGTAATGTGGTCGGTATTACGCCCGTGCCGCTTTACTTTCCTAAAAAAAATCCGGTACCCATTTAAGGCTGGGTGAACCTGGAAGCCGTCGGTTGGGATCGAACCCTACCCCTTGTCCTTTGTAGTCCAGGTCACTAACCACTGAGCTATCGTGGCTCATATTTTTAAAAGGGTGGACATAATCAATGCTCTCCGAGATGTGGGAATGGCACAGGACTTCAACAACCATGAGTCCACGTCACTCCTTGTAATGAAAGAGATGAGAGTTATGATGGGCACAGTCAGAAACGAGAAATTTAGTGGGCTTATAACAAGACTTATCAACCAACACAGAACTGGAGTCGTCAGTCGCTGCACACTGCGAGACTTGCTAGGCACCTGAGCACCTATGGACATGTTCGGAGTACAATGATTATGACCCGCAGATAACTAATTTTAAAAAGCATATATATGAATATATATATATATATATATATATATATATATATATATATATATATATATATATATATCATCAGGTGCCACGCCTGCTGAATTAGGTGATCCATGCCTCTCCACAGCTTTCGATCTCGACAGTAATCTATCATTTCTGTTGTTCACCCTCTGCCAAGCCATTCTTTTAAGCTGTCTTGTATCTCTTCTCTTTGCTTCCCTCTATATCATTGTCCCTCAGGTGTTGTTTTTTACAGTTTTTACTATATGTTTCAGCTAATCCCTTCTCATTATATGGCTAAAGAATGATGATCGTTTCTTCCTAATATTTGAAATTAGCTCTCTCTCTCTCACTCTCTCTCTCTCTCTCTCTTTTTTTTACTTTGGCCTCTTTCAGAACGTTTTCATGCCTCTTCTTTGCTGTCCTTGGTACTCTCAACATTCTTTTATGGAACCACATTTCTGCAGCCTCCAGTGATTTTCGTATCTGTTGTCCTATTGTCCATGATTCACATCCATACGTTAAGACTGGCTCTACATAAACATTTAAGCACGCTTTTTCTTGGTTCTATTGTTAAAAATGGATTTCACAGTATCTTCCTCATTTTTTGGAAAGCTACTTTTGCCTGAGCTATTCTGCATCTCACCTCTGTTGTACATCTACCATCTGAGGTTAACATTGTTCCCATATAATTAGATTCATTTACCTGTTTTATTATTGTTTCACTTTTCTTTATTGTGCATTGTGGTGATGTCTTTTTCATTGTTGCTACCTTTACTTTTTTTTTTTTTTGAGGGGAGAACTCTTAAGGCTGAGTCTTTTATTTTATATCACCGGTCAATATGGCGAAAAGGCGGCAAGAACCACTGAGGCTCTGTCTGAAAAGTGTTCCTTGTTGCAGTTTTCTCATATTCCAAGTCCGGAGCTATTGAGTTTCTGCTCTGTGCACACATTGAGCTGTGTTTTTCATCCGGATCGCGTTTCGATATTTTGATTGCTTACGATCAAAGATGATATCGTATACGAAGGACAGATAGTTCAGCTGTGTTCACTTTTTGTCCCGCTTGGCCTTATGTCTTTTGGTGTGTGCAGTAGCTGCTATTATAGGGACTGCAGTTGCCTTTCTTAGTTTGGATTCTTCAATGAGATGAGTTTTAATTCGGATGATTCCACTGACACGAGCGATTGAGCAATTATGGATTTTAATTCGTTTGAAGTGATACCGGAGTCTTCCACTAACCATAACCATAACCTTATGTTTCCTTTCCTTCACTATAATGTCTAACATTTCTTATAACTCATTTTCACTCTTAGCGATTAAGACTATCATCATGTATATATGTATGTATAATATAATATAACAAATAAATGAATCTTGGCGCTCAGTGAACGTTTAAGTCATATACGTTTACTAGAACGCGTTCCGGGCTGCTTCGTCTGCAAAAAGTCATGATTCTATATTTACTGTCCGCATCTCTCAGGCATACAATAGGATACCGGTACAATATACTTTCAGTTTTGTATCTACGGCTATTCTCTTCTTTCATCATCATCATTTGTTGTGCCTGCTTGTAAAGGTACCTGCTTGTTGCAGGAGCTACTGAGTTTAGTGCTCTGTGGACACCGTGAGCTGTGTGTCTCATCCGTTTTGATCATGTTTCGATATTCCAATTGTTTACGGTGAATGATGATATCGTATGACAGGGAACAGTTGGCTGTGTTCACTTTCTGCACGGTTTCGCCTTATGTCTTTTGGTGTGTGCTGAGACTGCTACGATGGGGACTACGGTTACCTTTCTTTGTTTGGGAAATGAGATATTAATTCAGATAATTACGCAGGCACGGGCGGTTGAGCAATTATGGGTTTTAATTTGTTTGCAGTGATACCGGGGCCTTCCATAACCAAAATAATCAAAGGTACCATTGCACAACATTTTATCTCTATAGTTATATATAAAATCTGCACATTATTTTATTTTAAAAAAAAAAAAAGATTATTTTCTTAAGCTACCTAATATGTGTTTCTTTTTTTTTTCCTTCGCCCTTCTTCATCCTTCAGTTTTTACAGTTGTCACAATCTATTTCAGCTGTTTCCTTTTCCTCATTACGTGGCCAAAAATGATTTTTGTGGATACAATTGTTGACCGCAGATATCAGTTCTGATAGCAAGAAAGTGATCTGCCAAGATTGTTGAAGTTATCTACCGACTCGGTTCTTCCGTCCAATCTCTGGCACATGCTGATGTTCTCTGTTAAAAGGCTGACATTAAATCGCAAAATCTGGCCAGTAAACACCACAATAACTATCAGCATGCTAAAGCCAAATTTCAATGGGCTAAACTACAAGCCAGACGGAGAAGTTGGAAAGAGAAAACAGAGTACATGAATCTAGAACGAGACACAAGAAAAGTGTGGAAGCTTGTAAAACAGCTGAATGATGAGGGTACAGAAGGGAACACAAAAATTACACTGAAGAAGGATGGAAACATTCTAACAGGTAAACATGCAGCAAATCACTTTGCAGACTCCTTTGCAAATGACAACAATATTGAAATTAGCCTAGAGAAACGTCAAGAGACCCGTCTAAAACAACAAAATGCAAGACAAGAAGAGACTGCACATGAAGTCATGGAAATACCCATTACACAAAGAGAGCTAGAGCTGGCAATATCCAAATTAAAAATGAAAAAGTCACCAGGTAGTGATGGAGTGTCTAATGAAATGATTAAGAACTTGGGAACTGCAGCTAAAGCAAAACTACTGCAGATCTACAACATTTGCTGGATCACAGGTAAAGTGCCACAGGCATGGAGAGAAGCAATTATGATACCATTACTAAAGCCAGGAAAAGATGGTTCAATGACATCCAGCTATAGACCAATCAGCCTTACAAGCTGTTTGTGTAAAACAATGGAACGTATAATCAATCTCAGACTGCAGTGGTACCTGGAAAGTGAAAATCTCCTTGTCCCACAACAAGCAGGCTTTAGACAGTGTTACTCTACCGAAGATCAGGCAACCTATCTTTCCCAGGAAATTGAGGATGCGTTTCAAGAAAAGAAACTGGTACTAGCAGCATGGATAGACCTAAAGAAAGCATTTGATAAGGTATGGAAGGAAGGGCTTTTGAAGAAACTGAGAAATTATGGAGTAAATGGCAGGATGTACAAATGGGTCAAAGCATACCTGCATAACAGGAGAGCCAGAGTGCAACTGGATGGTCTTAAGAGTAAGAAGGTCTTACTGCGCCAGGGCGTTCCACAGGGAGGGGTACTATCTCCAACACTTTTTCTGATCTACATCAATGACCTAGTTACTGAACTACCACATGGTATCAAAGTGGCAATGTATGCAGATGACTTGGTAATGTGGTGCACAGAGGAGTATGCAACAGTGGCCTCCAAATTGTTACAAAGAGCTATGAATGCACTGAATTCATGGACAAATAGATGGTGTATCAGCATCAATACAGACAAATGCAGTACTACACTTTTCACTCTTTCCCCAAAACAAAAAGCAGGAGCCATCTATATAAACAATGAGCCTGTGAAAGAAGACATACAGGCTACGTATCTCGGAGTTACATTTGATAACAAACTATCTTGGAAACAGCAGATAAATAAGGCAACCCAAAAAGCAAGGAGAAAATTGGCTATTCTAAGAAAGCTGTGTGGAACTACGTGGGGTGCGAGTGGGAAAATACTCAGTAAAGTTTACCAACAGAGTATACGCCCACATTTAGAATATGGATCATCTGCATGGTGTTCAGCATCAAACACCACACTTCAAGAACTGGATAAAGTACAAAACCAGGCACTTAGGGTCATCACAGGAGCAATGAAATCAACACCAATATTAGAGATGGAGAAATTGTGGAGGATACCAGCACTGAGAGAACGGAGGGACACAAAGGTGCTGATACAGGCAGAAAAATTTGCTTGCATGCCGAGACATCCAATGAAGGACCGATTCCAAAATCTTGCATTGGGACGACTTAAGAGAAGCAGTTTTATCCACCAAGCCAAGCGTATTAGTAGACAAACACCAGACATGCCAAGAGCTGTTAACCCCCTACTGCCCATACCAGAACAGACTCCCTGGACAGAGGAATCTGGATTATCAGTTCAAATACGGACAGAAGTGAAAGGAATAGTTGATAAAGAGGAACAGAATAGTCTACAGCGAAAAACAATAACTCTCAGTTTCCTGGATGAAGAATACCCACAAGACCTATGGATTCGTGTGTATACAGATGGATCAGCACAGAATGCAGTAAAAAATGGGGGAGCAGGTGCATATATAGAATACCCAAATAACACTAGGGATATGAATAAAATAGCAACAGGGAAATATTGTCACAATTATGATGCAGAAATACAAGCAATAAAGTTAGCAATAGAAAAACTGCTGAACATTAATCTTAGCCCGCAGCCTGTAGTGTTTTTGACAGATGCAAGATCAGTACTCCAGGCACTACAATCCAGAAAATTACCACATCTGCAGACCTTATTGACTGAACTCTGCAAGCACCACAGGGTTGCCCTGCAGTGGATCCCATCTCACTGTGGAATACCAGGAAATGAGAAAGCAGATCAGTTGGCAAAGGAAGGTTCAACAGGCACACAACTAGATACACCTGTTACATACCATCATAAGAAACAGATAATCAAATCAATCAGAGGACCACAAGCCCCAAATCAGGATGCCTTTTATAATATGAATAGATATGAACAAGTTATCATTATACGTCTCAGAACAGGACACAATCGACTCCATAGTCACATGTATACAAAATTCAAGATCGGCACCTCAACTACTTGTACATGTGGACAGGCGCCCCAGACTGCTGAACACATACTTCAAGACTGCACTGAATATAGTAGACTGAGGAAAATCCATTGGCCCATAGATACAACACTACAGACAAAACTATATGGGCCACTGCAAGAATTACAAAAGACAGTAACATTTATACAGGAAACGACATTGCAGATATAGACAATGCTTCAGGCGAACGAAAGATAGATAGATAGAATATGGCGAAAAGGCGGCAAGAACCACTGAGGCTCTGTCTGAAAAGTGTTCCTTGTTGCAGTTTTCTCATATTCCAAGTCCGGAGCTATTGAGTTTCTGCTCTGTGCACACATTGAGCTGTGTTTTTCATCCGGATCGCGTTTCGATATTTTGATTGCTTACGATCAAAGATGATATCGTATACGAAGGACAGATAGTTCAGCTGTGTTCACTTTTTGTCCCGCTTGGCCTTATGTCTTTTGGTGTGTGCAGTAGCTGCTATTATAGGGACTGCAGTTGCCTTTCTTAGTTTGGATTCTTCAATGAGATGAGTTTTAATTCGGATGATTCCACTGACACGAGCGATTGAGCAATTATGGATTTTAATTCGTTTGAAGTGATACCGGAGTCTTCCACTAACCATAACCATAACCTTATGTTTCCTTTCCTTCACTATAATGTCTAACATTTCTTATAACTCATTTTCACTCTTAGCGATTAAGACTATCATCATGTATATATGTATGTATAATATAATATAACAAATAAATGAATCTTGGCGCTCAGTGAACGTTTAAGTCATATACGTTTACTAGAACGCGTTCCGGGCTGCTTCGTCTGCAAAAAGTCATGATTCTATATTTACTGTCCGCATCTCTCAGGCATACAATAGGATACCGGTACAATATACTTTCAGTTTTGTATCTACGGCTATTCTCTTCTTTCATCATCATCATTTGTTGTGCCTGCTTGTAAAGGTACCTGCTTGTTGCAGGAGCTACTGAGTTTAGTGCTCTGTGGACACCGTGAGCTGTGTGTCTCATCCGTTTTGATCATGTTTCGATATTCCAATTGTTTACGGTGAATGATGATATCGTATGACAGGGAACAGTTGGCTGTGTTCACTTTCTGCACGGTTTCGCCTTATGTCTTTTGGTGTGTGCTGAGACTGCTACGATGGGGACTACGGTTACCTTTCTTTGTTTGGGAAATGAGATATTAATTCAGATAATTACGCAGGCACGGGCGGTTGAGCAATTATGGGTTTTAATTTGTTTGCAGTGATACCGGGGCCTTCCATAACCAAAATAATCAAAGGTACCATTGCACAACATTTTATCTCTATAGTTATATATAAAATCTGCACATTATTTTATTTTAAAAAAAAAAAAAAGATTATTTTCTTAAGCTACCTAATATGTGTTTCTTTTTTTTTTCCTTCGCCCTTCTTCATCCTTCAGTTTTTACAGTTGTCACAATCTATTTCAGCTGTTTCCTTTTCCTCATTACGTGGCCAAAAATGATTTTTGTGGATACAATTGTTGACCGCAGATATCAGTTCTGATAGCAAGAAAGTGATCTGCCAAGATTGTTGAAGTTATCTACCGACTCGGTTCTTCCGTCCAATCTCTGGCACATGCTGATGTTCTCTGTTAAAAGGCTGACATTAAATCGCAAAATCTGGCCAGTAATTTGCCAGAATATGACAAGAGAAAGGTCCCCTTGAAAGTTATTGTTGAAAGAAATATTATTAGTGACTTCCACTCACGGCTGCTTATCTTCGTCTCAAAGTGGCATTTTAGTCCTTATCATCATCGAGTGCCGTCTCCGCAACGAAGGTTGGCTACCATGGAGTGCCATTCTGCTCTGTCTCTTGCATTGATGGTACAGGTTGTCATAATCTGTCCATCTTTTGATGTTACTCTCGTCCATGTTAGTCTTTTTCTGCCTCTGCCTCTTTTATCATGTATTTTCCCCTCCAAGACTACCTTTAGTAGTTTAGTAGGCTGTTGTGTCTTTTAACATGGCTCAAAAAATGCATTTGTTTGAATTGTGTTTAGTAGTTCTCATTTCATTTATAGTTGTTTTAAGACTCCATCATTTGTTTTGTTTTGGTGTTCTTTCCATCCAAGTCTACCTATTATTCGATATATCAACTTTTCGAAGTTTTCAGTTCTCTGTTCTGTTTTCTTGTCTTTAGTCCTTTTAGTCCTAACCTTAAAAATGTCACAGCATCACTTATGGGTGATGTTCTTCTGAGGCTAGTACATTCCCCTTATTCTTAAAATTGATATTTTATGAAAGTGGTTCCAATTTGTGACATGACACACAAGGCCTCAGTGTCAATATTTCTAGTTAACAGCTAGTCAATATTTTTGTATGAACAATATTTTAGTTGCTCGCAATAAAAGGATCAAAATCTAAGAATAACGGGGAATGCAATTTTAAATTTTAAAGGAGAAAAGTTTTTTTTTTAATTTCAAGATACATCTTCTAATCACTTTTTGAATGTACAACATGAAAAGGCACAAATGTGAAAATGTACTAAAGTATCAGTGGCAAATAGCCGAGCCCCTAGCTTTATGCAAGTCAGCAATGGTAGAAGCTTTCAACTCATGTGGATTTAGCACTTTCTTTGATGATGTAAGGTAAGGTTACTCTCACGCTTCATGGAGTATAGGAAATACGGTGTCGGTTCCCATAATTGCTCATTGGTTAGTTAGCAACTCACTTTATGGCTGATGTAGTCAGTATCGTCTTAGACTGCTTTACTTTCTCAGGAAAAATCTATGGTACCCATTTTCAGAGAATGTGAATTCCAAAACCGTGGAGGTGTATGTGTGTTTGTGTGTAAAAAAAGGGGGGGGGATTTGATAATTTAGGAAGCAAACCCTGACTCTCCTAATCAATTGCGAGTGCACTAATAATTCAACCACCTCCACTTCTTTGATGCAGTCTGGTATTAATAGATGAGCCAGCGTCTACATTAACATGGGATGTCTAGGGTATAGATTTCATTCTGTGTTACGCTTTACCTTATTCTCCATTGGTTTATAAAGATTATTACTTCCTTGACCTCCTCTACGCTTGGTTGAACATCGGTCCTGCTACTGATAGGTACTTGAATGTAACGTGTGTGGTGTGTTGGCATCATAGATTCATGGCGTATGTTTAGACTGCACAGAAATGCTCTGAGGAGCAGTTTAGTATCTGTGGTTTGTTAGTTATCGTTCCGGTGAATGTTGGATTCAAGAGTTAGGTAAGAAAACGTTCGTATTGTTTTTATTCATTGATTAGTAACCGTACGTTGTTATTGGTGTGCTTCTTTTCACACCTGGGGGACTGGTTGGTCTCCAGACAAGACGCCGACCTCGAGACAGTGAGGTTGTGGGTTCAAATCCCGGCTACACCAGTTTGGATTTTTATTTATGATTTATCTCTGCGGCAACCACCCCCTGGTCTCAGCAGCGAGGCACGGCTTGAAACGTCAATTACTCCTGGACGGAAAAATATGAGTACCTCCGTAGTAGGAGTTATCTGCCTCTACGGAGAGGGACCCCTGTGCACACGGCTGCCAGGAAAAAAATAAATTAACATGCAAAATTAAGTTCCTAGTCTCTAGGGACTTCATCAGAGGTAAAAAGCTGACGAACAAAAAAAAATACATGGGCATGCTAGGGTAAGGGATAATAAACGCGCTAACAGACTTGCCAAATATGACTGATGTTGTGTGCGGAAAGGTAGTGGATCGCGATGACATTTTGAATGCCCTCAGGGACACCGGGCGAGAGGAGGCTCAAAAAAATAACACAGAATCCACAACCAAGAACAGACGTCACGAAAATCGTGTCAATGTGAGAATTGCCAGACGAGAACGATACAGGAACCCAAAGATGACTTGTCAACAAACACAGCACATGTGTTGTTAGTCGCTACACGTTGAGGGATATACTTCGGAGAAAAAGTGAGCACTTATGTACTTTTCTGATATTCAATAAAGATGACTAAAATATAAAAGGTTATGGTCTCCAGTCTGCGATGGTAAGTAGACAATCTCAGGTGCAGAGACAAATATTACTATTATCTACTAGTAAAGTCACTGACAAGATCGAAAGTAAAGATTAATTATATTTCTACATTGTTGTCATTAAGAGCACATAGAAGGTGAGTGCAAGATATCATAAACGAACTGGGACTGAGTGCTCAAGATGCTTTACACCTCGCGCATGACATGGAAAGCTTTAAAGAAGCTCTCTGCTATAAATGCAAAATTCCAGCAAGGACAAGATAATTATGATGTCCATGAATTGACAAAGTAGTAATCGATCGACATTTCATCCCATCTGTGACCATCCTTCAGATCGTATCTCAGGATTGTTCTACGTCTCATCATCCTATCTGTGACCATCCTTCAGATTGTATCTCAGGATTGTTCTACGTCTCATCATCCTATCTGTGACCATCCTTCAGATCGTATCTCAGGATTGTTCTACGTCTCATCATCCTATCTGTGACCATCCTTTAGATTGTATCTCAGGATTGTTCTACGTCTCATCATCCTATCTGTGACCATCCTTCAGATTGTATCTCAGGATTGTTCTACGTCTCATCATCCTATCTGTGACCATCCTTCAGATCGTATCTCAGGATTGTTCTACGTCTCATCATCCTATCTGTGACCATCCTTCAGATTGTATCTCAGGATTGTTCTACGTCTCATCATCCTATCTGTGACCATCCTTCAGATCGTATCTCAGGATTGTTCTACGTCTCATCATCCTATCTGTGACTATCCTTCAGATCGTACCCCAGGTGTCTGTACACCTCTTTCATCCCATCTGTGACTATCCTTCAGATCGTACCCCAGGTGTCTGTACACCTCTTTCATCCCATATGTGACTATCCTTCAGATCGTACCCCAGGTGTTTGTACACCTCTTTCATCCCATATGTGACTATCCTTCAGATCGTACCCCAGGTGTTTGTACACCTCTTTCATCCCATATGTGACTATCCTTCAGATCGTACCCCAGGTGTCTGTACACCTCTTTCACCCCATCTGTGACTATCCTTCAGATCGTACCCCAGGTGTTTGTACACCTCTTTCATCCCATCTGTGACTATCCTTCAGATCGTACCCCAGGTGTTTGTACACCTCTTTCATCCCATCTGTGACTATCCTTCAGATCGTACCCCAGGTGTTTGTACACCTCTTTCACCCCATCTGTGACTATCCTTCAGATCGTACCCCAGGTGTTTGTACACCTCTTTCATCCCATCTGTGACTATCCTTCAGATCGTACCGCAGGTGTTTGTACACCTCTTTCATCCCATCTGTGACTATACTTTAGATCGTACTCCAGGTGTCTCTACACCTCTTTCAGCCCATCTGTGACTAACGTCAGATCGTACCCCAGGGTGTTTTCACACCGTTTTATCTCATCATACACCACTTTCCGTCAAGTTGTCTTCTCACTGCCTCTATTATGTCGTCCCACTATGGAGAGGCAACATCATGACATTTTCTAAATCCGTCCTGAATAGAAGAGGGACATATCTCGTTACATCGTCAGCCTTTTACTTAGCAGATTTCATTAACATTAACTATCAGTATGCATCTGAACTGTATATACTTTATTCCTGACTTTGTGCATTGTGTTTTTTCTTAATCTTCATAAATTTATGTGTGAACGTTCTCTTTATACATTGGGACCATCATTTTGGAGGGTATTATCCGCTGTTGCTTGTTCATTAAGAAAGATTTTTAATTCTTAGTTGAAATCATCAAACTAGTCATAGATCATATTAGCGGTTCCTGAGCCTCACTCCTTTGTGAGGACACAGAAAAAGACAAAAGAGGAAGAAAAATATTTTAAAAAAACGAAGGAGAAGGAAAAAAAGAAAGAATAAATACTGTTGAAAATAAGAATAAGTTGATTATGTTTCCAGCAGTTAATGATTCTGTCTATGATCCATATTTCTTTCGTTTTTGATGATTCTATTTTAAATGAATTAAAATCTACTCCTATACTTGATTACGATGATGCTCATGACAGAGCGATAGAAACTGCCCTCCAAATGTATTTGTATTTATGTATTAGTAGAGTAATAATTTAAATCTCTTCGTTTTTAGGTCAAATAGGAGAGCATGTCGAGAGAAGAAAAATATGCGGATGATGATTTTGGTAAAACTTTGTGTTGCCGCCAGCAAACACGGGATGATAGAGAACTGCCACCTGATGATGACACCACAGGTGAAAGTGATGATGGTTTCACGAGCAGTATTCCAGTAGACGAGGGTTGGGCGTGGGTGATATGTGCTGGTAAGATGTCACGAAACAGATTTTTTAAAGACTAGGACTGGTTAGAATTCATTCTTATAAGATTTTTGTCCTAGGCATTTTATTTTCTGGTTCTTTTTATGTTTGATGTAGGTACTGTAACTATTTTTTTTTATACCTTCGCTTTCGTTATGTCGTTCGACCAAGACGCTTAACGTGTAAGAGCATGTGAAGCTACGAAGTAACCAGCCTTTAGAAGTTGAAAATCCCCACTGCCTGTCGTGGGATTCGATCCAGTGACTGATAACATCCATAACCAGAGGCCGACGTTTTACTTTTAGACCCCACTAACTCCCAACCCATCCCTTTCCTGGATACAAATTAAAGTAATTAATCTAAATTATTTGATGACAGATATTTGTTATAAATACGCTGACGCTGAGGTGGCATGGTGGTTAGCGCGATGGTTCATTAATCAAGAGGGTCCAGTTCAGTCCCAAAATGTGCCGACACGACATTTTAATTGGTTGAACACGGAGCGAAATTCACCCAATTTTGAAAATGAGTAACAGATATTGTCTCTGAGAGAACAGGACGGCCTGTTGTAATGCCGTACATATGATTCATAAATAAACAAATGGTAATTGATAAAATACTGTAATTACATTCATTTTCCCATAAACGCCAACCATTACGGGAACTCTATCTTACTACTTCTTCTACTTATAATCCTGGGAGTCGTTGAGGTACCATTGTTCCATAGCGTTTGACTTTTCGTGGCAAGGCGCTGTGCCACGGAGTACGGGTTCGATCCTGCTTCGGACCATATATTGTTCTTTGTTTTTGTTTTCTGTTATTGCTTATTTGCCATTTTTCCCGAATGCTGTAAACATACCTCTTCCTCTGAATTGATTCACTACTAGGAGCCGTCGTAAACTTCCTTCATTTTTATCTTCAGTCTTTCTTTGGGACACTGTAAAGTAGAGGCCCATCCACTCTTTAATGTTATCGACCCATCGCTCGCTCTGCCTACCTCTCTTTCTCGACCTTTTAGCACTTCCTTGCAGAATAGTCTTTGCTAGGCCAAACGATCGAGATAGGTGGTCAACCTAATCCTTTTTGAGTTTCCTCAAAACAGTTACAAGATCATCATGTGCTCCGATTGCTTGTTGTATCCTTTTCAAACTTTTTTTTTATTTGTGATACAGTCTAAGTAATAGATGTCCAGAATCTTACAATAACATTTCATCTTCATAGCTTGTATTTTCTTTTGTACCTCTACGGTAAGGGTTCATGTTTCACAATCGGATGTAAACTTAACGTAACAGGAGGCGCATCTGCATGAATTTATAGCCAAGCGTGATGCTCTTATGTTTCCAAATAGGCTCTTATTTACTTTGATTAATTATAGGGTTACTGTTAATGTTTGTAATTAAACACCGCGAAGAACACGTGACGCAACACCAACAAGGCAGTAACATTTAAAATACTGAGGGCATGTGTCTTCTCAACAGCAACATATGGTTGTGTTTCATGGACAATTTCACAAACAGCCCGGAAAAAAGCGATTTATTCGAAACCAACATGCTACAGAGAAATGGCTAAGTCACCTTGAAAAATACAGAGGAAATTAAAATGCTATGGCCACGTAAAAAGACACAGCCGGCTGGAAAGAACAAGCAAGTCATGGTTCCTGAATGACGCATGAGAGACATAACAAGTAGAAGAAGATGGTTTTAAGACATCAAAGAGACACTGGACATGACAACTGCAGAAAAGGGAGATGTGGCAAGAGACATATTTTTTTTCAGACAGGATGTGGTAAATATACCGTTCTGCAAATGACACTCGACCTGGTAATAAGATGTTTGTTTTTTTTGGCAAAGAATGGCGTTATTAGGATAATAAGATGTTTGTTTTTTTTGCAAAGAATGGCGTTATTAGGATAATAAGATGTTTGTTTTTTTGCAAAGAATGGCGTTATTAGGATAATAAGATGTTTGTTTTTTTGCAAAGAATGGCGTTATTAGGATAATAAGATGTTTGTTTTTTTGCAAAGAATGGCGTTATTAGGATAATAAGATGTTTGTTTTTTTGCAAAGAATGGCGTTATTAGGATAATAAGATGTTTGTTTTTTTTGCAAAGAATGGCGTTATTAGGATAATAAGATGTTTGTTTTTTTGCAAAGAATGGCGTTATTAGGATAATAATATGTTTGTTTTTTTGCAAAGAATGGCGTTATTAGGATAATAAGATGTCTGTTTTTTTGCAAAGAATTGCGTTATTAGGATAATAAGATGTTTGTTTTTTTGCAAAGAATGGCGTTATTAGGATAATAAGATGTTTGTTTTTTTTTTGCAAAGAATGGCGTTATTAGGATAATAACAGACCTAAAAGAATACAATAGACTCAACAGCACAGACACAAAATACAACATGGAAATCAACATAAACAAAACAGAAGTCATGAATGTCGCAAAAAGAGAAACAGAACATAAGCATAGCAATAGACGGCAGAAAACTAAAACAAGTAGATGATTCAAATACCTGGGAAGTCTAGAGACAAACGACAATTCACAAACAGCAGAGATAGACTCAAGATGCAACAAAACTTGTCAAATCATTGAACTGCTATTACCACTATAGTCCAACAATGAAATAACTCTAGAGGCAAAACGGGCACTCTACAATACAATCTTTATCCCAACGTTGTGCTATCAATGCCTGTCCTGTACCTAGATGCAAGAACAAGAAGAAAAATAACCTCTGCTAAGATGAAGTGTGTTAGATAAATGACATGACAGCCTGAGAGACAAGATCAGAAATGAAGTCCTGAGAAAAAAGATAGGAATAACCCCCGCCATAGAATATATAAAGAAACAACAGATAAAATTGTTTGGTCACGTGTCAAGGCAGAGTGATCAATACACAACACAATAAGCCCTCAATAAACCTTGCGAGAACACCAGACCCAAGGGACGACCACGAAAAAGATGTAATTCGGAATATTAGAAACACTAGGAAACATAGCAACAGTAGAGACAAACAGAAGAGCAAAAGACCGCAAATTATAAATTCCCCGCGACGCTGAAAGGCAAATGAGGAAGGAAAGAAAAAGAAGAAGAAGAAAGGCATGATGACATTATAACATTAATGATAAACAACATAATCTAAATTTAAAATGCTGATCCTGTCAGATGCACTTCTGTTATACCATCCACAGTTTGCTTCGTACTCACATTCATTATGTCAATCTACGACCAAGTGCTGGCTGTTATACTGGTGGATGTTGTCGACAAATTTGATATCACCGTCACCAGAGCTTCTGTTGTGTTTACCGTCTTCTCGTTCACCTTCAGCGCAGGATGTAAGCAGCTGCTGCACGACAGTGCTGTATTTGTTCACATGTTTGTCCATGCTGTTTTTTTTGTTGGGGAATGATTGGTGCAGAAAAAACAGAATACATTCAGTTGTATTTGGTTTGTATGTATTTGCATTGCCGTTTACGGACATTTAGACACAGTCTGCGCTCAATGGTTGATGGTTCGGTAAGACACAACTCGGGGAAGCAGATCTCTCTTGTTTGTTAACGAAGGTGGCGTTAACATTACAAAGTGCAGTTAACATCACTAAATCTAGTTAACATCACAAAGTGTAGTTAATATCACAAAGTGCAGTTAACGTTACAAAGTGCAGTTAACATCACAAAATGTATTTAACATCACAAAGTGTAGTTAACTTAACAAAGAGCAGTTAACATCACAAAGTGTAGTTAACTTAACAAAGAGTAGTTAACATAACAAAGTGTAGTTAATGTCAAAAAGTGCAGTTAACTTCACAAAGTGAAGTTAATATTACAAAGTGCAATTAACATCACAAAGTGTAATTAACATCACAAAGTGTAGTTAACATAACAAAGTGTAGTTAACATCACAAAAGTGTAGTTAACATCATAAAGTGCAGTTAACATCATAAAGTGTAGCTAACATCAAAAAGTGTAGTTAATATAAAAAAGTGTAGTTAATATAAAAAAGTGTAGTTAATATCACAAAGTGTAGTTAATATCACAAAGTGTAGTTAACATCACAAAGTGTAGTTAATATCACTAAATGTAGTTAACATCAAAAAGTGAAGAACAAAGACTGCAAACCTCTTCTTTCCGCTAAAATGCAAATAATGAAGAAAAGAAGAAAGAGAGAAAACGAATCTACCTCTCTCTTGCTCTTTCTCTCTCTCTCTCTCTCTCTCTCTCCTCATTTCAAATAGCTCCTGAGCAACAAAGACCATCAGTTTTTTGCCGCTATCACATCAAATATTGGCCATAATGCAGAACCATTTCTCTCTCTCTCTCTCTCTCTCTCTCTCTCTCTCTCTCTCTCGCCTTAAATTACAGGATGTAACAATTTATCATGACCAGTCATTTTCAGCCCAGGTTAGTCATTGGCCATAATGCAGAACCATTTCTCTCTGTTTCTCTCTCTCTCTCTCTCTCTCTCTCTCTCTCTCTCTCGCCTTAAATTACAGGATGTAACAATTTATCATGTCCAGTCATTTTCAGCCCAGGTTAGTCAATGTTATTGCCATCATGTAGAACCATTTCGCGCGCTCTCTATCTCTCTCTCTCTCTCGCCTTAAATTACAGGATGTAACAATTTATCATGTCCAGTCATTTTAAGCCCAGTTTAGTCAATGTCAGCCTCTACCTAGTTTACCTCATATTGTTTACCCCCAAAAATGTCTTTTAATAAATTATGTTTCTTTATGTGTCCAAATAAGTGCATTTACATTGTTTGAATTGTGAAGATAAACAATATATGTACATTCATATATATTATATTACCTAGATACATATAGATCACAGCTGTTTCTCACTTATGCTTTGGTTGATTTTCTTTTAATTTGTGTCTTTCCATGAAGATTACATTCTTTTTTTCACGCTTCTTCTTTTATATATTCAAAGTAAATGTAAAGGTAAAAGTAAAGGTAAAAGTAAAGGTAAAAGTAAAGGTAACGGTAAAGGTAACGGTAAAGGTAAAGTACGAGACTTGGATCGGTGTCTTAGTACGCGTATTTTCACCCATATGTGCTCGGCCCTCTATGCAGAAGTGTTTGGCATTTTACATCAAAACTCATTATGCTAGCGGGCAATCCTCACCTTCCCAGAGTACTACCCTGGTAGCCATTTCTGCCAACGGCTTGGTCGACCGCGGGAGGAATTTTTTTTTTCCAACCACGAGTACATTTCACACTGCTACCAGCGGGAATCGAACACGGGTTGTCAGAACGTCGGTAGTCCAGTCGGGTAGTTTTCCCAATTAAGCTACCGTGGCCCCCATAATCAACGTAATTAAAAGAAGTTGCGTCTTGCAATTTTAAAACTTTTGTGGTTAGAAATTGAATATCACATAAACATATACTTTAGCTGAACATTAGACTTGAATTGAAATGTCACTTTTAGATGAAAACAAACAACTGTGACGTATACATGCACGAAACAGAAGCAAATCTGCAGGGTAGACTAAAGGCAGGGAAGTCCATGAATTACCAGTTTGCCATGAGAACTACTGCTCCGTATTTTAAGGGTTAAATTTGACGCAAATTCTAAATCGTTCAAGTTATTTAGCATCAGCAATAAAAATAAATGAACTGAAACTCTCAGCCAAATAAAAAGATAATTGAAACACATTCAAAAGATAAAAGTACAGCAATATCTTTAGACTTGTAATGGGTCAATGTGGCCTCAGATACAGAGTAGGTCTTGGTTGTAGGCCACCTATCTGCAGTTTACACACGCTTTTTTCTTCTTCTTCTTTCCTTCCTCATCTGCCTTTCAGCGTCGAGGGGAGATATATTTTGCGGGCTTTTGTTCACCTCTGCTGCTGTAATGTTTCCTAGTACTTCTAATATTCCGTCAATCCATCTTTTTTCGTGGTCGGCCCTTTGAGTCTGGTGTTCTTGTAACGGTTGCTGAAGGCTCGTTGTGTTGTGTTTTGATTTATCTGCCTTGTCACGTGGCCAAACCATTTTATCTGTTGTTTTTTTTTTTACGACGGAGGTTATTTTAGCTTTTTTCTCAATTCTTTATTTCCGATCTTATCTCTCAGACTGTTTCCTGTCATTCGTCTAACACTAACACGGTTGTTTATGAACCTGTAAAATAAGATTAACAGCCAGGGAACAAATGTTTGGTCTACAGCACAACTGCTTGCTTTCATCAAAAAGTGACATTTTAGTTATAATCTTGGAAATTTAGCAGCATTTTAAAATGAAGATGCCTTGAGCCTTGTATAGTCCACTTATTCTTAAAATAATATTTTATTAAATTAGTTTTAATTTGTGACTCTAGACATCAACTTCATCGTTGGGTACCGTCTCAACATCGAAGGTTGGCTACCATGGAACGCCAATTTACTCTGTCTTTTGTTGAATGCCTCGTACATGTTGTCATAGGTTCACCTGTTCACCTTTGATGTTATCAGCACACTTTAGTCTTAGTCTGCTACTTGTACCTTCCTTTCCAAGATAACTTTTAGTGTGGTACTGTGTCACTTCACATCACCAGAAATAACACGTACTATTTGTTTAGCTATATTGAATATATACGTATGAATTATAATTTAGTAGTAACTGCTCGAAGCTGAAAAAAGAACAAGATTGGCAGGTCCAAGAGTTTTCCGAGTGTGGTATTAAATATTTAACGACAAATGTTCTTTTACATTGTTCAATACATCTTCCAATCACTTTGAATGCATATTAGAATAAGCAGGTGTATTTTATCTTTCTGAAAAGACACACGTTAGCAAATAAGTATTAAAAACAAATAATTCTGACAGACGCATACCTGCAAGGCAAACTGCTGAGAACACGAGACAGTCTCAAGCTTGCCGTCCTAATCGTTGCCAGTATCATCATCATGTACCTTGTCGGTTGGCGGAGGCGATCATGTCCCTCCACAATCTTCTATCTACCGTGCATCGTATCAGTTCCGTTGTTGACTGTTTTCCATACCATGACACCAAGATATCCTGTAGTTTCTCTTTTTGTCGCCCGCAATCTCCCTTTTCTTGTATTTTGCCAGTTGTAACCAAGTATTCCAACTTTTCCCTTCTCACGATGTGCCCGAAAAATGTTGCTTGTTTCTTTTTGATGTTTCATAGGAGCTCTCTTTTTGTGTTGGCATATTTGAGAATTTCCTGGTTTGTCTTTTTATCTGTCCAGGGAACTTTCAACATTCTTCTGAGAATTCCCTTCTTAGTGGCCTCTAATCGTCGTATCATTTGTTTGAAAACTGTCCATGATGCGCTTCAGTTGGTCTGAATTGGCTCTATATAGCACCGATAAACTCTCTTTCTCATTTGAGAAAGCACGTGACTCTTTCAGTGTATTGTTACGAGATAAAAAGTGTTGGGTGGGTGTGAGTGAAAGCTTGTACTTGCGGGAGCCATTAACATAAATACATTAATGGCTCTTCAATTATTATAGCATTATCTCATGTCCTTGGTCGGATGCCTTTCTTAACATGGTGGATAGAAGAGCCGTGTACCTGGTGCAGTCGTCACGTAGTACACAGTTGTAGGTTTTTGTTTGACTCGTGATCACAAATACATTTGAGCTTTCTAAAATGGAACAAGTGTCCACTTGACTGAGTAGCAACGGACACAATCCATTCTTTCATACTCTCCCACTAAAATCATACATTCGACGTCCACAGAGGTTACTTCTTGTTGTATCGATTTCAGAATTCTAAGCATTTGTACAATTAAATATCCTTGTTTTGAACAACCAGAACTAGATTTTTGAATTAGAGACCCACTTATTGGAATAAATAGAGGAGTTTTACAATAAGGATATTAGGAAGGGGAAAAAACTATGGGAGAATGCAGCTCCTTGATGGGGGACTACATACAGAGCAGTTCTGTTCTCTTCATGAAATTAGTTTCAGGGCAATCGGGAAAATGCGCTCCTTGATAGGGGACTACATACAGAACGGTTCTGTTCTCTTCATGAAATTAGTTTCAGGGCAGTCGGGAATTGAGCTCCTTGATGGGGGACTATATACAGAACGGTTCTGTTCTCTTCGTGAAATTAGTTTCAGGGCAATCGGGAAAATGCGCTCCTTGATGGGGGACTATATACAGAACGGTTCTGTTCTCTTCATGAAATTAGTTTCAGGGCAGTCGGGAATTGAGCTCCTTGATGGGGGACTATATACAGAACGGTTCTGTTCTCTTCATGAAATTAGTTTCAGGGCAGTCGGGAATTGAGCTCCTTGATGGGGGACTACATACAGAGCGGTTCTGTTCTCTTCGTGAAATTAGTTTCGGGGCAGTCGGGAATTGTGCTCCACCACATGTCACAGCTTCCGTCACAGCTTCCGGCACAGCGCTCAAAGCGCGTTGACAAATTCTGTTGACAAGGTCGACTACCGCGCAGCCCTAATGGCGGTACAGGCGACTTCCGTTGAAAAGAGAGTACTGTAACTTCCTTACTCTAGATTCTTCGACAAAACGCATTTAAAAGTAACAAAGCAACCGAAACGGTACGCAACAATACTCAGTTCTGTGATTGGACTCATTCATACAGCAGTGATCGACTCTCGTCCACACACATATTAGTCATCTAATTATTTATAATGTATGTAATTACACATTTCTGTTATACTTTCTGTTTATTCCCAGGTGTTATTTCAACAAACATTCTTGTTCCAAGGTTTGGTGTTCGTGTAGTCGTCGTATATGCCTCCGTGTTAAACTCTGTGTCAACTATTATCCTCGCTGTCAGCATGAACCATCCCTTTTATCTGGTGATCCATCTATTCAAAGGTAATTAGAATTTATGATACCGACATCAAAACAAGATTATTCGTTCAGAACTGTGTATATTTTGGTTTTTTTTTTTCAACTACGAGCAAAACTCACACTGCTTCCAGTGGGAATGGAACACAGACTGTCCGAATGTCGGTAGCCCAGTCGATTGGTTTTCCCAACTAGGCTACCGAAGCCCCCATTAGCTAGGAAACTCATCATTAGCTAGGAAACTCATCATTAGCTAGGAAACTCATCATTAGCTAAGAAACTCATCATTAGCTAGGAAACTCGTCATTAGCTAGGACACTCGTCATTAGCTAGGAAACTCATCATTAGCTAGAAAACCCTCGTGGACAATCTCAAAATGTTGAGCTGTTGTATAACTAGGGGTGCCCGATACGCTGAGAATGAAAAAGCCTGAAAAGATAAATCTATGAGATGTGTCAAAACGCGCTATATATATATATATATATATATATATATATATATATATATATATATATATATATATATATATATATGGCAGAAGCTCTCTTGGGGTAGGTAGATGTTCAGTCACTGTCGAAAGTTTTACATGCCCAAATCATTTAATCTGTTATTTATTAATATGATAAAGCACTCGTGTTGTTCCTCCCCCAGCCCCTTCCACGAGCCGCGATAGCTCAGTGGTTAGTGTACTGAACTACAAAGGACAAGAGCTGATCGACGGCTTCCGGGTTCACCCAGCCTTAAGTGGGTACTATATTTTTTCTGGGAAAGTAATACTGCACGAGGGTATTACTGACCACATTACCCCAAAAATCATGCGCCGAAGGTCAATAACAATTATGGTTAGTAACACCATATTCCCTATACGTCACTTGGTGTGACGCGGCTCTTTACATTTTTTACCCTTTACAACCCCCTCCGAATATACAAAAAAATAATACGAGTAAATAGACAATAAACTATTTTTTTAATTTTTTTTTATCACTTTCGATCATATTCACTAAATAGCAATCAAAACCTTAAAAGTCTCACATTTGTAACGCAAGACTTATATTGCAATTTAAATCTGAGTTTTGTTTTACAACTAACTCGTCTTTGCATAATTTATATATAATTATGGTTATGGTTATGAAAGGCGCTGGTATCACTGCAAACGAATTAAAATCCATGATTGCTCAACCGCCTGTGCCAGTAGAATTACTAACTCATCTCCCAAATAAAGAAAGGAAGCTGTAGTCCCCATCATAGCAGTCTCAGCAAAAGCCAAAAGACATAAGGCGAAACCGCACAGAAAGTGAACACAGCCAACTGTTCCTTGTCATACAATATCATCATTCATCGTAAACAATTGGAATATCGAAACATGTTCAAAACGGATGAAACACACAGCTCACGGTGTGCACAGAGCACTTAACCCAGTAGCTCCTGCAACAAGCCGGACATGGAATATGAGGAAACTGCAACAAGGAACACTTTTCATACATAGCCTACAATGGTTCCTGCCGCCTATCCACCATATTGACCGGAAGTTCACTTCCTCCTGAAAATGATGACCGTCATACTTTTTTTTAAATGTATAGGGCTTGATGATATTAGGACATCGCTTTTAACTTCAATTCCGAACCTATAAAATACAGTCAGTCGTCAGATTATCCCCATCGCACATGAAACAACAGACCGCAAGATTAGCGTATGGCCAGTCTAGTGATATACGATGAGCTATTATGTTGACGTAGCACACACAACAATGGCTGCACCTACAGATTTCCGACTACTCTAGTTAATGCAGCCTACAACAAACGAAACACTGTGCAAATTCCCTAAAGAGAAAAAAAAAATTACGGCCGACTTGACGGAGCAGTCCACATTAATGAGTTGTAAGTGATATATACAATTATATATAATTATATATAATTAATATATTTTTTAAATATTTTATTTGTTCCTTCTTTTCTGACGTGCGAAAAATATTTTTTTCTACTGCTTTTTAGATGATTAACTTTTGCGTGTGCTAGATCTACTTGTTTCGCTGTATGTTTTATTGGCGTTGTAGATATTTTCCTTTTTGTCGTTTTTGTTGACTTCATTTTCTTGATAGTTTTTTTTTCCCTCAGTGTATTCTATCTATCTATTGACCTTTCGAGCCGTAACCGGCCCATAGGGCGTAGACCAAGATACACCTTCTCCTATATGAATTTTTGTTCTAGCAGTTTTCTTTTAAAGATATTTTATTAAATCTCGCCATCTGTCTCTGTTCTGTGCAAGCAGTTCTATCTCATTGAGGGAGCCGATTCCTGCTGCTCTTGCCTCTCTCATCAATGTTCTTCTCAGTGTCTCCCTGGGTCTTCCTCTTTTTCTTTTACCTGTTGTTTCCCATATGAGGGCTTGCTTTGCTATTCGATTATTATCTCTTCTCATCACATGTCCAACGTATGACCATCGTCTTTTCTTTATTACTGAAGATATTAGTGGTTGATTGGCGATTTCTCTAATTTCCTCGTTTGTTTTGAATTCGTTCCATTCTATACCAAGTATTTTCCTTAGACATTTATTTTCGAATGCGTTCAACTTTGTTTCTATATCTCTTGTTGTTTTCCAGCTTTCACACGCATACGTAAGGGTTGATAGTACATTTGATTTGAATAGCCTAAGTTTTGTGTTTGTGCTAATGAGTTTTGATTTCCACAACTTTTCAAGGCTTCTGAAAGACATTGCTGCTTTAGCCAGTCTGATTCTAATTTCTTTCAGTGTATTAGGTCAACTTAATTTATTTCCATTGTAGTCAGCTAAAGTTACACGATCAAGACCGATTGTTGTTGAACGTATTAGATCTACATCACTCGTGACTGTTCGTTTGTGAGTGTTGTAGATTTACCTCAAGTGCAGCTTTTCCGTTGTGAAATGTAGTGGACCTACTTCGTTCGTTGCTACTTTTGTGAATGTAATAAATCTAGCCATTAGTTGCTTCACTTTTTGGCGAGTGTAGATCTAAGTGGTGTCAGGTAGGGCAATTTTACCTGCTACTGTATGCAGTAGAAGTACAACATGTGGCTGCCCTGCTGCCTTGCTGGTATTTTTGGGAGAGTAAAAGACTAAGTAAGGGTACCCTAAAGTAAAATAACCCCACTGCCTTGTGGGTGAGACTTTTTAGTCAAAGGCTAGCGGAGTCAACCGTTGACAAATCGACGGTAGGCAACAGAAAACCCCGTCGTAACGTAAATGCATCGTCTACTAGGTCTACATAGTTTCCTTTTTAAATTTTTTCCTCGTCCAGTATTTTGCATAAGGATTTTTAGAATACCACGGACAGTTAAAAAGGGCAATGAAAACGTTCTGAAAGAGGCCAGCGCAAAAAGAACTAAAATCCAATATTAGCAAGAAACAATCATCCTTTTTGGTCATGTATAGGGAAGGAAAAGGCTGGAATATGTGGTTACAACTGGGAAAATTGAAGGATAAAGAGATAGAGGAAGGCAAAGAGAAAAGATACCAGACAGCTTAAGAGAACGACTTGGGAGAAGGTCAACAAAAGAAATGATAAATAACTGTCGGAGATCGAAAGTTGTGCAGAGACATGATCACCTGCGCCAGCAGGCATGGTACCTGATGATGATGAGATCTAATCATTCGCATTTATTCCTTTGAGCGTGTGATAGATTTAAATATTCAATAGTTCCAATTCTTTAGTGGATGTTCCTTTTTGAGTGCACCAGATCTAATTATTTTGTGTTTGTTCCTTTGTGAGTTCACTTGATCTAATTATTTTGTGTTTATTCCCTTGTGAGTTGACTTGATCTAAGTATTTTGTGTTTGTTCCATATTGAATAGTCTTGATCTAATTATTTTGTGTTTGTTCCTTTGTGAGTTGACTTGATCTAATTATTTTGTGTTTGTTCCTTTGTGAATAGTCTTCATCTAATTATTTTGTATTTGTTCCTTTGTGATTTGACTTGATCTAATTCGCTCGCCGATATTATCTTGTAAATGGCTAGATCAACGTGACTGGCAGTTAAACTTTCTCTCCACAAAAACTAACAAGATGTATGTAGCATTTCTATAGAAGAAATGGACAGAAAATAGAAAAAAAATGGTATGGTTAAAGTTTTACGTAATTGATGGACGACACAAAATTGAACGACGTTTCGGCTTAGTAGGCCTTCGGCTGGAACAAACAAACAACATACACACACACAAATATGTAAGTAAATAAAGCTAGTCCTAGTAAGTAAACTAATAATGAAGCATACAAAACAAAATAATTACACCTAATACGAGAAACAAAAATCAAAATGTCTTTCATATATTTCTATAAATAAACAAGACAAATCTGAAACAAGTGCAACGTTTGAAATACTTGGGCACAGTGATAACATCAGATGGAAGATGCAACACAGAAATAAAAAGCAGAATAGCTCAGGCCAAAATAGCATTTCAGAAAATAAATAAAATATCTTATGTTACAAATCTATGTCAATAGAAATGAGAAAGAGAGTTCATCGATGCTACATAGAACCAATTCTGACCTATGGAAGCGAATCATGAACAATAGACAAACAAATGAAAAGACGATTAGAGGCCACAAAGATGGGATTTCTCAGAAGAATGTTGAAATTTCCCTGGGCAGCTAAAAAGACCAATGAGAAAGTTCTCAAAGAGGCCAACACAAAAAGGGAGCTCTTAAAAAACAACAGAAAAAAGCAATCAACATTTTATGGGCACATCATGAGAAGAGGAAAGTTGGAATACTTGGTTAAAACTGACAAAATAAAAGGAAAGAGATATCGCGGACGACAAAGAGAGAAAATACTGGATAGCTTGGTGTCATGGCATGGAAAACAGTCAACAACAGAACTCATACGATGCTCTGTTGATAGAAGATTATGGAAGAACATGATCGCCAACGCCAACCGGTACGGTACATGATGATGATGATGGTATTTCTATACATTATGAAGTGACGCTATTTGATATATTTGCCTGCGTCTTATTTTATCAACAGGACTCGCTATGGGCTCAATGTGGATACCAGCACTTGGTCTTCTAGGTCACTACTTCAACCGCCGTCGATCATTGGCCACAACTTTAATAAACTCTGGCATTGGTATAGCTTTACTGGCAGCTCCTTCTTTTGTGCGAGAACTGCTTAACAGTTATGGCTTCTTTGGGGCTTTGTTAATCATTTCTGGCGTTGAAATGCAGGCAGTATTTATGGGAATGTTGCTTAGACCTCCAAGTCAGTATAGGCGTAAAATGAACGAAGTTCAGTCTAACTTGAACTCTAGTCAAAATCAAACAGAACAATGTTCTCTAATGGAAAAGGCGGTGGTACATCATGTAGATTCTGAAATTGTTTTGGAGCCGTTGAATGAAAGCAGTGGCCAAATACAAACTAAATATAGCAGCAAACCTTTACGCGTAGTAGATAATGATAATATGGAATACTTAGAGCAGGAGAAAACTGAACCAGATAACAAAGATCGTGAATCCAGATGTCATTTAACACAGACTAATGACGATAGCTTCCAAAACAATGCGGCTAATGATAACACATTATTTGTTGATAGTAAAGTAAAAAAAAAAGATGATTCTTTAGCATCAACTAGTGCAAACATAGATAAGAGCAAAACATATTCTAACAAAACAAAATCAGACGAAGAAGAAATTTGTTTGCATTTAAATAGAGCTAATTTTAAAGAAGATAATGTTGATTTATATAAAGAAAAAGAAAATAATGTGAATATCGAGATAAAACATTCAAACATTGATACAGAAATGAACGAAGAACAACAGAACTTTAAAGAAAAGGCAATGATAAGTCTTGAAAAGCGTTCAACTCGTAGGTTTTCACCACGTTCGTTTCTGATGAAATTCTTTGATGTGGATTTATTTAGTGATTGGATGATGAGACTAATGATGGCGTCAACAATTTTTGGCGCTTTGTTATTCTACATTCCATCGTACATTCCGACGTTAGCCGTTAAAAGAGGCGTGGATAAGGTCTATGCTGCTATGCTGCTCACGATTTGTGGAGGTAGGTTGTCATGAAATAGTTGTTGTCATTTCTATATATTTCCTTTTAATAAATTCTTCTCGTCTGAATTTTATTTGCTTGTTGTTTCCTTGTTTACAACTCTCGTTGATGGTGAAATGTATAGTTTATCTTGTAGTTGTAGTTAGTCGAAGGACCAGGAATCACTGCAAACGAAGTAAAATCTATAATTGCTCAATCGCCCGTGTCAGTGGAATTCATCCGAATTAACATCTCATCGCATTGAAGGATCCAGACAAAGATAGGCAGCTTCAGTCCCCATCATAGCAGCTACAGCACACGCCAAAAGATATAAGGCGTAACCGCACCGAAATTGAAAGCAGTCAAATGTCCGTCATTTGATATCATCATTCATCCTAAACAATCGGAATATCAAAACACGATCGGATGAAATACACAGCACACGGTGTGCACAGAGCACTAAACTCTGTAGCTCCGGCAGCAAGCCGGATTTGGAATATGAGGAAACTGCAAAACAGAACGCTTATTCAAACAGAACCTCAACGGTTCCTGTCGCCTATCTACCATATTGACACGAACTTCTCAGTTTATCTTCTTCTGTCTACGAATCAAAGTATGATTATTTCGTTGTGGATTCAAATGGTATGCTATAAGATATAAGATGTAAGACATATATATATATATATATCAGTGTCGGATTTAGACTTTGTGAGGCCCTGCGCTAGTGACGGACAGTGGGTTCAAAACTTGAGAACGTGATGAGTGGTCGCATTGCATGTACAATAAAAAAAAGTACATAAGACTACTCACATACTTAATTAGGATATACTGAACTGATACTCGTAAAGTAAATTTAATCGTTGATATTTTTATTTGCAGGTGGTGTTTATTTAAAATTTAAATATGCCTAACTACAGCCCTAAATAAGTTTTTATATCACTATCATCTTCAGATTACTACGCATCCTTTTTAGTAGAAAAAGTAAAGTACCCCCGTCTCGCAAAATGACGTATAGGGAATATGGTGTTAGTGACTATAAATTTTACAGACCTTCAACACATGATTTTTGGGATAATGTCGGTATTACGCCTGTGCCGTTTTAAATTCCCAGGAAAAAATCAGTTACCCATTTAAGGCTGGGTGAATCTGGAAACCGTCGATTAGGATCGAACCCTACATCTTGTCCTTAGTAGTCCAGTTCACTAACCACTGAACTATCGCGGCTCCCACACCCTTGCTAGTGCCTAAAGGCAAACACCGCCAATAAAATAGATTATCATCATCGTGTGCCTTCTCCGCAACGAAGGTTGGCTACCATGGATCGCCATTCTACTCTGTTTCTTGCTTTGATGGTGCAGGCTGTCATAGATTGACTTGTCCAACTTTTGATGTTACTCGTCCATGTTAGTCTTGGTCTGCCTCTGCATCTTTTACCTTGTATTTTTCCTTCCAATATTACTGTTAGCAGGCTGTTGTGTCTTTTAACATGCCCCAAAAATTGCATTTGTCTTGTCTTAATTGTATTTCTTGTCTTGTAATTGTATTATATATAAATAAAATAGATAGCCATTTGATTTGTGTTGATCGTACGATGATAATCTAAATTTTCTACTCCTGAGAATTTTCTTGGTTTTTTTTTTAGCTGTCTAGAGAACACTAACATTCTTCTAAGAAATCTCATCTCTGTGGCCTCTAATCGTTGTGCCATTTGTTCGTCAACTATCCTTGATTCGCTTCTATAGATTAGAACTGCCCTGTACCGTAGATGAGCTTTCTTTTTCGCCTTTATATACTGGTCAGTTCTTTAGTTGAAAACAATCAAATCCCCAAAACCCCAGCACTGCTTTTCCTTCTGTTTCTAAAATGTATATCTGCTTCAACAAACAAACGAACATGTAAAGTTACCGATCTTGCTGTGTCGATAGTTTCCGTGAATTTTTATAGGAATATCACACATTGCTACTGCAATGACTTCCGGTGTATGACTGTGCTGGCAACACGATACAAATTTCGATGGAAATCAAATGTAAGCCTCTTCATCATATATATGGACAAAATAAATCAGGAAACAACCAATAATAAGGAAAAATCAAATAATAACATAAAGGTAGAAAACTCCAACATCAAAGAGCTACTCTTCGCAGATGACCAATGCCTAATATATGAGGATGAAAACCTGCTACAACAGCATTTAACATCTCTAGATAAAAGCTACACAAACTACAGTATGAAAATTAACACAGCAAAAACAGAGGCTATAAGAATAAGCAGATTAAGACACCCATTAAACATTAAGATCAAAGATAAAGAAATAAAACAAGTAGAGGAATTCAAGTATTTAGGCACAATGTTCACAGAAGATGGAAAACTAGACAGAGAAATTGACATGAGAATACAAAAAGCAAATGCTGTCACATACCAGCTTTCACCATTGCTAAGACATCCAAACATTTCTATGCCAGCTAAACAAAAAATGATAAATAGCATCTTCATACCAACTTTGTGCTATGAAAGTCAAACACGGACCCTTTCTAAATCACATTTAAGAAAGATATGTGGGATGCGATGCTTGAGAAAAGTAACAAACAACACAAGAAAAGATAGAATGCCAAATGAAACCATAAGAAAAATAGTAGGAACAAAACCCTGCCAAGAATATATAGAACAATAACAACTTAAATGGTTTGGTCACCTGGTCAGAATGAATCCTTACCTATCACCATCAAGGCCGTTCTTCTCGATAATGCATGGAAAAAGACCAAGAGGAAGACCCAGAAGAAGATGGATAGATGCAGTGACAGAGACATGTAACAACAAAGGAAAGTCACTAATTCAGACAGTTCGAGCAGCACAAGAACGACAAATGATATAAACCACGACACCTTTTAGGTATCAGTGAAAGAGAAAAGAGGAAGAAGAAAAATAAGCTACTGCAATTGGGTTAATCCAACAAAAATAATTCCATAGAAGAAATATATTAACATGAGAGTCTCATTGTGTCCAGGGAGACGCGATAGTTCAGTGGTTAGTGACTGGACTACAAAGGACAAGAGGTCGGGTTCGATCCCAACCGACGGCTTCCGTGTCCACCCAGCCTTAAATGGGTACCGGGTTTTTTTTCTGGGAAAGTAAAGCGGCACGGGCGTAATATCGACTACATTACCCAAAAAATCATGTGCTGAAGGTCTGTAAAATGTATGGTCACTAACACCATATTCCCTATACGCCACTTGGCGTGACGGGAGCTCTTTACTTTACTTATCATTGTGTCCACTCTGTGTTAACTTTAACGCACTTTAAAAATATATTTTCTTATCTCGACCAGGTGTGAGTCTACTGAGCTCTCTGATCCAAGGCGTTGTAATCGATTGTAAAATAATTTCAGCCAGCAGATTTGTCGCCATTGCTCAGGTAATAATTGCATATAATATTCTTTAGTTTTTTTTTTTTACATTCAAAATCAAGATATAACCGAGCAAATCGTTGAGTCTGGTTGTCTGGAGGTAAGACAATGACTACTGGGCAGAAAATCAACTCGGGTATGAATAAGAACAAAGCAGAGAAATGCATATAAATGCGAAGCTGCACTAAAGCTTATTCTAATGAGAAATGAAACAAAAATATAGAAAAAAACGGTATGGTTAAAACTTTACATAATAAGTGGACAACACAGACAGCTACTAAACGACACATACAGCTACTAAACGACACAGACAGCTACTAAACGACATACACGTACTAAACGACACAAACAGCTACTAAACGACACAAACAGCTACTAAACGACACAAACAAACAGCTACTAAACGACACAGACAGCTACTAAACTACACAAACAGCTACTAAACTACACAAACCGAAACTTTGTTGTAATTTGTGTCGCTCATTTATTACATAAAGCTTTAACCACACTGTTTTTTTTCTATTTTTATTTCTATATGTTCATTATATTCATTCATCATATTTTGTTCATTTCTCGGATATGAAATCCACCGCGTGCGGTAAGAGTTGCGCACTTCTAATCACGAATCAGAAAAGTTGGTGGCCGATTCGATAACTCATAGTACCAAATCGTGAGAACGCGGATTTGAATCCTGGTAAGTAGTGACAGTAAGACATCTCGTGGCGACTGCTCCGGACAAGCGGCCTTTATTCTCCAGTCCTATATGATTTTTTTTTTGTTATTACTGCTAGGTTTCTTCGTGACTTGGCGTACCACTACCCATGCTGTCACACACACACACACACACAGATGAATCTCAAAGAAGTGACGCTTTCTTTCTCTCTCTGACTCTCTCTATCTCTAACTCTCTCTCTTTCTAACTAACTCTCTCTCTTTCTCTCTCTCTTTCTAACTCTCTCTTTTTCTAACTCTCTCTCTAACTCTCTAACTCTCTCTCTATCTCTCTCTAACTCTATCTCTTTATCTCTCTAACTCTATCTCTAACTCTATCTCTAATTCTCTCTCTATCTCTCTCTAACTCTCGATCTCTCTCTATCTCGCTCTAACTCTATCTCTAATTCTCTCTAAAATCTCTCTCTATCTCTCTCTAAATCGATCTCTAAATCTCTCTAACTCTCTCTATCTCTCTATCTCTCTCTATCTCTCTCTATTTCTCTCTAACTCTCTCTCTCCTTATCTCTCTAACTCGCTCTCTCTTTATCTCTCTAACTCTTTCTCTAACTCTATCTCTAATTCTCTATCTCTCTAACTCTTTCTCGATCTCTCTCTATCTCTCTAACTCTCTATCTCTCTCTAACTCTCTATCTCTCTAAATCTCTCTCGATCTCTCTCTATCTCTCTCTAACTCTATCTCTAATTCTCTCAAACTCTCTCTCTATCTCTCTCTATCTCTCTCTTTATCTCTCTCTAATTCTCTCTATATCTCTCTCTAACTCTCTCTCGATCTCTCTCTATCTCTCTATCTCTAATTCTCTCTAACTCTCTCTATCTCTCTCTATCTCTCTCTTTATCTCTATCTAATTCTATCTATATCTCTCTCTAACTCTCTCTCGATCTCTCTCTATCTCTCTCTAACTGTATCTCTAATTCTCTCAAACTCTCTCTCTCTATCTCTCTTTATCTCTCTCTTTATCTCTCTCTAATTCTCTCTATATCTCTCTCTAACTCTTTCTCGATCTCTCTCTATCTCTCTCTAACTCTATCTCTAATTCTCTCTAACTCTCTCTCGATCTCTCTCTATCTCTTTCTAATACTATATCTCTCTCTATCGCTCTCTAACTCTCTCTTTTGCTCTCTCTAACTGTCTCTAACTCTATCTCTAACTCTTTCTTTAATTCTCTCTATCTCTCTTTATCTCTCTCTTTATCTCTCTCTAATTCTCTCTATATCTCTCTCTAACTCTTTCTCGATCTCTCTCTATCTCTCTCTAACTCTATCTCTAATTCTCTCTAACTCTCTCTCGATCTCTCTCTATCTCTTTCTATCTCTTTCTAATACTATATCTCTCTCTATCGCTCTCTAACTCTCTCTTTTGCTCTCTCTAACTGTCTCTATCTATCTATCTATCTAACTCTCTCTCTCTCTATCGCTCTCTAACTCTCTCTCTCTAACTCACTCTCTCTCTATCTCTCTCTCTCTAACTCTCTCTAACTCTCTTTTTAACTCTCTATCTCTCTCTAACTCTCTCTCTCTAACTCTCTCTATCTCTCTCTTTCTCTCTCTCTCTCTCTGAATTCTGAGAGATAATTAAGGAACATTTTAAGAGAGTTCTAGTTAATACTTAAGTAACTTTTAAAGTAAGTTTTTAAGTAAGTTCTGTGTGATGAGTATGAGATGTTTTAAATAAGCTGTTATTGATAATAAAGTAAGGTGTTATTTGAGTTCTAATTAATAATAAAGAAAACGTTTCAAGTGAATCATAAACACTTGGATTGAATCCTTCGACTTGTGCACAGATTGCTGTAGGAAGCATCTGTCATCTGGTTCGATTCTTCACAAACTTCCCTACGCTTCTGTTCTTGAGCATAACCCAAGGCATGTTCGGATGTGCACGCTTGTCATTGATGCCAGTTATGACCATGGAATTTGTTGGCGTAGAAAACCTTAGCAAAGCTCTTGGCTTCAACACAATGGTAGCCACACTGTCACTAGCTCTGCATCATCCATTTTTAGGTAAGTTTTGATTACATTTAATATATCTCTATCTATTGTCCTTTCGAGCCGAAGACGGCACATAGGGCAGAACCATAATCTTAAAAACAGAAACCTTGCGTGCCATAATGTCACATACTGCAGAGATTACTGCTTCCAAAAAGATATAAATATAATTTAATATATCCCGGGGGTAAATGTAAGTAAAGAGTCTCGTCACGGCAAGTGGCGTATAGGGAATTTGGTGTTAGTGACCATAATTTTTACAGACATTCAGCACATGATTTTTCGGGTAATGTGAATAGTATTACGCCCGTGTCACTTTACTTTTCCAGAAAAAAAAATCTGGTAACAATTTAAGACTGGGTGAATCCGGAAGCCTTCGATCAGGATTGAACCCGACCTCTTATCCTTTGTAGTCCAGTTCACTAAGCTGAGCTATCGCGGCTCCCATATCATGTGGGTACATCTCATTAATTTACTGTGGCTTGTGAAAACTTTGACGTCATGACATCGATAAGAAAGAATTAGTTCCAATAACAAGCAGCTGAAACGAAGGACTATTAACAACATTACTTCCGTGTTCAAAGTCATGTTTTTGTTTTAAACAGTAATTTTGCATAGATTCCAATACCACTGAGACACTCCTTCTCACGTAGTTTAGTTAAATTTATTTTAGAAGACGGGTCATCCTCATTTCACATCGGATTCCAGATTCCATAATCTTTGGTTATGGAAGGCGCCGGTATCACTGCAAACGAATTAAAATACATAATTGCTCAACCGCCCGTGATAGTGGAATCCTCCGAATTACTATCTCATCTCTCAAACAAAGAAAGGTAGCAGTAGTCCCCATCATAGCAGTCTCAGCACACGCCAAAAGACATAAGGCGAAACCGCACAGAAAGTGAACACAGCTAACTGTTCCCTGTCATATGATATCATAATTCATCGTAAACAACTGGAATATCGAAACATGATCAAAACGGATGAAACACACAGCTCACGGTGTTTACAGAGCACCTAACTCAGTAGCTCCTGCAACAAGCCGGACTTGTAATATGAGTAAACTGCAACAAGGAACACTTTCATACCTTCAATGATACCTGCCGCCTATCCACCATATTGACCAGAAGTTCACGTCCTCCTGAAACTGATGATCGTCATATTTTTTTTTGTTTTAATGTATAGCGATTGATGATGTTAGGACATAATTTTTTACTCCAAATCCGAACATATAAAACAGGTAGTCGTCAAATTATCCCCGTCGCACATCAAACAACAGACCGTACGATTAGCGTATTGCCGGTCTAGGGGTATACGATGAGCCATTATTTCACATCTGACACATCCATAAGTGCTCAGATCTCTTCCCCAGACTGCCACTTAGTATGTGGAGACTGACGACTCCTAGTTCTGTGTTAATTTGTTTTTCTATTATCTCCTCGCACAGAACTCGTTTCTGGCTTCTCTAGTTTTGACCTGATATTCGTGCAGTCTGGATATAGCAATAGATTCATGCTCATTATTTGAATCATTAGTCCACCGTTGCCTCCCTGAGGACAACGAAACATAAACCCTGTCTGTTGCATATCCTCTATCCGCTCGTTCGTTTCCTTTCACATCCAAGTGTCCAGGCACGACAATGAAACAAATTGTAGTCAATTGTTATTCCTTGAGTGACTGCAACTATTGTAATCGAGCCCAGCCCCATTTCTATTTTCCTGAGCATGCACCTAGAGTTACACGCAAAACAAACTTGAGTAAAAGTTTGTGTTTTCATTGAGATCATCGCTTTAGTTACTGCCATGATCTCAAAACTACCATGTCAAACTACTTGCAGTTAAAGCAAAAGCACCGTTCTTCCCAAGTACTGTTCTTCCTTTGCCTGTGCCGTAGCAGTTCATGAGCTCAGATAGTGCCGATCAATGGACCCATTAGTGTAAACAATTACTTCACCCTCAGATGAAATCTCATAAATCAAAGCGTGAACCACATCCAAATATATGATTTAAGGACACTAAAATACCAGAATTTAAGGAATACTTAATAGGAATCATGAAAAAAGCACACAAACAGACACAGAGATAAAGCACTTAGCTGAAAAACGCATAAACGACAACTACCCACATGACTCCTGGTCTCACATGTACACAGATGGGTCTGCTACAAGGGCACCAGAAATTGAGGAGGAGGTGTGTTCTTGAGGCTGAATAACCAGGAAGATATCACCAAGTCAATAGCTACTGGAAAATTCTCGAACATATAAAGCATAAACTGCAGCCCTCAAAGATGCTGCAAAACTGGCTATTCAACGCAAAAATAACGTGCATAAGAAATTGATCATACGTACCGATGCACCGTCAGTCCTAATTGCTCTAGAAACCCACAGAACCAGCGAGCTAGATGACCCGAGAACAATCCTAGACCAACTGTGCAATAACTTCCAGAGATTGATCATCCAGCGGACACCATCACACAGTAATATACAAGAAAACGAATACGCAGACACGCTAGCTAGAAGAGAAACATCTGGTCAGCTACGATGAAGTCAATTCCGTCATCAAATGCGCGTATTATGAAAAATGGAAACAAGAGCGCCCAAAGTATAACGAGAGGGATGGATACCTTCAACTATAAAGGAGGGGTCAAGTCATCATACTTCGTCAATGCACTGGCCACAATAGAATGAGAAATCACATGTTCACCAAACTCAAAATAGGAACTACCAGCCAATGCCACTGTACCCTGGACAACATGACAACAAAACACATTCTACAAGAATGCCCCCAGTATTTCTGAGGACATTGTGGCCGACACCCACCTCTCTTGAGAAAAACAAAACTCTACGGGGCAACCGAATCACTGAAACAGCTGCCTTCATAAGAGAATCTGGAGTCGTAGTCTGAATGAGCCATGATCGCAGAATAAGAAGAAGCAGAAGAATAAGAATTTAAGGACACTGCTGAAGATCAGATGACAGGCTGTGGCGCCAGATACGAGAGTTACGTAGATCGCATCTGAGATTTGACTAGGAATCTGGCTCGCATGCCATATAACACCTGTCGGAAAATATATGTTATGATTGATGAACTGGCAGATCGTTGTTGTGAAAACTCTAAGTCTGGGAGATAAAAAAAATATACAGTGTTGTTGACACCAGAGCTTCAAAGGAAGCAAAAAAATCAGGCAAAAAAAAAGAAACATTGTTTAAGGGATATCTTATTATATTTGGGGGTTTTTTTTGTCCCATAAGGTAAGGGCCAAAACAAAATCAAAACGACGTTTGTTGCCCATTTGGCCCTCAGCTCGATGCTGCAGAGAAGTATATTTTCATTAATTTTTAGTAATTTTTCTTTTTCAGGTTTACATAATCATGTCGCTATGTACTTTTTATTTAATTCACTGACATGTTTATGTATGTGTGTGTGTTGCCCATGTTCAGCTGAAGACCTACTGAGCCGCAACGTCGTTTTGATTTCGTGGTGACCATTACCAACGTAAAGCTGTGACGATACCACTTTTTCCTTTTTTTCATTTTTATCCCATAACTGCTTAATAATATTTGACATAATTACTTAATGACTGACTTTTATACTACATAATCTTTATACTAGATCACCTTCATACTACATGACCTTTATACTCGATCACCTTTATACAAGATGACCTTTATACTAGATCACCATTATACTACATGACCTTTATACTAGATCACCTTTATACTAGATCACCTTTATACTAGATCACCATTATACTACATGACCTTTATACTAGATCACCTTTATACTAGATCACCTTTATACTACATGATCTTTATACCACATCATTTTTATACTAGATGATCTTTATACTAGATCACCTTTATACTACATGATCTTTATACCACATCATTTTTATACTAGATGATCTTTATACTTGATCACCTTTACACTACATAACATTTATGCCAGATGACCTTTATACTAGATCACCTTTATACTCGATGACCTTTATACAAGATGACCTTTATACAAGATGACCTTTATACAAGATGACCTTTATACTAGATGATCTTTATACTACATGACCTTTATACTAGATCACCTTTATACAAGATAACCTTTATACAAGATGACCTTTATACAAGATGACCTTTATACAAGATGACCTTTATACTCGATCACCTTTATACTAGATAACATATATACTACATGACCTTTATACTAGATCACCTTTATACTAGATCACCTTTATACTAGACCACCTTTATACTACATGACCTTTATACTAGATTTTAAGGAAGATATTACCAAATCACTGTATATAATTTTCATAAATGACATCGTAATGGACATTCCACCCAGGATACACTCAGCAATATACGCAGATGATCTGGCGTTATGGGCACTCGAGGAAAGTATGTCGGTGGCTAGACCCAGGATGCAAGATGCCCTAGGTGAACTTGAAAAATGGACGAACACACCTGGTTCTTACCAATCAACGAAAAAAAAAAACTACATATACAATTTTCAGCCTATCAAGAAATACACTCTCTGAAAACTTGAAGATAAAAGACCATACACTGCCTATTGACCAAAACCCAACATATCTTGGCGTCACCGTGAATCGCAGAATGACTTGGAAAAATCAGGTAGACAGAGCAAGGAAAAAAGCCAGAAAACGAACAAATATTATTAAGAAATTGGCAGTAACGGACTGGGGGGCAGACAGCAATATTTTGAAAAGACTATACGTAGGAAGAGTTAGACCAGTTCTAGAGTATGGAGTCACAGTCTGGGCTATGGCTTCCAAATCACAGCTTAGCAAAATTAACAGAACACAGAACCAAGCTGCCCGTATCATCACTGGTGCTATGAAATCTACACCTATCAAGACTATAGAAACAGTAACAGGTTCACAACCCTTAGATGACAGACGGGTCACTAAAGTATTGCAACAAGCGGAGAAATATAGAAAACTCCTTAGCCACCCATGCACCAAAGAATAACTGGTTCCGGAACTGTACGACTAAAGAGGAGCAACTTCGCTGCAATTGCCAATGAACTAACTACTGGAGACCCAGTACTTTCCCAAACAATATCGACACCCTTGAGCACATCTGATATGTATCCTTATAGAAAGCATAAAATACCAGAACTTAAGGAAAATATAACAGGAATCATGAAAAAAGGCACCCAATCAGACACAGAAAGAAAACACGTAGCAGAAAAATACATACACGATACCTACCCACAGGACTCTTGGTCACACATATACACAGATGGCTCTGCCACAAATGCCACCAGAAATGGAGGGGGATGTGTGTTCTTGACGCTGAATAATCAGGACGAGATCACCAAGTCAATAGCTACTGGAAAATTCTCAAACAACTTTAAAGCAGAAACTGAGGCCATCAGAGATGCTGCAACACTGGCTAATCAACACAAAAATAACATGCACAATAGATTGGTGATTCTGACTGATGCACTGTCAGTATTATCAGCTCTAAAAATCCCCAAGAACAATGAACTTGATGACTTGAGATCAACCCTGGACCAACTATGCAATAACTTCCAGAGAGTAGTCATTCAGTGGGTACCATCACACTATAATATACACAGGAACGAAACCGCAGACAAAAATAACTAAAGATGGAGGGAGATTACCACAAAAGAACCATCCGCTCAGTTATGATGAAGCCAAATCCATCCTCAAAGGTCAGTACCATGAAAAATGGAAACGAGAACACCCAAAGCATAATGGGAGTGACGGATGCCACCAGCTATCAAGGAAGAATCAAGTCATCATACTTCGCCTACGCACTGGCCACAATAGAATGAGAAATCACATGTTCACCAAATTCAAAATAGGTACAACCAGCCTATGCCACTGTACACTGGACAACATGACTACAAAACAGGTTCTACAGGGTTGCCCCCAGTACACAGATCTGAGAAGAGCAATGTGGTCCACGCCCACCTCCCTGAAAGTAAAATTATATGGGGCAATCGATTCGTTTAAACAGACAGCTGACTTCATGAGACAGTCTGGAATCCTACTCTGATTGAGTCTTGATCGCAGAGAGAGAGAGAGAGAGAGAGAGATACTAGATCACCTTTATACTAGATGACCTTTTACTACATGACCTTTATACTAGATGACCTTTGTACTAGATCACCTTTATAATAGATGACCGTTATACTAGATCACCTTTATACTATATGACATTTATACTAGATGACCTTTATACTAGATCACCTTTATACTAGATGACATTTATTCTAGATGACCTTTATACTAGATCACCTTTATACTAGATGACCTTTATACAAGTTTCTGTTTTCCTTTGTTGCATTTTCAGGTTACCTCATTCAAGTCACTGGCGACTTTGATGTAAGTTTCCACTACGTGGGACTTGTGCTCTACGTCAGTGCCGGTCTTCTGCTGCTGGAGAATGTTGGGAGAAAGCTCAACGCTAGACGTAAGAACCGGCGATTATAAAATGCTCAATTCACCAGGTTACCTCCGGTAGTAATATTAAATCATTTTGACCTGACATATTCATTTTTAAAAATCATCATCATCAAGTACCATGCCTGCTGACGTAGGTGATCATGTCTCTCCACAACTTTCAATATCGATAGTAATTTATCATTTCTGTTGTTGACCTTCTACCAAGCCTTTCTCTGAAGCTGTCTTTGTATCATATCTCTTTGCTTTCCTCTATCTCTGCATCCCTTAAGACTGGCTCTACATAACATTTAAGAACTCTTTGTCTTGTTTATATTGTCAAAAATGGATTACATAGTATCTTCCTCATTTTTAGAAAGCTGTTTTTGTCTGAGCTATTCTGCATCTCACCTCTGTTGTACATTTTCCATCTGATGTTAAAATTATTCCCAGATATTTAAATTCATTTACCTGTTTTAATATTGTTCCCCTTGTATTTATTGTCCATTGCAGTGAGGTCACTTTCTATGTTGCTACCATTACTTCTGTCTATTTTTTTTTAAAATGGTGTTTTATTTATTAATGTAATTTTCGTTATATTTCCTTACGTTAAATTTGAAACGGGTCTTATTCATTTATTAATTCACCTAACCATTATTGTGTTAATTAAAAACGTTGTTAAACATTTATCACTATTTCTTATTACATAAAACTAGAGTTCAAAATAATAAGCTCTAATGCGCATAGACGTTCATGTTTTGCGCTAGTCGTGATTTATTTAATTGTTATTAATTCAAGATATAATTCACATTCATGATATACACGATCCACAAACTGCTTCAACACAAGTGCTTCTATTAACTTCTGTATTATGTTGTTGCTGCTTATTTTATGATTTTTGACTGCCTGCTTTATCTATAAAAGTTACAAAGCTGCTGATTATCAATTGTTTAAAAACCATGAGCAAACATTGTATCATGTATCATTTTTTTATTTTCAACCAGAATATCGTGTGTCTAGTGGGAACTCCATTAAAAGAAAAAAGAAACAATCTTTGCGGCATTTTCCTGTTACTGTAGGACCAGAGAATAAAGACCGCTTGTCCAGCGCAGTCGTCGCGAGGTGTCAAAGTCTGAGTGTTTATTTCAACTCTGATAGAAACACTTTTGACCCTATCGGTATTCGAACCTGCTATCTCCTGATTTGGAGCCCGACAAGCTATCGATTCAACCATCCGTTTACCCAGGGACTTCCATGCTGCTCTTTAATTTAAACTCTTTATACATTTTGTTATATTAGGATCATAATCACTGCACTTCAGTTGAATCTATAGGTGCTCCGATTTTCCCCTCGAAATTTGAAGAGAAATCTCCAAGGAAAACCCTGACCCACATGCAAGAACTCCGTAGTACTCCATGGAATCCATGGGTGTCGGTTGAATTTGCTTAACGGCCACTTTTGACCGACTCTTTTCCATGTTTATCTGTAACGGTTTTTCCTAACAGTGATCGAGTCAACACGAGTCCTCCTGTGTTTTGCTGTGATCCAAAAGGGCCAGATATCGGATCTCGCTACCCAGAGTCTAGGGGAAGGTACCGCCGCGAAGAAACCGCAGATTCATTTTTGTATTTAGTTAACACCACCTGTTGTAGGATTGTAGTGAGATCTCCCACAGAACGGTGCGCTCATCACAGTTTGTCTGAAAGAATATCTGTCATAGTCAGATCTCCCACAGAACGGTGCGCTCATCACAGTTTGTCTGAAAGAATATCTGTCATAGTCAGATCTCCCACAGAACGGTGCGCTCATCACAGTTTGTCTGAAAGAATATCTGTCATAGTCAGATCTCCCACAGAACGGTGCGCTCATCACAGTTTGTCTGACAGAATATCTGTCCTAGTCAGATCTCCCACAGAACGGTGCGCTCATCACAGTCTGTAAGAATATATGTCCTTGTCAGATCTCCCACAGAATGGTGCGCTCATCACAGTCTGTCTGACAGAATATCTGTCCTAGTCATATCTCCCACAGAACGGTGCGCTCATCACAGTCTGTCTGACAGAATATCTGTCCTAGTCAGATCTCCCACAGAACGGTGCGCTCATCACAGTCTGTCTGACAGAATATCTGTCCTAGTCAGATCTCCCACAGAACGGTGCGCTCATCACAGTCTGTCTGTAAGAATATCTGTCCTAATCAAATCTCCCACAGAACGGTGCGCTCATCTCAGTCTGTCTGTAAGAATATCTGTCCTATTCAAATCTCCTACAGAACGGTGCGCTCATTACAGTCTGTCTGGAAGAATATATGTCCTAGTCATATCTCCCACAGAACGGTGCGCTCATCACAGCCTGTCTGAAAGAATATATGTCCTAGTCAGATCTCCCACAGAACAGTGCGCTCATCACAGCCTGTCTGAAAGAATATATGTCCTAGTCAGATCTCCCACAGAACGGTGCGCTCATCACAGCCTGTCTGAAAGAATATCTGTCCTAGTCATATCTACCACAGAACGGTGCGCTTATCACAGCCTGTCTGGAAGAATATATGTCCTAGTCAGATCTCCCACAGAACGGTGCGCTCATCACAGTCCGTCTGAAAGAATATATGTCCTAGTCAGATCTCCCACAGAACGGTGCGCTCATCACAGTCCGTCTGAAAGAATATATGTCTTAGTCAGATCTCCCACAGAACGGTGCGCTCATCACAGCCTGTCTGGAAGAATATCTGTCCTAGTCAGATCTCCCACAGAACGGTGCGCTAATCACAGTCTGTCTGAAAGAATATATGTCCTAGTCAGATCTCCCACAGAACGGTGCGCTCATTACAGTCTGTCTGAAAGAATATCTGTCCTAGTCATATCTCCCACAAAACGGTGAACTCATCACAGCCTGCCTGAAAGAATATCTGCCCTAGTCATATATCCCACAGAACGGTGCACTGATCATAGTCAATCTGAAAGAATATCTGCCCTAGTCATATCTCCCGAAGAAGGGTGCACTCATCACAGCCTGTCTGAAAGAATATCTGCCTTAGTCAGATCTCCCACAGAATGCACTCATCACAGCCTGTCTGAAAGAATATCTGCCTTAGTCAGATCTCCCACAGAATGCACTCATCACAGCCTGTCTGAAAGAATATGTGTCCTAATCAGATCTCCCACAGAACGGTGCGCTGATCATAGTCAATCTGAAAGAATATCTGCCCTAGTCATATCTCCCACAGAACGGTGCGCTCATCACAGCCTGTCTGAAAAAATATTTGTCCTAGTCAGATCTCCCACAGAACGGTGCGCTCATCACAGCCTGTCTGAAAGAATATCTGCCCTAGTCATATCTCCCACAGAACGGTGCACTGATCATAGTCAATCTGAAAGAATATCTGCCCTAGTCATATCTCCCACAGAACGGTGCGCTCATCACAGCCTGTCTGAAAAAATATTTGTCCTAGTCATATCTCCCACAGAACGGTGCGCTCATCACAGCCTGTCTGAAAAAATATTTGTCCTAGTCAGATCTCCCACAGAACGGTGCGCTCATCACAGCCTGTCTGAAAAAATATTTGTCCTAGTCATATCTCCCACAGAACGGTGCGCTCATCACAGCCTGTCTGAAAGAATATCTGCCTTAGTCAGATCTCCCACAAAACGGTGCGCTCATCACAGCCTGTCTGAAAGAATATCTGCCTTAGTCAGATCTCCCACAAAACGGTGCGCTCATCACAGCCTGTCTGAAAGAATATCTGCCTTAGTCAGATCTCCCACAGAATGCACTCATCACAACCCGTCTGAAAGAATACCTATCTCTAGCCAGATCTCTCACTTCTTCTATCGCCATGTTCAAGGTCTCTTTCATGATCTGAAACCAACTTCTACTTGGTCTGCCCTTGTGTCTCATCAACCTTGAACAATGCCCTTTATTATTGTTCTTTCAATGCCGCTTTATCTTCCAACTTTGCCGTAGTATTTTAATTTCTTCTGTAACATGTTGCTTCCAAGCCAGTTTCTCTCCCCCGGTGTCTTTAGACTTTTTAATTAGTGGTATTTTAACGTTTTGTAACGTATTTTTGATCGTAGATTGCTTAATTTGTAGTAATTTAACGTATTGTTATATATTTTTTAAAAAGTAAATAGCACCGTCACGCCAAGTGGCGTATAGGGAATATGGTGTTATTGACCATACATTTTACATACTTTCGGCACATGATTTTTGGGGTAATGTGGTCGGTATTACGCCCGTGCCGCTTTACTTTTCCAGAAAAAAAATATCAGGTACCCATTTAAGGCTGGGTGAACCGGAAGCCGTCGGTCAGGATCGCCCCCGACCTCTTGTCCTTTGTAGTCCAGTTCACTAACCACTGAGCTATCGCGGGTCCCGCATTGACGCATACATGTCGTTAAATGTTTAATTTGTGTTTTACGCGTTGTACTGTACGTGTGCCTTTCGTCACCATGCGCCATATCGATTGGCGTATGCGATCATGCCCTTCCATAATTTTTTATCAACCGTGCATCGAATCAATTCTGCTGTTGACTGTTTTTCCATGCCATAACACCAAACTATCTAGTACCATCTCTCTTTATCGTCCGCGATCTCTTTTTCCCAATATTTTGCAGGTTGTATCAAAGTACTCCAACTTTTCTTTTCTCTTGTGCCCAAAAAATGTGCCCATTCAATAAATGTGTCTTTAGTGGTTTTAATTGACAGTGTTTTAACGTATTATGGTCTATGTGTCGTTAAGATGTTTATTTGAAGGTGCTTTAACGCAGTGTTGTGTCCGTGACTTTAGGGTGTTTCAATGAAGGTGTTTTAACGTCTTGGGGAACGCGTGTCCTTAGAGTGATTAACGGATGGCATATTAATGAAATAATCACTATCCTTGCTTTGCACTTTACAGCTAAGTTCTAAAATGTAAATTACGTGGCCGTCGCCATACTGACCATTGCCGACATAAAGATATAAATATATTTCAATTCAAACCGGACACTCATTAGTCAACCTAACTAAAACAAAAAATAATTTATGAATACCTGACTCACTTATTTTGAGAAAATATTAAAGAGAAGATCACTGACATCTATTGCTTTCAAGTGTTCAGTGAATTTTAATAATAATCTCCCCTAGTACATGAATTATACAGCCAGGATATTCCCGTGTGTTACCGGGGCCTCGTTATAAGGGAGTTTAGAATAGTGACACTGTGACCTTCCAATCATGTCGTAAGAGGTGACAAAGGAGATTGATCGATGGCTTGACAAGCTATCATTGTTAAAAGAATTGTTATGGAAACAGAGCCATAGATTTTAGAAACAGTGATCTCTGCAATATGTGCCTTTTTGGCACTCAAGGTTTCTGTTTTCGAGATTGTGGTTCTGCCCTATGTGTCGTCTTCGGCTCGAAAGAACAATAGATAGATATTCTTTATCATTTTCGTGGTGTGATTTTCTAGAAAATGTATTCATACATTTATTCAAGTAATTATAGCAGAGAGCATATTTGTTAATTAGATTATTTACCAATTAATGTGAGTTATAAATAATGTGACCATATTTTTGAAACCCTAATCCGGGACGGATTAATTTGACTTAAAATTTCCATCAATAAAATGAATTTTTTTCCGTCTTTATCAAGTGAATAATCATCATCATCATGTACCATACCGGTTGGCGTAGGTGATCATGTCCCTCCACAATCTTCTATCTACAGTGCATCGTATAAATTCTGTTGTTGACTGCTTTCCATGCCATGACACCAAGCTATCCAGTATTTTCTCTCTTTGTTGTCCGCAATCTCTCTTTCTTTTTATTTTGCCAGTTGTAACCAAGTATTCCAACTTTCCTCTTCTCAAGATGTGCCCGAAAAATGTTGATTGTTTCTTTCTGGTGTTTTTTAGGAGCTGCCTTTTTAAGTGAATAATACATATATTTTTAAACTGATTAAAACACCTAACATTATAAGGTTACAAAACGTTATCAGGAGATAAAAAGAAAGAGTGATACTCACTTAAATTGAAGGTGAAGCAGAATTGCTATAATTTTCTAATCAGTATTTCAGTTTCAGTATACAAGATTTAAAACTTGGAGCGCATTTTGCTGTTACTGTTTCGCCAAATGAATAGGCAGCTCAACTTTTTAAACATTTTCTACACAACACGGAATAATGTATATTTTTTTTTAAAGTCGAAGAGACGTTTGGGGAGGGAACAGGCAAATAATTGCGATGCTGCGGTAAAGCTGGTAGCAAGGAGCCAGTGGTGAGGAGTGTTAAACACTCCAAGGTATGGTGACTGCTTTACAAGGAAGGAACACAACACAATGCTGACGTTTCGGCCTGTGGCCTTCATTTACCATATTGGCAAAATTGGTAAACGTTTGTGTCACTAATGTATTTTAACAAATCCGGGACAAAAGCTAAAAAATCGGCCAAAATCGGGACAAATTTGGGACAGTAACAAATCCGGGACAAAGGTTGAAAAAAACAATAAAAAATCGGAACTGTCCCAGAAAAATCGGGACGTCTGGTCACCTTAGGTATAAATCAAAAGTAATTTGTTAAAAACATTAGGCCCATAATTTCACACATTTCTATTGTTTCCTTATCATACGGAAACCATTGCTGTACATTACTGTTTATTTTTTAATGCAGTGTGTTCAAGCTTGTAGTGGCAGCTGATAAAAGAGTCCATCAACGATGAACTAATCCAGAATATTTTATGTCACACAGTAAACAACATTTGGCAATAATCCCAGTATAGATCCCCAGCGCCCCCCCCCCCCCCCCCCCCACTTCCCTCCCTCCAAACAAAGTATTAAGAGGAAATGCGTAATTGTGATTTTTGTTTTCATATCACGATCGTCATGCGCCATACCGGTTGGCGTAGGCGATCATGCCTTCCATAATTTTTTTTCAACAATGGTTCGCATCAATTCTGTGGTTGACAGTTTTCCATGCCATGACACCAAGCTATCCAGTATTTTCTTTCTTTGTCGTCCGCGATCTCTTTTTCCTTCTATTTTGCCAGTTGTAACGAAGTATTCCAACTTTCCTCTTCTCATGATGTGCCCGAAAAATGTTGATTGTTTCTTTCTAGTGTTTTATAGGAGCTGACTTTTTAAGTGAATAATACATATATTTTAAAACTGATTAAAACACCTAACATTATAAGCTTACAAAACGTTATCGGGAAATAAAAAGAAACAGTGATACTCACTTAAATTGAAGGTGAAGCAGAATTCCTGTGATTTTTTAATCAGTATTTCAGTTTCAGTATTCAAATTTAAAACTTGGAGCGCATTTTGCTGTTACTGTTTCGCCAAATGAATAGGCAGTTCAACTTTTTAAACATTTTCTACACAACACGGAATAATGTATATTTTTTTTAAGTCGAAGAGACGTTTGGGGAGGGAACAGGCAAATAATTGCTATGCTGCGGTAAAGCTGGTAGCAAGGAGCCAGTGGTGAGGAGTGTTAAACACTCCAAGGTATGGTGACTGCTTTACAAGGAAGGAACACAACACAATGCTGACGTTTCGGCCTGTGGCCTTCGTTTACCATATTGGAAAAATTGGTAAACGTTTGTGTCACTAATGTATTTTAACAAATCCGGGACAAAAGCTAAAAAATCGGCCAAAATCAGGACAAATTCGGGACAGTAACAAATCCGGGACAAAGGTTGAAAAAACAGTAACAAATCGGAACTGTCCCAGAAAAATCGGGACGTCTGGTCACCTTAGGTATAAATCAAAAGTAATTTGCTAAAAACCATTAAGCCCATAATTTCACACATTTCTATTGTTTCCTTATCATACGGAAACCATTGCTGTACATTACTGTTTATTTTTTAATGCAGTGTGTTCAAGCTTGTAGTGGCAGCTGATAATAGAGTCCATCAACGATGAACTAATCCAGAATATTTTATGTCACACAGTAAACAACATTTGGCAATAATCCCAGTATAGATCAACCCCTCCCCTCCCTCCAAACAAAGTATTAAGAGGAAATTGTGATTTTTGTTTTCATATCACGATCATCATGCGCCATACCGGTTGACGTAGGCGATCATGTCCTTCCACAAACTTCTATCTATAGTGCATCGTTTCCGTTCTGTTGTTGACTGTTTTCCATGCCATGACACCAAGCTATCCAGTATTTTCTTTTTTTGTCGTCCGCGATCTCTTTTTCCTTCTATTTTGCCAGTTGTAACGAAGTATTCCAACTTTCCTCTTCTCTTGATGTGCCCGAAAAATGTTGATTGTTTTAGTAGTTCCCTTTTTGTATTGGCCTTTTTGAGAATCTCCTCATTGGCCTTTTTAGCTTTCCATAGAACCTTCAAATTCTTATGAAAAATCCCATCTCTGAGGCCTCTAATCGTGTTTTCATTCGTCTACTGTCCATTTTTCGCTTCCATAGGTCAGAATTGGCTGTATATAGCACCGATGAACTTTGACCAGACAAAGTCAGCATGCAAAAAACTGGCCAAGAAGTGTAACCAAGAAAAAACGCACGAAATGATAACCGGCAATGTTTCTGATTTGAGTAGGTTATGTAGTCAAGTGTGATCTAGAAACCATCTGTCAAATAGTGGACTAGGGATACAAGTTGAAGGGAGGCTAACTAAAGCAACATGGTGGAGAATAGTTGACTCAGAGAAGCAAAGTGTGAACCAGACTTTGAGCGTCATACAATATGTTGATCACGAACCATGATTAGATGGGCATATTCTGCTGTTCTATAGGACACCACAGGGCGTATATGTCACTGTATTATTTGTCGGTCCGATACTATATACATGATATATGTGTTCAAGTTTATGCTACTGATTGTTCTTCGATTATACGTCAGATTGCAAAGTTAAGAGAACACAAGTGGTCTTTGATCTTAAAGCGATAACCTGATAAGAAAGTATCCAATAATTGTTACAAAATATATGTTATTTTCAGTGTATTATCTGTTACTTGCTGTGTTATAACCTAAGTGTTCATGAATTGACATTGCTTATCGCTTGTGTCTGATATATTTATTATATCTTTGTAACACAATGGTTAGTGCACGTATATATTGATCGAATCTTCAACTATCTGCAGAGGTGTTTGTTTGCTCACACACCCTACAATTTTTTTCCAGGCCTTTGGGCTCACCGACGGTCGAAATTCAGATATCATGATACCTGTATTCACTAATAAGTTAGTTCCCTGTTCCATTTTCCAGCAAACAAATTAGTCCCTCATCTCGTTTTCCCGTAAATAAATATATAATAAAAAAAAAATAATAAATACTATTAAATGTCGTTGTTACTAAAATGACGAAGAAATAATTGCACGAAACCAATTTCAATAATATTATTCATCTATATTTGAGGCAGGAGCAGCAAGAATCTGCTCACTTAATGAGATAAGAGCTGCTTGCACAGAACAGAGACATATGGCGAGATTTGATAAAGATCTTTACAAGGATTGAAAACTGCTAGAATAAAAATTTAGAAAAGAGAAAGAGTATCTGGGTTTTTGCCCTGTGGGCCGGCTACGGCTGGAAAGGTGAATAGATAGATATATATTTGTTACTTTTTTTTTATAGGAAGCAGTCACTTTATTTTTTAATCGTGAGATTTGTTGGTAATCGCCTCATGAAACTTGGTCATTTCCTAGACGTAAATACGATCTTGAATTAGAAAGTACACAGCATTTGAAAATGAAAACATATAAATTCTTTATATCGTGAACGGCTTCATGTTATCCTGACCAGAAAATTCCTAAATGTAACGACGGTGATGGGACACGATGAATGTGGCACTAACACCAAAGGTGTGTCAGGTATATTTTAATGTTTTCTTTGTTACATTTGTGATTACTATATATATTATTTAAAATGCATTGTTGTTGCATATAATGTTATAATAAATATTCTAATCAACTCCATTGCCAATTTTTATTTAATCAAACCAATATATACTCGTTGAATATGTCATGCATGACCATCAGGGACACGAAATCCCCATAGCCACGCGTTTTCTTATGTTCCATAAATTAACCAAAGAACACTCAAGGAAAGTAAAAAAATCTACACACAATAGTGCAAGAAAACACTTTAACATACCATGCCATCATCATCATCGAGTGCCATCTCCGTAAATGAGTTGGCTACCATGGATCGCTATTCTGCTCTGTCTCTTGATTTGATAATGCAGGTTGGCATAGGCTGGTTTGTCCATCTTTTGATGTTACTCGTCCATGTTAGTCTTGGTCTTCCTCTTTTACCTTGTATTTTCCCCTCCAGGGTTACTTTTTATAGGCTGTTGTGTCTTTTAACATGGCCCAGAAATAGCATTTGTCTTGTTCTAATTGTGTTTAGTAGTAGTTCTCTTTTCATACCATGTGCCCGGTGAAACTTACGTTCGTCTCTCGTTTAGGAGTTTCCCCAATATGATTCCTTTATGTTCTTTGTATGTTAATGGGGGTCTTTTTCTGAGTGGTTTTGCGGCGTTGTTGATACAATGTTTTATATGTAATTTATATTTGTGGTCTCCTGCCTTGGGTTTTGCCACAATAACGATTGTTTCTTGGTTACTGTGCCGGGGCTTTCATCACTTTGGAATTCAAATATAAAGTACAGATTGAACCAACTTACAACCAGCGAGCCACTTGCCTATATAATCTGTCTTCTTCTTCATTTGCTTTCCAGCGTCGAAGGGAGATATCGTTTGTGGTATTTTGCTCTTCTGTTGCTATGTTTATGTGTGTATAATAATATTCATCAATCTATCATTTTAACGGTCGGCTCTTGGGTCTGGTGTTCCCTTAACGTTTATTATAGGCTCGTTGAGTTGTAGTCTTCCTTTTTTATCACATGGCCAAACCATTTTATATGTTGTTTCTTTATGTATTTTATGGCAGGAATTATTTCAAGTTTTTTTCTTTTCTGTTTTCCTGATATGATCTCTCAGGTCTAATGCGCTGTACCAAATCCATACAATGAGATCAACTTTTGCCGAGCGAGTGACACGTCTGCGTGTGCGCACGCACTTACATCAGTCCCATTTTAAGTTTCTCATTCTGTACGTATCATAGGAAATGTCATAGTGAAACAAACGTAGTTAAAATAGGTCTACATATTTTGGAGTGGCACTCGAAGAAATACGCAACAGAATAAACTGTATAGACAGCCTCTATCTGGTTCACGCCTACACCTTTCAGTACAGCACATTGCCCCTCGGCAAGCTCGTAATAATTAAATTACTCGGTTGTGTCTCCAGTAAGGCGGGCTAGTTCACAGTTGTTTATCATTGATACTTTAGTTGATTTGCTGATACATGTATGTGTCTTTCCAGAAACATAAAATACAAGATCCTTCTATTTTTATATCCAAAGTGATTAGAGCTTGTTAAATCATTGAACAGTTATCACAACTATTGTCCAACAAGGAAATAACTCTGGAGGCAAAACGAGCACTATACAATACAATCTTCATCCCAACGTTGTGCTACTAATGCCAGACCTGGGCCCTAGATGCAAGAACAATAAGAAAAATAACCTCTACAGAGATGAAATGTGTTAGACGAATGACATGAAAAGTCTGAGAGATAAGATCAGAAATGAAGAACTGAGAAAAAAGCTAGGAATATCCACCGCCATAGCATGTATAAGGAAACAGCAGATAAAATGGTTTGGCCACGTGACAAGGCAGAATTATTAAAACACAACACAACGAGCCTTCAACAAACGTTGTGAGAACACCAGACCCAAGGGTCGACCACGAAAAAGATGGATCGATGGAATATTAGAAGCACTAGGAATCATAACAGCAGCAGAGGCGAACAGAAGAGCAAAAGACCGCAAATTATATCTCCCTCGACGCTGAAAGGCAGATGAGGAAGGAAAGAAGAAGTGAGTAGAAGAAGCTGTATCGTTGTAAAACTTGTGTGGTTACAAATTTAATACTGAATTACATCTCGCGAAACTCTTCTTAAACTTGTTAGTTTCTTGTCATTTTATACTCTCTTAACGACACACCATTACTGGTGTATGTGTGGGGGCTCATGATAATACCAGAGGGATAAAGGTCACTTAGTCAAAGCAGTCACCATGACGTGTGAGACTCAGGATTTTTATTTCACCCTCTCTATAGAAGAAATCATTTTTGTCTACAGTGTTTCAAACACCCTACGTTGGCTTTTCAGCCAGCAAAACTAACAATGGTTTTAGCCGCACGCAGATGACGAACATTAACTAATTTATCTTCAAATTCATACAAAAATATTTGCTTTTACTAAAAATGTGAAGTTTTGTTTGTGGTGTCACGAACTAAATTCAATTTAGTAAAATATCAGGTGAAAGAGAGAGCCACGATAGCTAAGTGAAATGGGCTACAAACGACAATAAGTAGGGTTCGATCCTAATCGACGGCTCCGGTTCACCCTGCCTTTAATGGGTACTGGATTTTTTTTTTTTTTTTTTTTTTTTTTTCGGAAAGTAAAGCGGCACGGGCGTAATACCGACCACATTACCCCAAAAATCATGCGCAGGTATGTAACATTTATGGTCACTAACACCATATTCCCTATACGCCACTTGGCGTGACGGGGGTACTTTACTTTTTTATTTATTTATCAGCTTAAAGAAAGGAGGGAATGTACTGGGAACTGGGCTCAGGTTATCTTCATCCATAGATGCACAATTTCCAAGATTATACGAGTAAATAAACTTCTATCTATCTATTGACCTTTCGAACCGTAACCGGCCCATAGAGCGTAGACCAAGATACACCTTCTCCTATATGATTTTTTGTTCTAGCAGTTTTCTTTTAAAGATATTTTATCAAATCTCGCCATCTGTCTCTGTTCTGTGCAAGCAGTTCTATCTCATTGAGGGAGCCGACTCCTGCTGCTCTTGCCTCTCTCATCAATGTTCTTCTCAGTGTCTCCCTGGGTCTTCCTCTTTTTCTTTTACCTGTTGTTTCCCATATGAGGGCTTGCTTTGCTATTCGATTATTATCTCTTCTCATCACATGTCCAACGTATGACCATCGTCTTTTCTTTATTACTGAAGATATTAGTGGTTGATTGGCGATTTCTCAAATTTCCTCGTTTGTTTTGAATTCGTTCCATGCTATACCAAGTATTTTCCATAGACATTTATTTTCGAATGCGTTCAACTTTGTTTCTATATCTCTTGTTGTTTTCCAGCTTTCACACGCATACGTAAGGGTTGATAGTACATTTGATTTGAATAGCCTAAGTTTTGTGTTTGTGCTAATGAGTTTTGATTTCCACAACTTTTCAAGGCTTCTGAAAGACATTGCTGCTTTAGCTATTCTGATTCTAATTTCTCTGCTCGTATCCCCTTCTCGATCAATGTGACTTCCAAGATAGATAAAGTGATTGATCTCTTCTACTGGTTTGTTTTCCATGTATATTTTGTCACTTGTTGGAATTAAACTTTTCATGACTTTAGTCTTTTCATGATTGACCTCAAGCCCAATTTTGCTGGCTATTGATGATAGTTCATTTGTGTTTTCCTGCATCGTTTTTATCTGACTGCTGATGAGAACTATGTCATCAGCAAAGTCGAGGTCCTCCAAATGGTCTCCTTGTATCCATTCGATGCCAAATAAACTTATGCTCTCATAAAGTCTGTTTATTTAATTAATTTTTTTAATTTAAGAAACTGGCTAATAATTTACGGTCTTATATGCTGGAGTTACTGTGTCAATATTGTTCCAGATTTTTAAAATATGTTTCACTTCTTATTTATATAGCTCTTCATAATACTCTTAACTGTTTTACTTGTCACAGAACACATAAAACAGCACAAAGTACTGTCGTATTCAACAATGAGACTATGCAAATCATGTTCATTCAAGTTTACTGAATTTCTCTTGGCACGTGATGATTATCTAGTGGAATATGTAAATCATAAATACTGTTCTTCATTGAGATTAACTCTCTAGGCTAGCGCCGATCTTAATGGAGCAACTTCTAGTACTGATTCCCTGTGACGATCAATATTCTATCTTTTACACCACAACTGTCTTATGTTACACTTTAGTTATATTTAACCTACTTACTATTGTCTCTGGAACACAACATTCTGAATCTCATTTGAAAACACTACACAACTAAATTATGTATTTACTGACTTAGCTATTATATTGAACATGTTTTCTATGTTTCTATTTGTACTATTCTTGTTCTATTTAATTCTCAACTAACTTATCTTAAGTAATTTCTATTCTCTCCCTATCTGCTCTGAATTTCTACCGATCTTGCCTCAACTCTTGATCCTGCCTCTACCTGCTCCGAACTTGTGTCCATAAGCTTAAGTAACCCCATCTCATTTGCATAATTTATTGCCACAGGCTTCGCGCAGTTACCTCGCAACCAATCAAAATCCGCGAGCTTATGAACTTTGTGTCAAAATTGCCGAAACAATGTGGCCATCTTGACATCTAATTGACCTTACTAACTTGTTCTAAAACAACGCTACCATGATTCTTATGAGTAACATCTTTCTGGTCTACTGGACATCTACTGGCCCTGAGTTTGTCAACCTAATTTCTTTCCTGGACATGCTGATGGGTCAAGTCATGTGACCATTACCACTTTCCCCAGTAACAAGTGGGACAATACACATCCAAAACTTGCTATTCATCTGTTTGAATTATAATTCATACAATTCTGTTACAGCTACTTCCATCCCAACACTTTTTCAAATTCCCATTGCCTATGTTATTTTGCCACTAACTCCTGGCGACTGTTATTCTTATGTTACTGTTATAATATGTTGAGAAATGAGTACAGACTAAGCTATCCAACCCATGGTTCATCTTTATTTCCCAATATGTAATTTAATGTAACCCACGCCAAATTCTGTTACAGATATTAGTTCAGATTTGTCCTGCCAACAATGTTCTGAATTTTTATTTTTTGTATGTTGCTAGCGGGAATATATAAAATACATATAAATATATAATCTCATAGTAAAAGTAAAGAGCACCGTCATGCCAAGAGGCGTATAGTGTTAGTGACCATAATTTTCACAGACCTTCAGCACATGAATTTTGGAGTAATGTGGTCAGTACTGCGCCCATGCCTCTTTACTTTCCCAGAAAAAAATCTGGTACCCATTTAAGGTTGGGTAACCTGGAAGCCATCGATGAGAATCGAACAAGACCTCTTGCCCTTAGTAGTCCAGTTCGCTAACCACTGAGCTATCGCAGCTCCATAATTTCATAGAGTTAATTGAAGGTCCCGGCATCACTGCAAATTAATTAAAATCCGTAATTGCTCAACCGCCCATACCAGTGGAATCATCCAAATTAACATCTTAACTCATTGAATGATCCAAACAAAGAGAAAGGCATCTGCAGTTCCCATCATAGCCACAGCACATGCCAACAGACATAGGGCCTAGCCACACCGAATATGAAAGCAACTGAGCTGCCCATCATTCATAGTTAGCAATCAGAATATCAAAACACAATCTGGATTAAAACCACAGCTCATGGCATGCAGAGCACTAAACTCAGTAGCTCCGGCAGAAAGCTAGACTTGGAATATGAGGAAACTGCAAGAAGGAAAACTTTTCAGACATAACCTCAACGGTTTCTGCGGCCTATCCACCGGATGAGTGTATTCATCAGCTTGGTACCACACTTCAATTATGAATACTTATTTTATATTCTGTAACCTTTAAGTATTGCTTTGGTAACATTGGTGACATATACCTTCCTTTCTCCATTTCAATGTTTGTAATTATTCACTATTAGCTAACAGTCATCACTTGTCCATTCTGTTGTCTCTCCTTCTGTCATGTTTTTCTTTTCACAAACTCACTGATATCAGAGGAACTCTACTTCTTCAAAGACCTGATAAACGGATACCTTGTACGGAATTAGAAGGGAACCCAGAAATACCTGCATTTAACTTTATTGATATTGGTCCGAAGGGCGCCGGCTCACAGGATCCAGAATAAGTATCTATTCACTCAACACTGCCCTTGAAAGATGTGTTTTTACAAGATCGGAAGAATGTGATGTGGATGCACACCAAAAGAATTTGTGCTTCTTCAAAGATCTCTTTCCACCCAGATGGGTACAAGAAGTGAAGAGACAGATCTCTTGCTCATAGATTTATCTTTCTTTATAGTTATCTTTCTAGTGTGGTCATGTTCAGTAAATAACATGTAGTAATATACAATAAAATAATGTAGTAAGATTAATTACACAACAACAGCAACATATAAAATCAATATAATGAAACAAGATAGTTCAGTTATTAAGAACACATGAGCACAAAACTATACTAACAAATAATAAATAAAGAAGTCTGTAAACACCACCATCATTCTGAAGTACTTTATTGGAATAGTAGATCAAGAAGATACAAGCTGGCTTAAGTAATGGATAATAAATAATTAATTAAAAATTATCAGCAAAGTAATGGTTATAAGTCTGGAGAAAAAAAATCACAATAATATAAATGTGTAATTTCAAATAATAAATGTTAGCAAACAATATATCTCAAACAGTTGAATAATTAATGCCAATTACCTGAAAAGACCTCAACCAAAAAGAAAGGGTAAGTAATTTGTTTTTGAAATTAATGATAAACCAGAACTTTTAGGATAAAAAAAGCACTGCTGGCTCTTAGAGGGTGGAGAATGGGATGGTTATGTTCAACTACTAATAAAATATGGTTATGTTCAACTACTAATAAAATATAAATGAATGGTATCAAGCTTTGACTTTTGTGCACACCAGAACTAGAATATCAACAAGTTTATTTAAAACTAACATTAAATTGTGTGTTCAATAAGAGAAATATGATAAGTACAATATTGTGTGACTGCAGTAAACAGGAGTCAAAGCAGTACAAATAAGAGAAGTAGGGTCTATACACAGAGTATGCTGTGTCATAATTTACTGCCTAAAGGAGTGAAAAGACCATTAGAGGCCACCTAGATGGGATTTCTCAGAAGGATGTTGAAAGTTACCTGGACAGCAAAGAAGACCATTAGAGGCCACATAGATGGGATTTCTCAGAAGGATGTTGAAAGTTCCCTGGACAGCTAAGAAGACCATTAGAGGCCACCTAGATGGGATTTCTCAGAAGAATGCTGAAAGTTCCCTGGACAGCTAAAAAGACCAATGAGGAAGTTCTTAAAGAGGCCAACACAAAAAGGCAGCTCCTAAAAACATCAGAAAGAAAGAATCAATCAACATTTTTCAAGCACATCATGAGAAGAGGAAAGTTGGAATACATGGTTACAACTGGCAAAATAAACGGAAATAGAGATTGCGGACGACAAAGAGAAACAATACTGGATAGCTTGGTGTCATGGTATGGAAAATGGTCAACAACAGAACTGATACGATGCACTGTAGATAGAAGATTGTGGAAGGACATGATCACCTACGCCAACCGGTGCGGCACATGATGATGATGATGAAAGAAGTGAAACTGGCCTCAGATAAGATGAAGATTTCTTGTTACTTTTGGATGAATGTGGTGGTCTATTTTCATGTCTAAATGACAAAATTGAAAATGTGCCCAAAAAAATAAGCTATGCTTTTACAAAGAAAGTTGTGTTCTGTTGAAAATCAAGTGTACACCAAATGGAATCTCATCTCACTGTTTTTCCTGGAAATGCAAAGATGGACAAATTTGCAAATGAAACCAATCTGAACCCAATACCAGCACATACAACTAATATATGAAGATATCAATCTGTCATGAAAATGTCACCTTTGGTGTAGGTATGCCCTGTTACTTCTTAATATTATTAATTGTTTCACTATAATGAGATCTGAGGACCTGAAACTGCCACAATAACAAATGGCCATGTCAGATGATCTTGTCTCTAGACATATTAAATAGAAGAAGAAAGAAAAACAGTCAAATCCGAATGGCAAAGTAAAAAAAAAAATAATTTGTAAAAACAAATATACCTACCTCAGCGCCAATTAAAAAATTAAAATTTTTTACAATTACAATTTATCATGAAATAATGCCCTTTGCTTGCCTCAGGGCAATGAGAAACAAATATGGTGGAGGTCACAACCAAAATAAAAGCATTGCATCTTGTAAAATAACAGCAAAAAATGTTCAATCAGACAATATTCCAGGTCAGAGATGAGTGGGTGTGGAGATGGCTTTCGGATTGAAACAAGTTTGGGTAATTTTATTTCAGATAATCATCATATCTGTCTAATGGGTATTAGAATGTGGGTATTAGAATGTAGTTAGCAGCTGCTAGCCACTACAATATATTTGTGCAAACAAATTTCTCTTACAAATGTTACAAATACAGATTTATGTAAAAGATTTGTAATTATTGGTAAGTGATGAAATATGTATCTGGAGTAAACAGTCACCATATTAAAATGATTACATGTTATAATTTTCTCATTTGTGTTGTGCGCCTGTTGAGAACAAAATAAAGTAACAGCACTGTGTATGCATGTATATATGTGCGTATATCACAGTTGTTTGTCACTGCTACTTTAGTTGATTTGCCCATTTGTGTCATTCTAGAAAAATAAAATATGTTTGCTTTTTTCCCCTATTATACATTTGAAAGTGATAGAAGAACCTGTAATTACAAATTAAGAAACTTTTGTGGTTAAAAATAGAATACTGCCTCCTCTGAAACTCATAGATTTAACCAATGCTTTAGATTCTAAAATATCATTCACACATAATTACTAGTTAAAAATAAAATGTTTAGTGTGCTGTGTCACAAAATGAAACCACTTCCACAACAAAATATGAATTTTAAGAATGAGTGGAATTAATAGGTTTAGGACATCTGCAGTCATATATGCTGACACATTTTGTTTACATTATAATTTAAAATGTCTAGAATATTCATATTAGAGTGCATTATCACAGATGTGAACCATTCCAGCACAATATTAATCTCAACAATGACATTTCCTCAGGGCATCATTAGCATGAAAAGTAAAATGCTACAGTAAGATTAAAACAAGCAGCTATGTATAAAAATATGTACATAATAGTACACAGCTTGTGTTGTAATTAAAGCAATATTCAATAATCTACTCAATTTGTAACTTATTGTAAGTGTACATATTGCAGAACCTAAGAATAAACAGTATCTGTGTAACCTAAGAATAAATAATAGCTGTGTAACCTAAGAATAAACAGTATCTGTGTAACCTAAGAATAAATAATATCTGTGTAACCTAAGAATAAATAGTATCTGTGTAACCTAAGAATAAATAGTATCTGTGTAACCTAAGAATAAACAGTATCTGTGTAACCTAAGAATAAACAGTATCTGTGTAACCTAAGAATTACATCTATTGTCCTATTGAGCTGAAGACGGTACATAGGGCAGAAAATATAGACTATTTTGTGCCTGACGATCATAGTTAACAAGAACGAGACCTCGCTCAGAACCCTCAATGAATCTCACCATATGTCCGCTCTGGGTGGAGTTGCTCAATCTCAATGAAGGAGCTGATGCCTGCTATTGTTGCCTTCCATCTCAGTGGTCTTTCTGGTGTTTGTCTAAGTTTGCAGCTTTTCTATTTCACCCTCTGGTTACCATTTGAGGGCCTGCTTTGAGATTCTCTTGTAATTAAGTGTATGGTTTTTTGTTCAATTCTATTTCAGCTTTATGTGAATGCTATGGGAGAAGAACAATAATTTTGATGTTTCCACTAAAGGTTATTTTTTTTATGTATAACATGCAACTAAGTATATAAAAAAAATAATGAAAACACTCCCATATGTGCAAGGTTGCATTTTCTTGTGGAAAATGTAATCCTAAAAATTGTGCAGTGTAAGTGAAGATGATGCTCTTCATTTACTGCATTCTACTCACTCATAAAAATATTTTATGAATGAGAGTGGTTCAAATTTGAGACACAGCAAGGAAAAAAAGAAAAGTTTAGCTTAGTTGATAGTTATTTTAGTCGGTTATGGATGAGATTTTTAAAAATCAGATTAATTTGAAACCTTCTGGTTAGAAATATTCCTTTTTTTTTTCTAAAACCACAATTATTAAAAAATAAAGTATACAACTTCTAATCAACCTAAATGTGTTACTTAAAGGCCCAATTTGCAGACCCTACTCCTGTAATGAGGAAAAAAAGATCAATACAATTAAAACATGCACAATAAACAGCAGTGAATAACATATGTTGTAGGGCAGTGATGTTCTTCCTCAATGTTATTATCGTCCCCAACTTGGTGAGTCAATGTATAGCGTGTAAGGGGGTCATGGTCTGAAAAAAAAGATGACAGTCCCCTCTTCTAAAGTAAGGAGTTTTATAAAATAAAAATGCAAAATATGAAATTTTTAAAAAATCATGCATTATATCTGCACATTGCAATGTCCCAGTGATAGTTAACAGATTATTCCAGAGCTTAGTGCACCTGTTACATATGCAAACAAAGAAACTCATCCTTATGCATCTTTACCTTCAAACAGTGCACAACCTGAACACAGAACACTCCAATAGGGGGTGTGTGGGTCAACAAAGTATTAAATATAGCAACCTATTCATCAAATATGAACACTGAATACACCGGATGCTTTGTTTATGCCTAATACTGTGGACCTATTAACACACTAGTCCCAGATCTTGGCTTTCACAGATTGGTAGAATCAACAAACCAGTATCAAACAAGAACACTTAGTCCCCAGCATAGTCTTGGAACAGTAATGAACAGAGAAATATAATCTCAAGGCATCACAGATGTAGTTTCATGTAGTAACTCCTATGTTTACAGCATCTTAAATTATTCAACTCAAGACCCATGTTCATGAGAACTCTGTCATATTCAAATAACTTGATTTTTGCTGACAAGCTTTAATTAAAAGGTAAAGCTAGTCCCATAGCAATAGCCATTTGTTGCAATTGGTGGACTGGTCAGTTTCCATCCTCACTGCCTTTCCTTCCCAGGGAATATCTCTGACAACAACTTATATCAAGCAAGAAAAATAATTGGGCTGCCAACCTTCAGATCACAAGGTAGTGTACCAACCATGATACGAGGCTTTCATGTTTTAATTAGGGACACATATTATACAGTAATTTGAACTTAATGGTAAAAGGTACTTGGATGTGTCATGAAAAAGAAGCATGTTCGATCAAAAGAATTGGAAAAGGCAAAAACATTTCTGTGTGCAGAAAAAACTCAAGCAACTTCATGATTGTTTTATTAAAAATCAATTTTGAATTTTCATGGGCATATAAAAGCACAATAAACCATGGATGTTAAAGAGCAAGGTGAACACAATTATTTGCACATCAGGAATTAACTGCACATTTCTGCATGGACAGAAAACAATACTAAACTTGAGATGGCACATGACAAGACTTCTTTCCCTGATCCATTTTAATAATAAACTATATGAAAAAAGGAAAGAGGCTGACTGCCAAATGTACCAATGAGAATTAAAGGGTTAAAGGATAAAAGAGAGAGGAATACAAAATACAATGTCTTAAGAGACTGAACAAAGCAGACTAAAGAAGGTCCAAATGTTAACATTCAAATTAATCATACCCTCTCAGCATCAAGCAATCCATATTGCCAAATTTGAAAAACTTTATCATAACCTCTCCATCAATTAAATATCTCATCAAAGGCACATGTCACCACATCTTGTACTCCACATCAGATTAGTATAATTCTCACCAGCTTTTGACCCGATCTCACCCTCCTGCATTATATTTCACCTCACAACCACTTCAACTTGCAATGCAACAATTGCAATGCAACAATTGTCAAATCTGTTCAATCATGCAACAACCCACTAAACTCCAAATAATGTTCCAATCATGATCGTATCACAGCAAATCAACAATTATCTTAAGCTCTCAACACCAGCAAAAAGCTGTTAACTCACAATTTTCAATGACAGAATAAACTATTTCAAAAACAATATGATAGTAGAGTTACCATCAACACTGTCAACATTAGCAACAGAAAAACAAAAAATGAGAACTCTGATTAATAAAACTGTGAATGTTCAAATGAAGCTATAACTAAAACATGTGCTTAACTTTAAGTGTGTGCAAATAAAAATTTGTTTAAATTGTAGCATAAGCAGAAAAAATACATGCTGTACAGAGTCTTCAAATTGTGTGTACAAATGAAGAAATTAAATACACCTAGGGATTTTAATTTCCTATCATTTCACGATGAATTATTCAAAACACTCATAATGGAGGGTGTTCTACCATTATCATTTGCTGGGGAGGTACGGCTTTCTATAATCAGGTAATTATTTATAAAAATGAGTAGTGTATTTATCATTCACTTATGTTGACCTGTGTGTGTATTTTGATGACCTCAAGTATAGGTGTAACAGTGTCATATGTGCTGTTTCACTGCAAATGCAGACTTCATCAGTTGTTAAAACAGTGCAGGGTTACAGTATTTGTGGCAAGGATACAGTAAAATATTGTAAAATGAACATAGAATGCTTTACCCACCACTTAAAATTATAAATTTTGCAAACATAACAAGACACTACAGTATCCAGACAGCACGAACATTGCTAACAAGAATGTTAACAGGACAAAACAAGCAAAAAATCTGTGTGCATTAGGCACACTATCTCATCTGTTGCGGCATAACCAGTATAGAGAAAAACCTTTGAAGTAATGTTTCTTATTTTAAGAAAAGAACTGCAGATTACTTCAAAATTGTTTAAAAAAATTTTTTGTTGTTTGCTTAAATGTTACAGTATGATCACAAGCTAGTAATTGTTTAGCTTTCATTTTTGAACGAAAATGTGCAGTCTTATATATATATATATATATCTGAATTTAGAATTAGGCATCATAACCTTTTTTTTAAATATACTTTATATATGATTATCAACCAGTCTCAACAAGATGAAGAAAGATTGAAAGCTACATACTTAAATGGCAACAGCTGTTAAGGCCACAACATAATTTCAATTCATATGATGATTCCACTAAAAGCAAAATCTAAAGTAGAAAAAAGGATGTGTAATGATTTTAAGTTCTTGTATTTTCGGCTGCACATTTAAACACTATATTTATAGGTTTTAGCTCATATACTGGGCTTTGTATTTATTAACAAAAACCATATTTCATGGGAGGACCATTCCAATGCGACAACCAGGTATGTTTCGGTGTCACCTGAAAAGCAGTTTACATATCTCATAAAGAGAACTTTCTCACAGCACACAGCATGCTGTGAGATGTCCAAGTGTTAGAGATACGACAAATTACTTCAGTAGAGAGGGCAACATAAATCTCTGGGAACACTGCCAATCTGGAAGCTTTTAGTCTACTGAATACTTCAACAATGTTGCATTAATCTAACCAATGATTGAACAATTGCATTAACATTAGACCTTATTATTTTCAATATTATTATCCTGGGTTATATTTTATGAATTAAACAATCTGAAAAAAAAAAATGAATATATAAGAAATAAATTAAATTAAACTTGGTTAATATTTTTTCTATCATCAAGGAAATTACGGTCTCACAGATATATTTTATATTATCAGAAATAAAGACACTTCAAACCTGTATCTATCAGAATCTTGATCAAAGTAAAAGATTTCTTAACCTATTTGCCTAATTCTAACATTTTTACCTGTACATCAAAAATGTTCGCTACTGCCCACACAATATCAGTTACCATACAATTTAGTAGATAATTTTCATTACCAACATGGGGCTAGGGCAAACATCATGTGGCAGTTGTTAAAATAATATATTTCTTTTGAAAGATTTCCAGGGTCAAGTACACCCTTAGTTGTCTGTTCATTTCAAACCTAGTCTCCTAAACATTCATGTTTCTCACCTTTATCAGTACATTGTATTCACATGGGGCTTTCTATTAGTTCAAATGTTTCTTTCATTTGAAGACAGTCTACATTATTGTTCATCACTAAGTTCAATATGGGTAAAAATCTAACATTTAAAATAACAAGCTAAAATTAATTTAACATTGAGCTTACCCTATGCAGTACACATTAAACTAAAAATCATCAACAATTTGCTAAAGAATATTCAAATTCAGCAAACTGTTGATGAAGTGAGAGAAAACTTCAGAAGCAAATAACTTATTTTATATTTCTGATAACAGTGACACCTACAGGTTAGTTTAAACGACTCATTAAGTTCATGTCCTAATAATTCCTTCACTTAAGCTACTATCTTTTTTAAAATACCAAGTTTATTTTAGTAAAGATGATGTTATGATTTAAAGATGATGCAATTAGTTAATTAAGAAAATATATGCACTTACAAATCTGTATAAAAGAAATTGTAACTACCATAAAAGATACTGCTAAAAAAATTACTAGTTTAACATCACAAAAATGTGGGGGGAAAATAATACTATCTCTAGAAAAATGTGCAGAAAACACTACCACTATTTTCCAATGGTGCACATAAAAAAAGTGCACCACTTTTAAACATTTATTTTTAATATTAAAATAATCACTGTGAGAAAAATGTTAATATTCTAAAGAATTTGCAACACTGAATAAAATATTGGAGAACTTTCACACATTCATTAAACTTCCAGATGCAGAATTCCCCGTTGCAATCTTGGTCTAGTCTGAAGCTCTTTTATGCTGATGTCATAGCATCGACTGTGTTTATGTCGAAATTGGGTTTTTCGACAGGAATCTGACATAACACCATTCAAATGGTCATTCCCATGAAATACTATTTTGGCCGCCGAACAATGAACCCCTCCTGACATTCACTTTCTTTCTTCCCTTGCGGGAACGCCACACAAAAATTTGGTAACGAGAAGAAAACAACATGATGAAGCACAAACAAGTAAAGGTAATACAAGAACAACGGCAAAAATTGTTGAAAGGAGAAGAAAGATAACACTTGCGGACGCTAGCTAGCTTCACACTTGGTGTGCAGGCAGGCTTCAAGCGTGTCTTCAGCAAGGAGCAGGCAACGAACGGAGTTTTATCATTCACAGACAATCTCCTCTGACTTTGTCCTGACCTCCTGCGCTGTTGGATATGATGACACGCCCACCCGAAGCCCCTGCACACGGTCTCCTAAATAACTGGGCGGGAGTACTGGGTGTAGGTCAGGCTGTAGCTCTTGAAGTTGCAGAACTGGTGGTCATGACGATTGTAGCCTTCAATGGTGTCCACTTTCTCCAATTGTTTGTGAGAGTCGCGAGCTATTGAGGCCTGGAGACATAACAATATTATTTAAGTACTAACAGTTGCTTCTCAGTCTTAACAAGCACAATTATAATTACTTATTAGCTATTGTAACAGTGTAGCCTGTGCAATAGTTCAATAGATCAAGCACTAATAGCTGCTGAAAATGTCAAAGTCATTAACATAAGTTTATCGAGCTACATAGTGTGAAGACAGTAGTAGTTAGCATGAGATAAACACATCACAACAGTGCCTATTTAACAGGTAAATGCTAAGAGGAGAGAGGAGGTATTTAGTTAAGAGGAACAAATACTACAACATGTGGTAAATTACAACACACTCACACAAATACCTCATTCAGGGCTGATGAGAAAGCATAGAGCAAACAGTAAGATGCCTCAAGTTCCCATAATTAAAGTTCTCAATTGAGGCTGGGTGTCTAGAGCATTGCTTCAACATATATTTGAAAGCTTAGCAGTCGATTTCTTACCACTATAACCTGTAGTGAGAGTCTTTTTTACAAATATACTACATCTGTTTAATATTTTCAACTCCTAATGTTTTGTTCTTTCGGTCAACAAATAAATGGACATCATATAAATCAGCTAACCTTGTTAGCAAAGACAGTCATGATGAATTTTCCAGGGTTGAAGACCTCCAGCACTTTCTTGATGAGGTTCTGGTATGACTCCTTTTGCAGAGAACACAAATGTTATAAATTAAGGCAGGTGAAGAAATACACCTTTGCATGCATATAGAAATTAAAAATGTAGTAAGGCAATGCTACTGCTGATAAGAGATCAAATTAGTCTCCCAAAACAAACTTAGCACATGTGTCCACTTATGAAATTGTGGATAGCTGTCACTGCAGTTAAAACTAGCAACCCACTAGGCTATACAATAACCACGTCAATACAACATTGTATTAATAAAAACAATTGGAGGTCATGATATAAATAATCTAAGGTATGCTGATGATACAGTCTTAATCGTTAAGAGTGAAAAAAGCAAAAATAAAGGGCTCAGCCTTAATAGCAAAAAGACAGAGGTAATGGTAACAACAAAGAAAAAGACATCACCTCGTGCAAAATAAAGACAAGTGGAACAATATTAAAACAGGTAAATGAATTTAAATATTTGGGAACTTTGTTAACCTCAGGACAAGGGGTAGGGTTCGATCCAAACCGATGGCTTCCGGGTTCACCCAGCCTTAAATGGGTACCGGATTTTTTCTGGGAAAGTAGAGTAGCACGGGCGTAATACCGACCACATTACCCCAAAAATCATGTGCTGAAGGTCTGTAAAATATAGGGTCACTAACACCATATTTCCCTATACGCCACTTGGTGTGACGGGGGTACTTTACTTTTTACTACTTTTTGTTAGCCTCAGACGGAAGATGCACAAAAGAGGTCAGATGCAGAATGGCTCAGGCAAAAGCAGCTTTCCAAAAAATGAGAAAGATATTTTGCAATCCATTTTTGACAATAGAAACAAGAAAAAGAGTTCTTAAATGTTATGTAGAGCCAGTCTTAACATATGGGTGCGAATCATGGACAATAGGACAACAGACAAGAAAATACTGGAGTCTGTAGAAATGTGGTTTTACAGATGAATGTTGAGAGTACCATGGACAGCTAAGAAGAGTAATGAAGATGTTCTGAGAGAGGTCAAAGCAAAAAGAGAGCTAATTTCCAATATTAGAAAGAAACAATCATCATTTTTTATCCATGTAATGAGAAGAGAACAACTGGAGTATATTGTAACAACTGGAAAAATTGAGGGTCGAAGAGATAGAAGGAAGCAAAGAGAAAAAATAACAGACAGCTTAAGAGAATGGCTTGGCAGAAGGTCAACAACAGAAATGATAAATAGCTGTCGAGATCGAAAGTTGTGGAGAGACATGATCACCACGCCAGGCCCGGTACTTGATGATTAGTTAAAAAAAAAAGTAAAGAGCCCTGTCACACCAAGTGGAGTATAGGGAATATGGTGTTAGTGACCAAAATTTGTACAGACCTTCAAGATATGATTTTTGGGGTAATATGGTCAGTATTATGCCCGAGTCGCTTTACTTTCCCAGAAAAAAATCAGGCACCCATTTTAGGCTGGGTGAACCCATAAGCCATCGATCAGGAATGAATCCAACTTCTTGTCCTTTGTAGTCCAGTTTACTAACGACTGAGTTATCGCAGTTTCCATTGTACTAGTGATGTGCTTATTATTACACAGAGCAACATTGACAACCGAACATTCATGGCACCAACTCTGTCTCAGAGTACACTCCCAAAACCTACACCATTCTGCTATTTTATCATCAGGGTGAGCACAAAAACACTCCTTAATAACCAAAGTTACCAGAAAATGCTAACTAACTGGTTGATTTCAGAACTAGATGAGAGTGGTGACTGCCTTTGTTCAGCACAATGAAAAGGATACAATATACATAGGCATCTCACTGTCAGTATATTTATCAACAAGCACATGCCAAAAAGATAGTGGCTGTGCAGAACAAAATAATTGCAAGTAATTTCCAAGATCACCAGTTCCAACTATTTGTGACTTTTTTCTTTTGGGGATGTGAAGGACACTGTGTTTGTACTCCAACAACCCTGTATGATTTTTAAGAACTTATCTCAGAAGCTGTAAACTCACATCAGATATGCTTCTGAGAGTTAGTCCAAGCTATTGGTCGTTTCAAAATATTTTGAAGGTGTTTAAAATTCCATATCTCTGCAACCAATTGATTGATAATGCTGAAATTTTGCATATGGTCTTGTGATTTTTTGGTCCCAAGAAGTACATTCATTTCCTCACCAACAACGTATAGTTTTAAATATTCTTTATTTGAAGTATACAAATTTAAGGCATTTTGGTCAAACCATATATTTGGAGGAATTACCGCTTCATATGAGTGAGCACCCACGGACTTGTCATCTTGAACGTAATGCGCGCCAATTTCCCTGTTTTAAGCACTAAAAAACACATAAAACGCGTCATAGTTATAATTTTATATCCGGTGCATCCCATTTCCTGTCGTTTTGTTGTGATTTATGTGCAACGGCGTATCCTAATTATTGGGTAATTTCGTTAAATTTGTGATCTGTTAGTCAATGGGTATAAAAGTAAAGTTCCTTACATTGCAATCAGTGGCAATAAAGGTGTATAAATATTTTTGCATAGAAGCTAAGCGTGGAAAACTGTATCGAAGCATCTCAAAGCCAGAAAAGAGAACTATTCACGCATTGGGTATAAGCAAACGCTTTTTCAAACAAGTGCTTAAAGCTAACGGAGTGTCCAGTTCAATCAAGACTAGGACGCTAGGAAGAAAGAAAGTAGTAGATAGTTTTGACAAGGAAGTGATTAGAAGAGCAATTTGTAAAATGTTCGATTCCAAAGAAACTGTGACTTTAAGAAAACTGAAAATTCGACTGAGAGCAGAAAATGACATTGTTGTGTCGAAAACAACATTATGGAGAACTGTTAGAAGCATCGGTTTTACGTTTAGAAAGTACGATAGTGGTAGAAATGTCATCTGCGAGAAGCCGCACTTAGTTTCTATGAGGAGTAAATATTTACGTGAAGTACGGGAATGCGTAACAAGGTTATGATATTGTATTTCTAGATGAATCTTGGATAAATTCTCACCACACAAGTGCAAAGGAATGGCAGTTATCAGATGGAAGTATTAAAAGATGTGTACCCACTGGAAAAGGACAGCATATTATAATGGCACATGCAGGCAGCCGAAAAGAAGGGTTGGTGAAAAATGCAGAACTTATATTCACCTCTAATTATACTGACAACAGGGACTATCACACCGAGATGAATGGCCATATATTTAGAGAGTGGATTGAAAATACTCTTCTTCCAATTCTAGACAGACCATCCTGTCTGGTAATGGACAACGCGTCGTACCACAACGCTGTGGCAGAAGAAGACAAAATTCCTACATCTACCAGTACAAAAGATGTTATAAAGATTTGGCTAAGAAAGGAAGGAATTCCATTTAACGAGGATTTTTGAAACCTGAATTACTGTCACTTGTTAAGAAATCGCAAAAGACCAAAGTATTCCAAATAGACAAAATCATTCAACAGCATGGTCATACGTGCTTGAGACTGCCCCCTTATCATCCACAATTAAACCCCATTGAACTCGTTTGGGCAAAAATTAAAGGGCAGGTGGCAGCTGAGAATACAAGTTTTAAATTATGCGATATAAAAGGACTGACATATGCTGCTCTATCACAGATTGACAAAGATTTTTGGTGCAAATGTGAATCATGTCTTAAAAGAAGAAAATGACTATTGGAAAAAAGATGGACTATCGTTCGTTCAGCCCAGATTAGTAATCAATATGTTAGACTCCTCTGATTCAGAATAAATGAAATAATAATGGACGTTTTTATATGTCCGCATGATCAATCTTTAGCTAAAGTTGATAACGTTTTGAAAATGTAAAGATTCTTGATATGTGTACTGCAGGCATGCAAAGAAACTAAATCACTTTCATATGTCTTGTTTACGTAAAATAATGAAAGTCACATGGAAAGACATAAAACGAACAATGTAGCTCTTTACAGTGAAGAGGATCCCGTGCTTACATCGGACTCTTTAGTCACATGCGTACCCATAAACAATAACTTTGCTTGATATGTCATGCTCGTTATCGCTCGCAACGGATAATTAATTTTTTAAATGTATTCTTTGTTGTATATTGTTTAAATAGTTTTCATTAATGGAACTGTTTATACGCTGATTTGTTTTAGACCGTCTGTAAAGGCTATAACATTGACATTCTCATAGTATTTTAAAGAAAGTAAAAAATAGAAAGTAAACAGTTGATAAACGCCTCCAACTTTCAAGTTGTGTAGAGACGCCTATGTCGAGAAGCTGATTTCCATTAATGTACGGTAAATTATTTTCTCCAGGAGCAAAAAGATCCGTAAATTCACTGAGATCAAAGGAAAGTGCTGCTTCATGATGAAGCATACTTCCTACATCATTAAATTTTGTGAAATCGGTGGGACCTTGGAAAAACAAGGCCAGATGCAAAAAATCAAGTTTGTAAGTGCAGGGAAAGAGGAGATATTTCATGTTAATCGTGAACATTTAGATTTGAAACGACCAATAGATGGTCACTCATGTTTGCCAGGGGGCCTCGGTAGCCTAGTTGGGAAAAACCGCCCAACTAGGCTACTGATGTTTAGATAACCCGACAAATTATGTTGTCTATTGACACATCAGCTGTCATTACAGCCACACGTAAGGCTTCCTCTTAGCATTGTTCACTGCCTAGCCGATAGCTGAAGAGATTTCCAGCATCATAAGAAATAAGACTTTCTTGGAAATTGGCCAAATTAATTTTAAAAAAATAAAATAAAAAACAAATAGCAGCGCCATTTCTAAGATAGTTTCTTTTTACGAAGCGCATGTTGGTAAAAGATCCAACATCAAAGAAAACAAACAATGCAACACTCAGAAGTCATGAAAGCAATAGGGAGGCTAGAAATGTATACCCACAGTACTGTTGAATCCCAAGAATTTGTATTTTAAGTTCGTAATTTTTACAAAATTATCGTAATATGGGGTTAAATGCTAATTTTTTTTTTAATGTACTGAAGCTGAAGAATGCCATATTAAAGCAAATAGTATTGTATAATCTGAACAAGCACAATAATCACCAACAAGTACACCAATCTCAATGAATCTGTACTGTTGATGGGTTTCTTAATGTCCTCACTATATCATACTCTTTTAAATACTGTACTATAAGAGAACAAATATATAAAATAATGGATTCATTTCAAGTTTAAAAAGACTAACATGTTATGGATCTAGGAAAAAGAATATAGTTCTGATACTGATGAGCAATTTATACCCTACCTGAGGGACATTACTCTCAAAGCTGACATAGCTGCAGTGGGGTTCAGGGGTCACGTGAATTGTGATGTAATACCCCTGAAATGAAAGAAATAATCCTAATTATAATCACGCAATTAAACCAAATATTTTAAAATATGAAGACTTCAATAACTAAAAAAATGTATTGTATATGCTACTTATCAGTATACAATGATACAAGTCGTGTTGATGTTTATTTTAAAATCAGTTCAGCTACAATGCAACAGAAGCAAATAAATTAGCAGGCGTATTACTAAAACACAGTGTGTGTGAATATATTATATATATACACACATCCAATGTGTATCTGACAGAGCTTTAAAGAAATTTAAAAGTTAACACATAGCATACCCCAGGCAGGAGTCCATTCATGGAGTATCCACAAGGCTCAAACAGGTAGTCATCTATCTTGATGCCAGGGATAATGTCACATATTCCAGATTTCTGAAAAAGACATGTGTCCAGCTACATCTCTCTTCTGTAATTATTGTCTTTAGGTATAATAGCAGTATTTGAGATATTTTCACAAAAGCTTGTAACAGCTTTTCTTCAATGGTAAGTTACTGTATCAAATGTATCCCAAAATATTTAACTAAATAAAATAATAGCTATTTAAACTACATTTTATTTGACAAAACTAAAAATTATATCACAGTTCCTATTCACACATTACTATCATTAAAAAAATACCAAAAAGCTGCATTCTCTTTAGCTCTTATCTTCTTCTTCTTCTGTACTCTTTTCACTGATACCTAAAAGATGTCGTGGTTTATATCATTTGTCGTTCTTGAGCTGCTCGAACTGTCTGAATTAGTGATTTTCCTTTGTTGTTACATGTCTCTGTCACTGCATCTATCCATCTTCTTCTTTTCTCTTTTCACTGATACCTAAAAGGTGTCGTGGTTTATATCATTTGTCGTTCTTGTGCTGCTCGAATTGTCTGAATTAGTGATTTTCCTTTGTTGTTACATGTCTCTGTCACTGCATCTATCCATCTTCTTCTTTTCACTGATACCTAAAAGGTGTCGTGGTTTATATCATTTGTCGTTCTTGTGCTGCTAGAACTGTCTGAATTAGTGATTTTCCTTTGTTGTTACATGTCTCTGTCACTGCATCTATCCATCTTCTTCTTTCCTCTTTTCACTGATACCTAAAAGGTGTCGTGGTTTATATCATTTGTCGTTCTTGTGCTGCTAGAACTGTCTGAATTAGTGATTTTCCTTTGTTGTTACATGTCTCTGTCACTGCATCTATCCATCTTCTTCTGGGTATTCCTCTTGGTCTTTTTCCATGCATTCTCGAGAAGAATGCCCTTGATGGTGATTGGTGAGGATTCATTCTGACCAGGTGGCCAAACCATTTAAGTTGTTGTTCTATATATTCTTTTAAATCTATACTATTTTAAAAATTATACAGATAATTATAATTATGGATAAGAATTATATATTTTTTTTTTAAATTAATCAACTCAATATACTACTTTTAAAGATTCTAATAAATTAACTACTTCATGCCTTATTTTTAGATATAAAAGTGAATAACACTGACATACAGTCAGCCATCTTTTTACCTGTGTTGCATCTTTGCCATCAGCACAGACTTCCCTGGTGAAGATTTTCATTTTATTTGGGCACAATTCCCACATCAGAAGCTGGGAAGTTATCGTTAAGGAAGACATTTGCGATTCTATTCTACCATTTATATATCATCATCAAGTACCAAACCTGCTTACGTAGGTGATCATGTCTCTCCACAACTTTCAATCTTGGCAGTTGTTTATAATCTTTGTTGTTGACCTGCCAAGTCAATCTCTTAAGCTGTCTGGTATCGGGTTGGGGGGGTTAGAGAAATCAACCAATTTCTAGAAAATCCGCATATAACTTTTTTTTGCATTATAGGAGAGATCATGATCATATCTCATGAAATCAGGAACAAAAAAAATCCAACAACAAAAAATCAGGGGTCATTGGAAGTAGTAATTAGGAAGGTACATGGAGGTATGGGGAAATGTTTGAACATTACAAAATGTCAACTTTGAAGAATTTGTGATTTGTGTTTTGATGCGGTAATTTCTACTATGGCATTGTAATCTAGAGTTCTCTTATAAGATAAAGCAGCTTGCTGGTGTAAAAAGGATACTTCAAAAGTCTGATCTGGGTGCTCGACGCCACCGCTCTCCAGAGTATAAAGGTACCTACAATGAAACAACAAGAGTATCAGTATCAATGAAGTGGACTGTCTTTATTGCTGCTGTGAATTTATTCTTCTTATTAAATAATGGGCTGCAATAATAATATTTTAGGGACTTGTCAAACCTTGAGGTATATAAATCGCAAACCTTGAGGTTTATTAAACATGGCATCCATTCATATTATTTTTTTTCCACTGGCCATTAGTTTTAAAGTCACAACATATGTTATAACCCATAATATAGAGGTTAAGACCCTGAATAAAATGGAAAGCCCTGGTAATCTAGCTTCCAAATGTCAAGGCCTTAATTCTACTAGATTATTATAACTGTACAACTCAAAATATTTTGTGAAAATACTACATGTGATATTTTTTAAATACAATTTATTTATTTTTTTAAAAAGGGTAAAAAAGAGGCTTAGAGAGCTCTCAGCTAATACATCTGCATGCTATACTCACAGCAATAACTTCTGAAGTTCACTGCTGAAAACCATAAGCCATTTGTCTAATGGGATTAGAATCAGAATACAATTATTTCTGGAAAATGCTAATCTAATACCATGCTACTATTTACTTCCAACCACAAATCATACACTACTGTGACATTAAAAAATACACCGATATTATGTCATAAATTGGACATGTCATCACAATATGTGTAGATGACTTTTCTGCTTTGTAGATATATTTTCTTTCTAACTGATATAGACAACACACATTTTTTAAATTATGTTTTTACTGAGAAAGCATGCATTCCTGTTGAATGCCATTTGCTGATAATAAACTGCTATTGGACTATAGTTGTATGAGTTTAATTTACATTCTGGAGGGGCAGAAAAAAAACAGAGGTAAAACAACTAAAATAAGAAAAATAATTATCAGTAATTTATAAAATGACAACTCACCAACAGTCCTTGTTCATACGTCCCAAAACATATGCAGCACCATCTGTAATAAGTGAAAAATATAATCATAGTTAATATAATTTTATATCGAAAGAAAATGTTCAAATACAAAGAGGCACATACAAAATGCAGAAAGATGGACTAATAGCAAAAGCAACAAATATTGAAAATACTGGAAATAAACTAAAGGAAAGTAGATGACATAAATATCCCATTAAAAGTAAATTGAGATAATTGATGAGCCTGATGAGGTGAGGGAACATGCATGTAAATATTCTGTGCTGTTGTTAAGCTATTGGTAAGGAACATAAAAAAATGGTAGTTCACTGCTTCATCTATGTGTGAAGCAAGAATGACAAAGAAGATCTAGATGTCGGGACCAGATGAGAACTCTATAAGCGCTGAGGGTTCTCAAAATCAGATTTATCTTGAAGATAAAACAGCTTGATCTGTGATAGATTGGAACCAAGGGATGAGAGCATAGAAAAATTAAACCCAAAAACATGGCTGAGGTTAGAAGATAGAATGAGTAAAACTAGTTATTCTAAAAAAATGGAGCTGAAGAATAGAGGCAGTATTTACTGCAACCCACTTGCAGTTTATATAAGGAATAAATGAAAACTAGAATTTTATGAATAAAATGCCATATTTGTTTTAATACTAAACAACAATTTCATCATATTCTTTCCTAAGCAGGGACCAGCAAAGCAACTAGTGTCCAAAAAGTAATAAGTTTTGTATAGTTTATGAACTAAAACTGATCAAGATCTTACTTTACCACCGAGGCTAGAAACAGACTAGTTTTCAAGTGAGTATGACATAAAAGAGGTAAAGTTAAACCTAGTCAGTCTGACAAAGGGGCAGGACATAAGAGATAAAATATCCCAGTACTAAAAAATGCCACTTTGAAGTCAAATGTGTTGGGCTGAAAGGTGGAAATATAAGTCTAATGTAAGTGACAACACAATGCATTCAATATTCTTTTGAGGGTGGGAAATGGAGGAGTCAAGTGAACACAGAAGGGTTACAAAAATGACAATACAAAATATTTTATGTTTCAGCCTACATGCGGCCTTCTTCAGAAAACAGGGACAACACAAACAGACAATTAAATACAGAAGGATTGGTTGATTTCCAATAGGTTGATACATGTCTGGAATCTACAAGTGTTTCAAAATTCTGGAAAAAATTCCAAATCTAGAATTCATCCCATTGTCTAAAAATTATTTTATGTTAGACATATGTTTTCATAAACATCCAGTTTATTTTATATTTCATTTTTTTTTCTACTTTCAATTCCACATGCACAGGAAGGATGGATAATACAGCTGAGCTGAATATGTTCAGCTTAGATTTGTTATGCTTATTTCTGTATTTTCTCAAGGTTTTCTGATCACAAATTCTGTCTTTGATCTTATAGTTCTGGCATGTTCTTTAGTCTTGCCATCACAATCTATAAATTAAATAGATCCTAATATGTGATCATGCCACAAAAAAACATCTATCCATCCCTACCCACATAAATAATTTAAAACATGGCATTATCACATTTCTAGAGTCTGCTGAGAGGGACAAATAGGACCAGAGAATAAAGGATGCTTGTCCTAAACAATCGCTAAGAGGTGTTTGGGGGCGGAGTTTTAGATTTCCTCTAGGTAGAAAAAATAAATAATTGTAACCCTACAAGTATTTGAACCCCCTGTTCTCTTTATTTGAAGCACAAATATAAAAATCAAGCCTCTCTTCATTTGTGACTAACAATTAACATTTTGGTAGGCCCAGAGTTGTCTATGCTAGCTAATGTATTTTGTCAATACTAGAACATATGCTCATACAGAAATAAGATTTTGAGTATACAACATAAGTACATTTTTGTGGAAAATTAAACATCGCAGTATATTTGGATCAATGCAGTAATATATTCATGTTATGAACAATAAACATACATACTAATCTTCCATAAGTTAGAACATAACATTATTAATAATGCAAACCAGGTGTTTCAAATATAAAAATGTGGATAAATACATTTCACCAATGTAAATGCAATATAGGTTTTTTTAATGCAACAGGGCCATAAGCATTCAGAAGAACATATACATAATTGTAAAAAAAAGTTTCTACTATATGTGCGTAATTCAAGGAGAAATTTACATGTTTGAAGGAAACATAACCTAATGAGTAATTTTTTGTTACCTAGCTACTTCAATGGGTTACCAAACTACTACTTCATTTCCCTACCAGATGGAATACAAGTGATCTTGTGAATTGAATTATCCATTTTCTAATCAAGAGGGACAAAGATATATTCTGGTTTTCTATTGAGAATAAAAAGATCTTGCCTATATACCATGTATGCCCGCACTGAACAGGCTACCTCTATCATCAATTAACCCCAAATAAACGTCAGAAATATGTGAAATAAGCAGATAATTCTTTAGATTGGATGTATCTTAGAACACAGAAAGAAACTATTTTAGTGTAGTAAATCAGCACCAAACAAAAAAGAGTGACTTAGTATCAAATGTTATGAGCACCAATTTCAAGGCCTCACCCCAAAACACAAGAAATCTTAAAAACTTTTTATGTCATCGAACTCTCTGTTGTATTCAACTAATCATAATTTCATGCAGCATTATTTTTAATCTAATTCAACAGAAACAACCTATGTGAACTTATTTCACATGTGACAGCCAGTGAATCAGCACGTTAATAATGTAATATTGATTTAGCCGTGCTTTATCTAAATCAATGTACCTTACATATTACATTTTTATGTGGATGTGAGTCAACAGTAATTGAATTAAAAAAGTAACTGTCATACCTTAAGGTGTACAAGTAATGTGTTAGAAAGTGCCTGACAGCAACTGTCATACCTTAAGGTGTACAAGTAATGTGTTGCAAAGTGCCTGACAGTAACTGTCATACCTTAAGGTGTACAAGTAAGGTCACGCCAGGCGTATAGGGAAATATGTGTTAGTGACCCTATATTTTACAGACCTTCAGCACATGATTTTTGGGGTAATGTGGTCGGTATTACGCCCGTGCTGCTTTACTTTCCCAGAAAAAATCTGGTACCCATTTAAGGTTGGGTGAAACCGGAGCCGTCGGTTGGGATCGAACCCTGAACCTTGTCCGTAGTAGTCCAGTTCACTAACCACTGAGCTATCGCGGCTCCACTAATTTTTAGGGAATTAGTAAAACCCAGGTGCCCTCGCCAGGGTACGAACCCGGCTGTTGCCGTGGTAAGCCAACCCCCTATCGATTGCGCTAACCGACACCTGTGTTAGAAAGTGCCTGACAGTAACTGTCATACCTTAAAGTGTACAAGTACTGTGTCAGAAAGTGCCTGATAGTAACTGTCATACCTTAAGGTGTACAAGTACTGTGTCAGAAAGTGCCTGATAGTAACTGTCATACCTTAAGGTGTACAAGTAATGTGTTGGAAAGCACCTGACAGTAACAGAGCTGGAAGATGTCAGTGACTCATAGCTGATGACATATGCCAGAATCAGTGAACCAGAAACATCTACACCATATTTCACCTCTTTGCGGTACCTCTAGATGTAGACTAACCAGTCTAGTCTAGCCAAGCAAGTAGAGATTGAAGAGGGAAGAGAAATAGAAACTCAAAAATGCTGTGATGAAGTCAGATGTGCTTGATCGAAAGGCGCAAATATTACAGTTCTACTGCAAACGACAACACAATTCATAAAACGCCCACATTAACATCTTTTAAGAACAGATGACAAAGAAGACTACCAATTCCTTTGGTAATTATCGGGTGAACGTCAGAAAGAAAGAAATGTGTTGATGTCCTCATTTCTCCCCACATGAACACATTATAGGATAAAACACTAAAAAACATGAAACAAAATATTTGTAAATTAACATACTGAACATTTGATCAAGGTGATCCACCTCCTTATCAAAGGACTGGTGCAAGAAATGCTGAAGCTCAGGCCGAGAAAAGTTCTTGCGTGAATAAAATATGTCCTGGTAGGAGGTTAAATAAAAATGATAAAATGATAAAAAAATATATTCTTTTTCATTAAATATACCTCATATAAATAGCAAGGTGAATAACATACAAAAGATGTCTGTTTACCAATTACAAGTTTTGAGCTCTGTTAAGACAATAACTACTGGCCACAGCTAGAGGTGGTTACAACATTACAACAACCTTAGACTATGTTGCTGCACTTTTCTGGTATAAATAGGGAGTGCCCATCCAATTCAGACACAGAAACTCCAGTCTCAGGTAAAATATGTCAAGAGTTTATCATATAAGTGTTCGTTCGTTCGTTCGCTTTCGTCAGCTTTGACCTCTGACGAAGTCCCACCCACTCAACTTTGTGGGACTGAATTTTGCGTGTAAGTCTGTTTTATCCCATTACAGGATGCCCCTCGCCATGCAGGCAGATTTACTCCGACTTCAGAGGTACTAATTTTTAGGGAATTAGTAAAACCCAGGTGTCCTCGCCAGGGTACGAACCGGCTGCTGCCGTGGTAAGCCAACCGCCTATCGATTGCGCTAACCGGACACCCTATATAAGTGTTCATTTTCTATTCTTTCTGGCCAAGTGTTTCTTCTTTATTTCTTAGATTCTTTTCTTCATTTCTTAGAAAAGTGAGAGTCTGTACTAATGTTAGTGAGACATGTTTCGCGATCCTGCTGAGAAAACTTCCAAAAAGTGATGCTAATGGTGAAGCTTCTCAGTCTCAAATAAATTATGAACATCTGAAACTTTTCTGTCTATCTGCTGATTGCTGTCCCTATTTTTATCACCAAACATCAGCTATTTCTGAATGTGTTTGCATTCATTGCATGCAACTCATCTAACTTGGAACTTTCGCAGGCACAAGTAACTGCAATTTTGGTTTTAATGAGTCTTTCACTGTGATATTCTTTGAATAAATTTTATATTAGCAACCTGTAACAAATTTAAATTGTAACAAACTACAAATATCTGGCATCAGGAATATCTAAAAATGGAGACTGCCAGAAGGAGATCAAAAGAAGCAATGGCAATACAAAAAAAATATTTGACATGAAGAGCACATGGCAGAATACAAACAAGGCAGTACTACCATCAACATCATCATCGAGTGCCGTCTCCGCAACGAAGGTTGGCTACGATGGAGCGCCATCCTGCTCTGTCTCTTGCAGGTTGTCATAGGCTGATTTGTCTTTCTTTTGATGTTACTCGTCCATGTTAGTCTTGGTCTGCCTCTTTTACCTTGTATTTTCCCCTCCAGGATTACTTTTAGTAGGCTGTTGTGTCTTTTAACATGGCCCAAAAATCGCATTTGTCGTGTTTGAATTGTGTTTAGTAGTTCTCTTTTCATTTTTATTTGTTTTAATCATTTGTTTTCTTTTCCTTCCATCCATACTACTGTACTACCATAACTACTGAGAATATGTATCTTCCAGATAGCAACATATAGTTGTGCAGCATGGGCAATCTCACAAACAATGAAGAAAATTGGTTTATTGGAAACGAAATGGTGCATACAAAAATCTTTAGGACATCTTTGATAATGAAAAAAGGAAAATGAAGAATGTAGATCTAAAGACATAAAAATTGAAGAAAACTGGCCTATTTGTAGCATAATAGAGAGGAGATTAAAATACAAAGGCCACATCAAGACAATGGAATGGAAAGAACAATAATGGAGGGAATGGTTCCAGGAAGATGAGATAATTGGCAGACCAACAAGAAGGTGCTCTCAAGACATTAAGGAAATCTTGCACTGTAAAATAGAAGCCTTGGGATTGGCTACAGACATACTCTTTCTGGCAGTTTACTGACAACATCAGGTAAAGAGAACAGAACAAATAAAGAATATATTATTGGTTTTCTCAATAACTTACACTCATGTTATATTATTTTTCTTTGACATTGTAAATAGTACATAACAGCTGTCACTCTGCAAGAAAGCTTAAGAAAAAAAAGGAATTAAAGAAAAAAAAAGAATTTGAGACAATACATGTTTAGCCTGTGGAAATTCTTGTTGGCCAGCCATGGTCCTCATCATCATGATCATCATGTGCCGTACCGTGGTTGACGATCATGTCCTTCCACAATCTTCTGTCCACAGTGCATCATATGAGTTCTGTTGTTGACTGTTTTCCATGTCATGACACCACGCTATCCAGTATTTTCTCTCTTTGTCGTCCGCGATCTCTCTTTCATTTGCCAGTTGTAACCAAGTATTGCAACTTTCCTCTTCTCATGATGTGCCATGGTCCTAATCAAAATTTAAAATTTATTTAAGGTATTGATACTTTTAATAACATAATCTATGAAGCAAAGTATTAGAAGGAAAATAGAAATAGGTTTTTATTTCATTATGTCAGAGTTATCATCACTAACAGTTGCATAAACTTACAGCCACAGTGTCAAATCCACACTCTCGTTTAACCAACTGAACAAGACCCTTAACAGCAATAAGCAGTGTGGTCGTCCCACATGTCTTCAGTATGAATCTGTTCTTGGTTACAAACATGCTGCTCTCACTATGAAATACATAAACAGATAAGAATGTAAGTGCAGCATTTAGTTTCCATTGTTGATCACACAGTAACAGAAAACTACAATTTCAGATCAACACAAAATTACATTTCTGCTGCAAAACCACTTTCTGTAGACAATAAAACATGCACACAAAAAAGTACAACAGACGACATCATGTTTGAGCTATATAGACAAATGTAAAATACTTCATTATTTTGTGTTTGACCTGACTATATTTATTGCACCCTGCTAAGCATGATGTGGTCTGTAAAAGGTGATAGTTTTGCTGCTGGCATCATCATCATCAAGTACTGTGCCTCTGGTGTAGGCAATCCATGTCTCTCCACAACTTTCAATCTCAACAGTTATTTATCATTTCTGTCCTTGACATGCCAAAGCCATTCTCTTAAGCTGTCTGGTATCTTTTCTCTTTGCTTCACTCTTATCTCTTTTTCCCAGTTGTAACAATATATTCCAGCTGTTCCCTTCTCATTACATGGCCAAAAAATGATGATTGTTTCTTCCTAATATCAGAAATTAGCTATCTTTTTGCTATGACCTCTTTCAGAATGTTTTTATTACTCTTCTTAGCTGTCCATGGTATTCTCAACATGTTTCTGTAAAACCACATTTCTACAGCCTTCTGTGATTTTCTTGTCTGTTGTCTAACTGTCCATGATTCACACCCATGTTAAGACTGGCTTTCCATAACATTTAAGAACTCCTTTTCGTGTTTCTATTGTCAAAAATGGAATGCACAGCATCTTCCTCATTTTTTGGAACACTGCTGGCAAAAATTGTGTCATAACTTGTTTCAGCAGTCTGATCAAGGAAAGGAAAAAATTGTTTTAAAAACTGTATCTAAAAAAAGCAAAGTAAATGCAGCAGCTTCTAATGGAAAAATAAATTAAATTAAAAACTCTTAAAGCTCTGTTAATATGCATCTCATTGCTTATATTCATTTCAGCTTTTAACTGCAGTATTATCAACTGCCTCCCCCACCTACCCCAAATCTTTGACAAGATTATCACCAGTCCAATTTCAGAATAAATTTCACTGAGAAATCAATAACCTCTTATCGACCAATGCTTCTTTGTAAAAATAGAGTAAGTCTGACACATGAAAGTGAAATTGGGAAGACATTTAAACAGCAATGTACCTGAGGACATAAGAGTCCATACTGTCATCCTTCATAGAGCTGATTATTTCACATTTCACTAATTTCAGCAACTTTTCCCAATCTTTCCTGAAATAATATAATTATCTCTTGTATGATTATAGTAAAAAACAAAATCTTAAATAGAAAATAAAATTTTAGACATTTTGTGAGAAGGATTTGAAGAATGCTATCATGAGCTGAGCTGAATTTTTTTTTATTGTCTTCATGTTGAGTCTTAAAAGCTTATTATGTAAAGTAAAGGTAAAGTACGAGACTTGAACCGGCATCTTAGCACGCGAGTTTAAACCCATATGTGCTCAGCTGCCTATCCAGAAATGTTCGAAGATTTCTGTATAGTGTCGCCTCAAGCATCGAAACTCAGATGCAAAGCAACATTCCTCACCTTCCCAGGGTAATACCCTGGTACCCATTTCTGCCAACGGCTAAGTCCTTGGGGTATTTTTTTTTCCAACCACGAGTACAACTCACACTGCTCCCAGCGGGAATCGAACACGGGTTGTCCGAACGTCTACCGAGGCCCCCGAGCTCATTATGTCTTCTATTCAATGCTGATGCAGGTTTTAAGATAGGTGAGACCTCATGACTCCATAAAGTTATGCTACATCACCTTAGTAATGGGAATTTCAACTTAAGATTCTTCAGCATGCCCTCATCTGCTCTCAAAGTGTCAATATTTTTTCATTATAGCCATGGATAGTAATGGACAGCTGAAAACACAATTTCAGTCAAAGAGGAATGATAACCTTCCAGAGTAAAATATGCTACAATTAACTATTGTAGCTATTAGAGCTCTGATATTCATTCTCTGCTGACAGGAAGGATCTGCAATGGTTTTGCTCAGTGTGTCCCATCAAATTCTATCAACATTTCACCTAAATATTTTGCTTGAGCTCTCCATTCAGGAATCACTTCTCAAACAATCCACCCTTAAAGTGGGTATGGATACCTTGTGTTTGCTAGGTTACACCAAGCTCCAATATTTGCATCTTTCAGTCTTAGTCACTTCTCTTAAGCATGGGTAGATTTTCAAATGCTTTACAATTTTCCCTAGCGGCAAACAAATTTTGTTTGGACTCTTCATTTTTTAAATGATAGATTCTTTAACATGTGCAGAGTGCACACAGCACCTCCTATTTTTCACCGTTATCCAAGATGGCTAGGCATCAGATCTCACTTCCCAGAGAGCAAAGGAGGGAAAAGCCACACAAAAAACTGTGGATTCGAAGAAAAATTCCCAGTCTGTGGCAGAATTCGAACCCAAGACATTTCTTGTTCAGACACAGACTATGAACTATATTGCAGAAGGATGTCAATCCTCTATATACTCTATCATTAGTTATAAGCAGTTAAAAGAGTGTAATGCACCAATACTAATAATCAAAAGGTACATAACAACAGTCGTCAAATAAAAAAATAAAACTAAGGTAAACATACATTTCAGAATTAATTTGTTAAACATTTAAAATCTTACTTGCAAAATTTTATTCATCTTAACTGGTTTCGATATACTTTGTGTTTATGAAGGAAACATAACCTTCCTGTACACAATTTGATACAGGCAGATCAAGTGGATTTTTTTGATAAGAAGTACAAGGCTTTTGCCTTAGTCTTACAGTTTTATGCCTGAAGCATTAGAAGTTCAGCACAGTCAATAGGCACAAGAAAAACGCAAATTAGCGGAGTGAACACATCCCTGGTGAAAGTATTTTGGATCAAAACATTTATGTCCCACAATGATGTGCCAATCTCTGATTCCTTACCTGTGTTGACAGTAATTCAACCAACACCTAAGCATAGAGTTATCATCATCAGTGAGTGCTGTCTCCTAATCAAAGGTTGGCTCCCATGAAGCGCCATTCCACTCTGTCTCTTGCTTTGATGGTGCAGGTTGTTAAAGGCTGACTTGTCCATCTTTTGATGCTACTCATCCACATTAGTCTTGGTTGCCTCTTTTACCTTGTATTTTCCCTTCCAAGATTGCTTTTAACATGCCCCAAATATTGTATTTGTCTTGTAATTGTATTTAGTAGTTCTGTTTTCATTTTTAGTTGTTTTAAGACTTCATCGTTTGTTTTCTTTTCTTTCCAACCAATTCTACCTATTCATCTATATATCCACATTTCAAAGGCTTCAAATTTCTGTTCTGTTTTCTTGTTTAATGTCCATGTTTCTGCACCATACAGGAATGTTGAGAAGATATAACATTTTGCTACTCTTTTTTTTAGCCCTGGTGTTATTTGTATTGATGTTAGTAAGCATAGAACATGCCATCATATAATGGCATTCATTTGACCCCCTAGATCAGCTACCAACAACAAAACCAGAAATAAAATGCATCATGTTTAGTGACAAATATTATTGCAAGATAAAGGTGTTCAGAGACAAATTTCATTTCTATAGTTTGGAAGCTAGTTTTAGTGTTGCAAGTCCCATAAAGCTATTTCCTGTTGGAGTTTGTTAGTTTCACATGCTTCAGAACAAAACTATAATGTGCCTCCTTTTAAGTAACAACCTGTTGAATTTCAATGAACAAATTTAAATTTCAGCGGACACACAGCCCAACTATAAAATAACTGAAGGAATACATAGCCCATTGAGTTGTGGAAGGTATTAAGAGCAAGGAGGCCCATCACTCCTCCAAATGCTGCGAGCTAGGAAGCTGAAAGTTAACACTTCACTAACCCACAACAATTATATGTTGCAAGACATCCTTTAAATAATGTCACCATATCACTTCCTTTATTGCATAACTCACTGCAATCTCTGAGAATGGTGACTAAGGTTGAAAATTTGTCCATTCTCCACAGAGTACTACTGCACTTTTTCCCTAGAACCTTGCACACAATTGTGCAACTATGCAATTTCTCTTATTATCCAGGACATTACCATCCTGATCATTATGCATTTCATGAGCCATGAGATGCCATTTGTATTCTAAAATTTGAGTACCTGTTTTAGATTGACACATAGCATGGGCTGTTAACAAATGCTCATCATCATCATGTGTCTAGTACACAGGTGTAGGTGAGCAAGCCACTTTACATATTACAATTCCTGGTGTTACTTACAACACCTACAGTTGAAATCTTTCCAAGTTGTACCATTAAGCTGACTAGTAATTCTTGTCACAGCCTTCTCTGATCTTTAGTTTCTTTTATTTTGCCAATTGTTTCAACATTTTTAAGTCTCTCTTCTCATGATTTGATATTCGACAGACCACCTTTTCTCCAATGCACTTCAAAAGTTCTATATACACTGGCTTCATTTTTATACAATTTCAGTGTTAACCCAATGAGAATTACTTCTTTCATTGCCAGCCCAAAGGGTGTTATGTGGACAAAGATGTATGCTGTCATTAGTTTACTGTAAGCAGTGATACCCATACCTTTCAGTCTGGTGCACAAATCTTTGACCACTAGTAGGTTTTTAACTGCTTAGGAATTTTTGTCTGGGCGATGACCATTTTTACCCTATGGTATTGGACTTTTAACCACTGAGGAGGGTTCTGTAATGCATGCTGAATATGCACTGGTCTTTTCGATTTTTACAGAACTGAAGTCATCACTTGCTGGACACTGCAAAACTTGCTGAGGAGAGGATCTGAGCACCTATAAACATGTTCAGAGTGCAATGAGGTTCATCCACAAATAACTCAATACTGAGTAGGCACTGGTCCTGTTTTTCAGTGAGCCAAGAGGTTAGATATAACTCACTATCCAGAGACGGTAAGTAAGAGAAAAATTCCCACCACTTATGCTGAGATTTGAACTCTGGATCTTTTTGCTCACATGGACACATCTTACCTTTAAGAAAAACACAGGGCTCCCCCTGAGCTTGAAATAAGACAACCTTACTTCTTATAGTTGTAAATTATTATTTTCATCATTCTTTAGAAGAACAAAATTTGCTTCCGCAATTGACCTACTTGACTATTCATAACTCCTTTCATTATGAGATGGGAGAACATATATAACTTATAAAAACTCTTTTCATTATGAGATGAGAGAACATATATAACTCATAAAAACTCTTTTCATTATGAGATGAGAGAACATATATAACTTATAAAAACTCTTTTCCTTACATCAAGAAATTTTTTTGCAAAAATACTTTTCATGTTGTTGAACATGGTACGGTAAATGCTCAGGCACAATTATTCTTCACAATAAGACCCGTGTGTTACAGGGCTTCATTATGAGGGAAATGGAGAATAGTGACACTGTGACCTTCCAGGCATGTCATAAGAGGCGACTAAGGAGATTGATCGATGGCTTGACAAGCTGTCATTGTAAAAAAGTATTGTTATGGAAACAGAGTGATAGATTTTAGAAGTGGTGAGCTGTGTAATATGCGCCATTTTGGCACGCAAGGTTTCTGTTTTTGAGATTGTGGTTCTTCCCTATGTGCCGTCTTCGGCTCGAAAGGACAATAGATAGATAGATATAAGTTATACATGCGATGTAGTGAAAGATGTTTTCTTGGACTCTCTTAATAAATTATACTTTTGACTATTAATTAATGTCGTTGCTTTGCACTTGCATACAATTAGGTGCCAAAATTCTGATTAAAGCAGTCAGAGACCAAAACTGGTGAAGACCCTACTATACCTTATATATACCTATATTTTGGTTGCTCTGGAAATAGACAGAGCAGTGTGATGAAAGTGAAAATGGTCAAATAGGGAGGGCAACCTGGTACATTCTTCTTCCTTTCAGCTCCCTGTGCAGCATAGGTCTTCAACAAGAACTTTCCTCCAAGTCATCCTGTAACTTGCCATTCTTTTAAGATCATCCCATGTCTTCCATATCTTATCTTCTTCTCTGCCTCTGTCTGTTTTCTCCAAATATTGGCAACCCAGACTCCTTGCAGTTTTCTCAGGTTTGCATCATACAGATCTTAGAGATTCCTTGTCGTTCCTGGATGGAAAATTTACATTTTTTCCTTTATTTGACTTGTCCATGTTTAGTTTTTGCTGCTTATTTTTTTTTTTTTAACAGTACAGGAGAGCCAGTACCATGCCCAACATTCCATGGTTGCCTCTTACAAACATGCCTTGTAGGGAACAGCGCTACAATTCCTGACTCCTCTTTCTGGCCCTGGCAGCACACAGAAGGACCAGGTACATAAAAATGCTACACAATATTGGCCAAAAGGAGCTGATAACACAGCTTAAATCAAAACGACATGACGCAATATCTACTTAATATCCTCCTAAAGCCAGAGAGCAAACAAATGTAATTATTTGGCAAATGCTTAAGTTCAAAACAACCTTGAATGGCCATATGTTGTGGCGTGCAGAATTGAAAGGCAGTAACAAAATCTGAACACTTCAGTGAAGATTTTTTCTTCAAACTATCCCCAACATGAGGTCTGTATGGTAAATTTTGCTTCTACAATGCTTCCAAGAGTAGTCTTTTATCTCCCTTCCCCCTTCTCGAATTAAGCTATGCTAAATGTTATGATAATAAACTTTATAGAGCTTTGTAGCAGAAGGCTTTAACTTTTTCAGTACGTTTCGATGCACATGACGCGATTTCTGCTGCATACATTTCGTTGCATAGTGTGTCATTCTCAATTTGATTGGTGTGAACCGTCATCAAACCATATTCTTTTTATATGTTTTGTATAATCTTGGTATTGGTGAAATCTAATACCTTATTCAGTTATCTAAAAATTCATTTATAATATGTTATATGTTAGATAAATATAAATTTGCAGATTAATTCTTAAAATTATGAAAATTTTATCTCTGAAATCTCTTCCATTGCATTGATAAAAAGCTTACGTATGGAAAGAGTTAAGATTATCAGATGTGAAAATATTTCTATCAAGTATTTCTGCCCCTTAATTTCTAATACTCTATTATGGAAGAGTGCAGGGCAGAGCCCACCCACTTAGATTACAGGAACCTATATTTTGTGGCATTTTGAGCCTAAAATATATTTTCTATAATTTCTGATGGGATAATGTATTATCAGACTTACTATCACTAGTATAATCGAAGCAAGACAAAATTTTAGAGTCAGTCTTAACATATGGATGTGAATCATGGACAATAGGACAACAAACAAGAAAATCACTGAAGTCTAAAAATGTGGTTTTACAGAAGAGTGTTGAGAATACCATGAACAGCTAAGAAGAGTAATGAAGATGTTCTGTGAGAGGTGAAAGCAAGAAGAAGAGAGCTAATTTCCAATATTAGGAAGAAACAATCATCATTTTGTAGCCATGTAATGAGAAGAGAACAACTGGAATATAAAATAATATATTATTGTAACAACTGGGAAAATTGAGGGAGGAAAAGATAGACTATCATAGAGGAAAGCAAAGAGAAAAAATACCAAACAGCTTAAGAGAATGAGAATGGTTTGGCAGAAGGTCAACAACAGAAATGATAAATAACTGTGAAGAGACATGATCACCTACGCCGGCTACGCCAGCAGCAACTTCTACGCCAAAATCATACCAAGAAAGGCTTTCTATGGCTTGCTAGTTACAATATTAACAATTTGAAATACAATTTCAATTTAAAATATTATTGAATTCAAATAAATAAAGACTTGACTTGACTTGACTCTTCTAAAAATAAAATTGCACACAAAGTAAAGTGACACAATACATCATATGATACAAGTACTCATAGAATAAATAAGAATTTGTATATTATATATTGTGATTATTTTTGCACTTCATTGTTAAATGAACGATCGTAGGTTTCAAGTTTATATCGCTGACAATAACATTACATATGATAATGATGATAATGATATCTATAGTCTTAAGACCATAAAAAGTTTGTATATTTATATATATTATATTTATAATATTTGTATTTAATTTTACATCGCCTCGGCTTAAATTGGCTTAAAAAACAAACACACCTAAATTATGTAGACACGTGATCGTTTGCAATTGATTATTTACATCTAACAACAATATTCATTCTCATTAGACTCTCCACACACAAACTTACCTCTCAATCGTTCTCAAATCACAAGACTGGTCATTTGTTGACGAAGTAAACCAGACCTCAAGCAATTTTTCGGTTCCCTCAAAGAAATGCTGTCCAGCGGCAGCTGCCATGGCAATATTGGTCTGCTAGCCGTGAAGCCGATCAATGTCTACTAAGTTGCAGACGTTCTGCTTTTATGCACGCCATTAATTGGCCAGGACCTCGAAAAATGTTCTAGCCATAATAATTTTTTAACAGGTTTATTCTTCTTTTGGTGTAATAATTTATTTAGCTTATATGAACTTTATATTATATTATGCAGTTTGCCTTTTTTGGTGGGGGTGGGGGGTGGGGGGGGGCTAATGCGCTTTGTCTGGTGGCAAGATAATGTTTTTTTTTTATACTGTTTGAAATGGCAGAAAGCCAAAAAAGGCAACCCACTATATTTATGCCTTCTCTGTTGTTTTAATTTTTTCCCCTAATACTTTTAAAATTCATGTCTTGTGTGTTTATATTACTTACTTATGGCATGTTTTATTTTTTGCTATTATACTTTGTGGTATTTATGAATTTATATTTTATTTGTAAAGAATTCTGTACATTGATCTGGACTGAAAAATACCATTTCATTTGCAATTTTCAACAATTTTTCATTCACTTTTTAACTCAAGTAAATGCGCTTCTACGTTACATTTATTCCATGTTAGACATTAATTATTTAATTTGTAAAGTATTCAAATTTGCTTTTGATTATTTTAAATGGCATTATTCAGAATTAACCAATATAGTACAACCTGGCAAATAGCTCATATGGACAGGGCTTCTTGGGCATGTTGCAGTTTGCAATGATTCTCACACTGATAAAGATACAGTGCTGGTCCTGTGCAAGGGATGTCACTTTATAGAAAACTACTTCAGACATAGGGAGTCTACATTGTTTGCATTATGTTCCGTCTTCGTTAAGGACAATACACAAACAAACAGAAAGATATGTATTATATTATATTTTAACTGCACAGCATTCGTCCTCATTTATTTATTATCTAATAAATTGCAGACTTAAGTGTGGATTTAGACATAATGAGTGGTTGCAGTAAAGCTGGTAAATGCATGAGCATAAAAAGTCGATTAAAATGTATTGACACTGTTTTACAGAATTAAAGAACTACACAATAACGTTATTATATTGCAGCTACAAAAATTACCTCATTCAAGAACACTGTAATTCTAATAGCAGATTTGCAAAGTGAATAGGGAATGCGAGGGGAAGATATCTTGGGGCTTAACAATTCTGTGTTTACGAAGTTTAAGAATTTAAGATGGCTTGACACAGACCAGCACCTGCAATGGGGCACGGTGTTAACAAAATTATACGTACGTGCGAAGAATGGTCACATACAGTGCATGCATGCATGGTAGGGTACGTTAGGAGAATGGGAGGAAGGGGATTAGTGAATATACAAGTCACGTCGAAGCTGATTGTTTTCTTAGTTTTTAGTTTGTTTTAATCATCATCAACAACTTGCGTGTACTTTGCAGAACGGTGCACACATCACAGCCTGTCTGCAAAAATCTCTATCTCTAGCCAGATCTCCCACTTCTTCTGTTGCCAAGTTACACAGTTTGTGTATGTCTTTAAACCACCCTCTTCTTTTCAGTCCCTTTCTCGTTATCCTGAAACTTTGCCTTCTATTATTATTTTTACAAACCCCCACCCCCCCCTGACTTTTGACGTGCCCATAGTATTTACATTTCCTATGTAATGTGTTCTTATTCAGTCTTTTTCAATGTTCAGGTCTTCTAATGTGTCTTTTTCATAAGAAATCTTAGGGTTTGCTTCTGTAGCATTATTCTTGATAAAAGGGGAAAAGTCCATGAGGTTTCAATGCGTAATCAATATACCATACATATACTTAGAGTTAGATTTAATAATAAACAAAACCGGCTTTTACTCCTTTTGGAAATTGGCATATGCATGCGAGGCTACAGTAAATCTGGCAATTAGATACAAAGACCTGTCACGTCACTTCCCTAATAAATTCGACATTATGTCCTGCTTTATGTGTTCATATATTTAAAAGACCATTGATCTCAAACGTTGGCTTGTATGTTCACAGATATTTAGTTTAAGCTCAAAGTGGTATTTTAATTAGCTCAACTCCTAGAAAGGTTACCAGCAATCTTGGGTGATAACGATCTCGGGTTTATATTTCTATCTATCTATCTATCTATCTATCTATCTATCTATCTATCTATCTATCTATCTATCTATCTATCTATCTATCTATCTATCTATCTATCTATCTATCTATCTATCTATCTATCTATCTATCTATCTATCTATCTATCTATCTATCTATCTATCTATCTATCTATCTATCTATCTATCTATCTATCTATCTATCTATCTATCTATCTATCTATCTATCTATCTATCTATCTATTTAATCTATCTATCTATCTATCTATATATCTATCTATCTATCTATCTATCTATCTATCTATCTATCTATCTATCTATCTATCTATCTATCTATCTATCTATCTATCTATCTATCTATCTATCTATCTATCTATCTATCTATCTATCTATCTATCTATCTATCTATCTATCTATCTATCTATATCTATATCTATCTATCTATCTATCTATATATATATCCATCCATCCATCTATTTATCTATTGACCTTTCGAGCCGTAGCCGGCCCATAGGGCGTAGACCAAGATACTCCTTCTCTTATCTAAATTTGTATTCTAGCAGTTTTCAATTCTTTTAAAGATATTTTATCAAATCTCGCCATTTGTCTCTGTTCTGTGCAAGCAGCTCTATCTCATTGAGGGAGCCACTAATTTACGCATTGTGTATCAGGTCTATGTTTCATTGACAAACTCGTTTTTACGATAGCGGCTTGTTAAACCTCTGATCAACGGTTCTGTTACAAGGGTTTATATTTCCCCACATTTAAAATGACATTGACGGCGGTTCTAATTAATTTCATATTGTTGTTTTCTTACTTTATGTTTTTGCTGTGTTTTAAATGATAAATGAATGTTTATGTTGATGAGAATAACCATTTCTTGCTTTATTTCGTCTATGTTGGTGAGAATAACCAATTTTTTGCTTCTTTTCTTCTATGTTGGTGAGAATAACCATTTCTTGCTTTATTTCTTCTATGTTGGTGAGAATAACCAATTTTTTGCTTCTTTTCTTCTATGTTGGTGAGAATAACCATTTTTTGCTTCTTTTCTTCTATGTTGATGAGAATAACCATTTTTTGCTTCTTTTCTTCTATGTTGATGAGAATAACCAATTTTTGCTTCTTTTCTTCTATGTTGATGAGAATAACCATTTTTGCTTCATTTCTTCTATGTTGATGAGAATAACCAATTTTTGCTTCTTTTCTTCTATGTTGATGAGAATAACCATTTTTTTGCTTCATTTGTTCTATGTTGATGAGAATAACCATAAAAACGTTCTTGCGTCATGTTTGCACCACGAATATTGCATATTTATTGTAAATTGAGCCATAACTTCTTTTATCCATTTGGCTGTACAATAGAACAAATATGTTTAGCTTATAATCATCATTATCATATGCCATAGGCGATCATGTCCTTCCACAATTTTTTATTCACAGTACATCGTATCAATTCTGTTGACTGTTTTCCGTACCATGACACCAAGCTATCCAGTATCCTCTCTCTTTGTCGTCCGTTATTTCTCTTCCCTGTATTTTGCCAGTTGTAACCAGGTATTCCATGATGTGCCTCTTCTCACGATGTGCCCGAAAAATGTTGATTGTGTTTTTTTCCTAATGTTTCTTAAGAGCTCCATTTTTGTGTTCGCCTCTGAGAATTTTCTCATTTGTCTTTTTAGTTGTCCAGGGAACTTTCAACATTCTTCTGAGAAACCCCATCTCTGTTGCCTCTACTCGTCTTTTTCATTTGTTTGCCCTCTGTCCATGATTCGCTTCCATAGGTCAGAATTGGCTCATAACACCGATGAACTCTGTTTTTCAGTTCTATTGACTTAGACTGGTTGCACAAGCCGTTTTTCATTTTCTGAAATGTTATTTTGGCCTAAGTTATTCTACTTTTCATTCCCATGGTGCATCTTCCATCTGATGTTATTATTTGTGCCCAAGTATTTGACGCTGATAACTTGCTTTAGATTTGTCCTATTTATTTTATACTTCATGATGGTGATAATTGTTTCTTCGATATGACCATTACTTCTGTTTTCTTATCATTCAGACTTAGATATTTCTTGTTGCCTTCTTTGAATATTGTGTTTATCATTTCTTGTAATTAATTTTCCATCTCTGATAATAAGACTGTGTCATCTGTATATCGCAGATTGTCAGTGTTGTGACTGTTGACTTCAATTCTTTGTTTTTGTTTACTATTGATCTTATATTTTCGCTTAGGTTATAATAGTCCCAAAATAGACAATGTAACTACACTCAGTAAAACATTTTTTTCCGTTGTGTAACTGTGCTGGCAACACGACGCATTTTTTTGCGATGGGAGTCAAATTTAAACTATAAATGAATTTCATTGCCCGTAGTAAAAAGAAATTCAAGTGTTCTTGTGTGTGATTTCAAACGGATTACGTGTGATTTATTTGTGATCAAATTCGAACGGAAAAAACGACGGTTTGTGCTAGAGAAGTATAATTCCATCCACTGTGCTATTACTAATTGAAAATGAATAGCAGCTAAACAACAAATGATAAATAGCATTTTCATATCAAATTTGTGCTATGAAAGTCAAACATGGACCCTTTCTAAATCACAATTAAGGAAGATCAATACATGATAGATGCGATGCTTTAGAAAAATAACAAACAACACAAGGAGAGATAGAATACCAAATGAAACCATAAGAAAAATGGTAGGAATAAAATCCTGCCAAGAATATATAGAACAACAACTTAAATGGTTTGGCCACCTGGTCAGAATGAATCCGCACCAATCACCATCAAGGGCCTTCTTCTCGAGAATGCATGGGGGAAAAAAAAAACAAGAGGAAGACCTAGAAGAAGATGGATAGATGCAGTGACAGAGACATGTAACAACAAAGGAAAATCACTGATTGAGACAGTTCGAGCAGCTCAAGAACGACAAATGATATAAACCACGACACCTTTTCGGTATCAGTGAGAAAGAGAAAAGAAAAGAAGAAACACATTTTTGTTTTCACAACTATAATTTACGTTATTTTTTAAATAATTATCCTACAAAAGAACCCGACCAGGACAATGTAGTTATGGGGAAATCAGTCACGACTCATAGCTGACAGATTGCATTAGTATCTGTGAACTAGATCTAATCAAGGTGCTACTCCACTTTCCATGGGTGTGCCTGGAAACATACTAACCAGTCTAAAAAGTTAGCAGGGGAGGTAAACCCCGGTGCTCACAAAATGCTCGTCTGAAAAGTTGAATTTATTGTTCTCAAGAGCGTAAATATCGCAGCTAGTTGTAAACCACGAAACAATCTAATTTATTTCCATCTAACGCCATTTAGCGGCTGTAAAAGAGAAAGTATGCGACAAATGCGTAAGAAGAAGAACAACAGAAAAGTGTTCTGCTTTCTGTAAAAATAAGTCAAAAAAATAATATTCAAGCAAAATTCAGTCCCTCGGGATTTGATGAGATGTAAACTGGCAAACAGACATTACTTCCTTACATTTTATTGTTCTGTGTTTAAACTCTTAACTGTCTTTATAAGGGTTTTTTACATGTTGAGAGCTGCTGTGGCATTCAAGTATTTGTATCGTAATTTAAATATTCACACCGCTATTGTGCCTATTATAATTTAAATTAGCTAGCGCACATTAAAAGTCTATGTTCCATCTATAGTTCTGGTGTCACGAGCGTAATATGCCAGGTGTACTGTTACAACACACGCAACACACTCTGCGTGGGTTAGTAATATCACGCGCAGTTTTCTGATTGCCCGCCGATAATTTTCATAAATCTACTCTACGCAGGATAAATCAAGAGACATACAAAGTACTCATCAATAGTTGATGAACACGTAAACATTAAATGATCTACATTCGTGATGGCACGTTTCCTCCATCTTTCTCTCTTTGATTCCGTTTTTTTTCTCCTTCTGTCAGTCGTGAAGTAATGTTAGTATATAGCAGCTGTCCATTACGAGCTGTGTTAGTGAATAATTGATGTCCATAGAGAAGTGTGTTAGTCAATAATGGATGTCAATTACCAACGGATAATGGCAACAGCAGCCTTTTGTTGTTGCACCTCACTTGTGTATGCATAAGTGACTGTAAAGTCCCATTTTTGCAAGTAGATCTGCCACTGATGGGGTATGTATGTAGAGAGACCCCATACATACTCACGTACATATATACATACATGCATACATACATACATACACACATACATGCATACATACATACATACATACATACATACATACATACATACATACATACATAGCATGAATACATACATACATACATACATACATACACACACACACACATACATACATACATACATACATACATACATACATACATACATACATACATACATACATGCATACATACATACATACATACATACATACATACATACATACATACATACATACATACATACATACATACATACATACATACATACATATATACATACATATATACATACATACATACATACATACATACATACATACATACATACATACACACACACACACACACACATACATACATACATACATACATACATACATACATACATACATACATACATACATACATACATACATACATACACACACACATACATACATACATACATACATACATACATACATACATACATACATACATACATACATACATACATACATACATACATACATACATACATACATACATACATACATACATACATACATACATACATACATACATACATACATACATACGCACATACATACATACATAAATACATACACACATGTATACATACATGCATACACAAATCACACATGCACACACGCGTACATACATACACACACGCACACACACATACACACACGCGTACACACGTACAACTATCCTGTTCAATAAAAAGTACAGTATATAGCTTTGTGACGCGGCAGATGAGAATCCGGTGTTGGGCTATGAGCATTGACACGTTAATATGTTCAACACCAGCACACTTAACACTCCTAGAGAAAGTCCATGCTTTCCATTCTCAGAGACTTCGTGAATCCTGAAACTGTGCAGGTCTAAATTAGGCTGCCACATCTGGGAACTGAACGCGAACCTGCTTCGTCACCAGGCTAGCGTACTAATGAAGTCATAAGGAGGGTTTTTTTTAAATCTGCAACATATGTCGATATTATGTTAATGTGTTACATTACATACTCTTAAAGTCTTGCATCACTTTATGTTAATGTGTTACATCACATTATGTTAATGTCTAACACCACATTATGTTAAAGTATTACATGAGAAATGGAGTCGCGATAGCTCAGTGGTTAGTGAACTGGAGTACAAAGGACAAGAGTTAGGGTTCGATCCTAACCGACAGCTTCCGGTTTCATCCAGCCTTAAATGGGCACCGAATTTTTCTGGGAAAGTAAAGCGGCACGGGCGTAATACCGACCACATTACCCCGAAAATCATGTGCCGAAGGTCTGTAAAATGTTTGGTCACTAACACCATGTTCCCTATACGCCACTTGGTGTGACGGGGCACTTTACTTTTTACTTTTTTAAATATGCCGATATTATGTTAATGTCTTACATTACCTGCTCTTAAAGTCTTGCGTCACATTATGTTAATGTCTAACACCACATTATGTTATAGTATTACATGAGAAACTGCAGCGACAGCACTTTAGTGTATTTGGCTACTAAACCATGTGAGATCCTATTAATTACAGAATAAGGCGAATTTTGTTGTCTGACCGACATGGCTTCGATGTTTGCCTGCATCTAGAAATGACTCCCAGAGATATTATTTAGCAAAATAAAACTGATCCCTTTACAATTAATCTGTTAATAGACATGGATGTGCACAACACGTCCTATAGTGTACGGGTTATATCTGTTATTACCAACATCTTTCCATGAAAATTGACGCATTAATTGTTTATGCGGTCAGTGTTACTCCAAGTCGCCTTACTTTCTTAAACGAAGCTTCAGTTTGATATAAATATTTAAGGTGTCTCACTCGCTGCAGAACTATGCATTTCCTTAATAATTCTAAGTCCAGTGAAGATTATGCAACGAAATTTGAACAGGAGAGGAGGATAGCTCATAATGTAGCTGGAAAGTGCTACTCTGTGTGAATTAACATATATGCAAATTAGCCAACCCATCAGAGATAGGAAATCAACAGCTTTTATTTGCAGACGATCAGGTACTAATACATGGAAAAATAGAAGATCTACAAGAACACTTAAATAGACTCAACAGCACATATACAAAATACAACATGAAAATCAAAATCAGCAAAGCAGAAGTCGTGAATAGCGCAAAAGAGAAACAGAACATCAACATAACTATACAAGGCAGGAAACTAAAACAAGTAGATGATTCAAATACCTACGAAGTAAAGTGACAAACGACAATTCACAAACAGCAGAGATAGACCAAAGATGCAACAAAGGTTGTCAAATCATTTGACAACTATCACCACTATTGTCCAACAAGGAAATAACTCTAGAGGCAAAACGGGCACTCTACAATACAACCCCTGACCCTAGAAGCAAGAACAATAAGAAAAATAACATCTGCTGAGATGAAGTGTGTTAGGCGAATGACAAGAAACAGCCTGAGAGACAAGATCACAAATTGAACTGAGAAAAAAGCTAGGAGTAACCCCCGCCATAGAATATATAAAAAACAGCAGATAAAATGGTTTGGCCACGTGGCAAGACAGAGAGACCAAAACACAACACAGTGAGCTCTCTGTAAACGTTGCGAGTACACGACCCAAAGACCAACCAAGAAAAATGGATCGACGTATTTTTAGAAGCACTAGGAAACATAACAGCAGCATAAGCGAACAGGCGAGCAAAAGACCGCACAGTATATCTTCCCTCAACGCTGAAGGGCAAATAAGGAAGGAGAGAAGAATACGCCAACGCTCGCGAACAACGACCCAACCTTATTGTGTAGGCTCTCTTAGCCAAATGGCAGAGATCAGAAGAGAAGGCGGTGTCAGTCAGGTCTTCTTCTTCTTCTACTTTTCAGCTCCCCGTGGAGCATAGGTCTTCAACAAACACTTTCCAAGTCGTTTTGTTTCTTGCCATTCTTTTAAGATCATTCTATGTCTTCCCCATCATCTTTATCTCTGCTTTTATCTGTCCTCTCCAAGAACTTCATCCTCTTTGTATTTCCCCCTGGGGATTCTAAAAAAAGGCCTGTTGTGTAATACTCTCAGTTGACTTCCACAGCGCGTGTCCTAACCAGCGCCATCGTCTTCGCTGTATCTCTTTATCCATTGGCACTTGACTGGCATATTACCATAATTCTTGTTATTTGGTTATGGAAGGCCCCGGTATCACTGCAAACGAATTAAAATCCATAATTATTTAATTCCATAATTCTATGTTAGTCAAGTGTAGCACAACAATTAATGGTCAAATAGATACGAGCACATTTCTTTTTATTTCTCACATAACAAACATAACCATACTCGTTCAAATTTCGTTTCACTATCTTCACTGGTTTAAGAGTTTTTCTGGAAATACAGGTCGCGCGTGAGACACCCTGTAGTAGTGACACTCTATAAAATAAAATAGTTACTCAACCCTGCAGGTAAGTGTACTTTCTATCTATGGTTATGTCTAATACGAGCAATCTAAATCTAAAAAAAATCTAAATACTTATAAAGACACGTTTGCCAATTTTATGGAATGGCACTGGTGGTCGTTATCGGTGCAAATTGGTTCGCATACTCTGGTAGATTCTTCCTGTATTGAGATCGGAATACTTATACAACTTTATTGTTATTGTGGTATACAATTTGCAATAAATTTCAATGAAGCATAGTAGAAATTAGCCAGTGGCGGTCTATTCAGACATTCTGTTTCAGGCATCGCTGATTATATTTCATGTTTACTTCTGTCAAGGACGGACCGAAAGATAGACGTTTGTATGGTTGTGAGCCGTATTTGTTTTCCCTTCAAGAGAGTCATTGCGTAACATGTTAAAAGCGTGGTTCAATGTTTTGTTTTGTAGTTTTTACATATCAGCTATTTGATGCCATTACTCTAACCCAATTTGTGGACAGCGCTTATAACACTGCTGTAAGGGACGTACGCGGAGGAAATTGTTTAGAAACAAATATAATAAGGTAAAGTACGAGACTTGAATCAGCGTTCAAGCACAGCGAGTTCTCACCCATATATGCTCGGCCGCCTATCCAGAAGTGTTCGGAGACTTCTGGATTGTATCGCTTCAAAGCATCGAAACGCACGATGCGAGGCGGCATTCCTCACCTTCCCAGAGTTCTACCTGGTACTCATTTTTGCCATTGACTGAGTCGACCGCGGTGGTATTTTTTTTCCAACCAGGAGTACAATTCACACTGCGTCCAGCGGGAAACGAACACGGGGCGTCCGAACATTGGTAGCCCAGTCCAGTACTTTTCCCAACTAGGCTACCGAGGGCCACCTAAATATATAAAAAGGATGATAATTCAAAAACAATGCTATAAGAAAGCGTAATTAGTTCTGTATTATTGAGAGTGCGTTCCTAGGGGAGAGAGAAGTTAGAATATGTAGGCAAGAGTTAGGACAGGACATCTACGAGTGCATTCCTAAGCACGTCCTAGTTGAAAACGAATGTATTGGATCGCAAGGAAGAAAACACAATGCAACGCAAATCAATTTGTATAAGAAGGAGATCATCTGTAGGGTTGTGTACAAGAATTTAAAAACAACTGGATGCATTACAGTCTAGCTGATGTAGGAATGGGTACATGACTGATAGAGATGGGGAGAGGTAGTGACAGCTAGTTAAAGCACTGACACCCTCACCTGCAAATCACGTGGTCTAGTTCGGAAACATTTTATATATCATCCTCTTTGCGACAAAACATGTCACGGAACTATAAAAAGAAGGAAGGGGCAAGAGGGTAGAGAAGATAAAGAGGAGGAAGATAAATGGTAGCAGAAGATATAATTAGAAGATGGTGGAGGAGGACTAGAGCGGGGAAGTTGAGAAAATAAGTAGGATGAGCAGATGGAGAAGATAAAGAGAAAAATAAAGAAATAAGAGAAAAATGAGGAGACGAATGAGAACAGATGAAAAAGAAGGTCTTTTTATTGTCATTATATTCCGCTGATCCGCTTTCATAAATTTCAAATACTTCAATTAACAAGTCTGGATGTATAAATTACTTGTCTCCCTTTAAAGCCCTTGTTTCCTATCTAGACCACATAATTTGGAGGTGAGGGTGCCAGTGCTCTACCTAGCTGTCACTACTTCTACCGATCTCAGTCATGTACCCATTCCTCAATCACCCATTGGTCTCCGAAATGAAGAACTTTTGAACTTGCTAGAATATTGTTCATCTTTAAAATCCCAGTAAACTACACAATAGCACTCAAAACATGAAGTCAAATCAAGGTTAGATGTTAAAATGAGCAATTAAAATATGTAAGACCTGAAAACGTATGTATTACTGCTTTTGTTATGGCATTACATGGACCCTTTCTAAATAACATTTAAGAAAGATCAATACACGTGAGATGCGATGCTTGAGAAAAGTAACAAATAACACAAGAAGAGATAGAATACCAAATAAAACCATAAGAAAAATGGTAGGAATAAAACCCTGCCAAGAATATATAGAACAACAACTGAAATGGTTGGGCCACCTGGTCAGAATGAATCCTCACCAATCACCATCAAGGGCCTTCTTCTCGAGAATGCATGGAAAAAGACCAAGAGGAAGACCTAGAAGAAGATGGTTAGATGCAGTGATAGAGACAAGTAACAACAAAGGAAAATCACTAATTCAGACAGTTCGAGCAGCTCAAGAACGACAAATGATATAAACCACGACACCTTTTCGGTATCAGTGAAAAGAGAAAAGAAGAAAGAAGTTATGTCATGTTACTATCTATGTGCGAACTGACAACGTTTAGTAGGAATAATTCAAGATAGCCGACTGCCAGTTTTACACTCTTTGTTAAGACGAACAAAGTTGTATTTTTGTATACACAATTATGTAACTGCATTACTGCTTGGGATAACGTGACACGTGTTACATTTTTTAACCTTTGTTAAATGAACTCTATTTTCTTTTTTTTTTAAAAAGCAAGTGTTGATTTTTTTAGACCGTTCGTTTTTTCCCTTAATGCATTATCTGGAAGGTTGGCCTTAACTAGAAAAATCCAGTTGCGAATGTTGTAAACATAAACGCAGAATGCAATCTTGTGGTTTTACTTCTATGGGGCTAAGTGGGGTACACTTTACTCGCTATTGTGCTGGTTAAAGTGTTCGATTTGTGCAACGGTTCTCATGCTGATGCATGTGATAGGGTTATTGTTCAGAGAAAGGGTGAAACTATGTTTGAAAGGTAGAGCTGTGAGCTCTTGAAAGAGTTTTGTAACGAAATAATAAATAACAGATACCGAGACAGCCTTTAATGGTTATCGGATTTTCTGGGAAAGTGAAGCGGTACTGCGGTAATTCCGACCACATTACCCCAAAAATCATGTGCCGAAGGTTTATAAAAATTATGGTCACTAACACCATATTCCCTATACGCCACTTAGCGTGACGTGGGCTCTTTACTTACTTACTGAGATAATAATTTTTTTTTTTTTGCGTTCGCCAGCTTTTACCTCTGGCGAAGTCCCTACTGACTAGGAACTGAATTGTGCGTGTTAATGAGTTTTCTCCCTGGCAGCCGTGTGCACAGGGGTCCCTCGATGCTCAGGCAGATAACGCCGACTTCGGCGGTACTCCTATTTTTTCCGTTGATGAGTAATTGACAATTCAGGCCTCGCATCTGAGACCAGGATTGGTTGCCACAGAGAGAAATCACAAATAAAAATCCCAACTGATTTATTCGGAATTTGAATTTACAACCACTCTGCCCCGAGACCAACCAATCCCCAGGATAATAATCTGAGGATTTGGGAATCGAAACGAACATATTAGGTCATAGGTCGGACTTTTATGCTGTTGTCTTTTACCCGCTTTCTGGTTTTCTATTACGTTATCTGTTGCAACTTTTATTATGTCTCTATTGCGTTGTTTGTCATAATCTTTATTATTTTTCTATTACCTTGTTTATTATAACTTTTGCTCTGTTTCTATTACCTTGTATGTGATAACCTTTATTATTTTTTGTTACATTGTTTATGATAACATTTATTATGTTTCTACTTTTCCATGTGATAACTTTTATTATGTTTCTATTGCGTTGTTTGTAATACTCGTTATTTTGTTTCTGTTACGTTGTTTATTATAACTTTTGCTCTGTTTCTATTACCTTGTATGTGATAATTTTTATTATGTTTTGTTACATTGTTTATGATGGCAGTCATTATATTTATATTACATTGTTGCTCTGATAACCTTAATAATTTTTCTACTATATTTTTTGCAGCGATAAATCTTGTGATGTTTCTGTTATGTTGTTTCTGATAACCTTTATGGTTTTATGTTACATTGTATGTGGTAACCTTTGTGTGTGTGTTTTTTAGCATTGTATGCTATATCATGAAAAACATATTAAAAGAGGAGAGAGGAGAAAAGCAACAGAGAGTCCCAGAGAAAAAATGGACAGAAAAAAAAATGCTACAACAATATAAATTGACAATGAGCATCTCCTTTTTAGTTTTTCCGTCCTCATTTACTTTTCAGCGTCGATAGGATATATATATTTTGCGGTCTTTTGCTCTTCTGTTCGCTTGTGTTGCAATTATGTTTCCTAGTGGTTCTATTCCGTCAATCCGTCTTTCTCGTGGTCGAGCCATGGGTCTGGTGTTCTCACAACGTTTGCTGAAGGCTCGTTGTGTTGTATTTTGATCTTTCTGCCTTGTCACGTGGCCAAACCATTTTATCTGTTGTTTCCTTATATATTCTATGGCAGGGGCTATTCCTAGCTTTTTTCTCAGTTCTTCGTTTCTGATCTTATCTCTCAGACTGTTTCCTGTCATTCGTATAAACACATTTCATCTCAGTAGAGGTTATTTTTCTTATTGTTCTTGCATCTAGGGTCCAGGTCTGGCATTGGTAGCACAACCTTTGGGATGAAGATTGTATTGTATAGTGCTCATTTTGCCTCCAGAGTTATTTCCTTGTTGGACAATAATGGTGATAAATGTTCAATGATTTGACAAGCTTTGTTGCATCTTGATTCGATCTCTGCTGTTTGAGAATTATCGTGTGTCACTAAACTTCCTAGGTATTTGAATTCCTTTCCTTGTTTTAGTTGCCTGCCTTCTATAGTTATATTGATGTTCTGATTATTTTTAGCGACATTCATGACTTCTGTTTTATTGATGTTGATTTTCAGGTTGTATTTTGTGCCTGTGCTGTTGAGTTTGTTTAATCAGCGTCAAGGGGAGATGTAGTTTGTCATGTTTGCTCTTTTGTTGGCTTCTGCTGCTGTTATGTTTCCTAGTATTTCTAATATTTCATCACTCCATCTTTTTTGTGGTCGGCCCTCGGGTCTTGTGTTCTCGTAACGCTTTTTGAAGGCTTGTTGTGATGTTTTATCCTTCTGTTTTATCATGACCAATCAAACCATTATGTCTGTTTATTTATAAATTCAATGGCGAAAATTACTCTTAGCTTTTTTCTTAGTTCTAAATTTCTGATCTTGTCTCTCATGCCAATTCCTGTCGGGCGTCTAACACATTTAATTTCGGTAGTGATTATTTTTCTTATTGTTCTTGAGAGTAAAGTCCATGTCAGGCATTAGCAACACAAAGTTGGGATTGTTTGTAGTCGCCTCTAGTGTTATTTCCTTGTTGAAGACCAGTTGTAACATTCCTCGAACTTCCTAGAGCATGGACTCTGGTCCCCATTTTGCCAGTTGTTTTGATTTTTACAAACCTTTTTTGCTGTTCGAGTTGCCTGGTTGGCAGCGTGTTCTTTTTGAAATTACATAACAACAGCTCCATGTTTCGCTTACAACCTTAAGCGAAAAACCAAAGTAATAAGGGTGGTGTCTACGTACACGTTTATTGTAAATATTATAGGTGACGGTATTAGCAACAGAAAATCAAGGAGGACATTTGTACAACAAATATGAAATTGCGTTGCTTTTAGTGGGTTTGTGAAGGTATAAAGTACTTTGCACTGCAGGTGTTTGTGAATAGGTAGAGAGAAACATGACTAATAACACCCTTGTCTTTTGTTATTACATCGCCAGACGTGTCAGGTGTCACTTTAATGTTATTGCGTGTCGGATATTGAACAAAGTTCAAGTCTTTGAATAGGGTCAAATTATTCTCAAAAGTTTCAATCGCAGTGGAGCCGATTACTGGTGCGCAGAAACCAGTGACAAGATGGGCTAATTGGCATAATACTTGGATTAGAGGCAAGACAAAGAAAGGTAATGCTAACAAAATGGGCAATTGCAGGCGTCAGGAATGTATTTCACTTTTATTTTACTTTCTGTTGTAGTTTAAAGTTACAAGGATTTTCAAACTGTAATACAAGAAAACTGATACTAAGTTTGGCAAAGTACCTTGAAAATACGTTACCTATTGGAAAAGTGTCTTTGTTTCCTCTTTCTTTCTTTCGTTCTGGCTTCAATCAGATAAACATTAAAGTAATTGATAGCCCTTCTTCGTGATCCGTCCTTAAAGATATGTCAAGTGGACGTAGATGCTTTGTGTTGTGGTTTATTTACACCTGTCGGCCCAAACAATCCGACTTCAGCACGGCATTATTGAGTACCAGGTTGTCTTCCTTCTTCAACACGCTTGGTCAGACTAGACTGGTTAGTCTCTTACTAGGGGCACCACGAAGAGGTGGAGTGAGATCTGGATGGTACAGGTTTACCGATCACAGCGTAAGCCATCAGCTGTTTAGCGCTGGCAGTCGCCAGCACTGTTGCTGCAAGGCGCCTTGTCTCCGCTGACATTTCCTAGTTTTCTTAAAAACCATTGAGGTATGACAAAACTCTAAGCTGACCAATAGTAAAGGCTGTATCCAAAGTGCTGTCGCCACGTAATTACAGGATACTGTTCTTTGTTCCCTCCCACAAGAAAACTACCTTTGGTATTACATGAAATCGAACGGACGTCTACTTACAAGATTGGCTTAAATCCAGTCGACCACCCGTTGCATTTTCATTGATTCCGTGTTTTATTTCTTGGTCAACACTGCGGTGTCTGAGGCGATGTTACTGCGCTTAGTATAACAATCCCGTCTATAGCATCCAAGTAAGCGACGTCAATACAGTAGTTATTAAGGAAGCCATTGAGTAAACCTTTCAAGCGTTTAGCTTTCTCACAGTCTGATTGCTTGCATTTGTTGCGTTCGCTCTATATATCTGGGTTAGGCGGATCAGCTACACTTTTACGGCTTTTACGGAGATGCCAGCAAATTACTCTATCCACCTGTCTTGGTATTTGTAAAATGACCCGTAAATGCTTATAGTATTTATATATTGGGATTTGTAAAAAATACCCGCAAATGCTTAGTATTTATCCATTGGAATTATGTAATCAAAATAATTTGTTTATCCCCAATACACTCTTCAAACACAGAGAGTCGAAATTAAACCTGGTACAAGGGGAATGACACAACATGCAGAAACCAGATAGATTCTGTACTAACAAGAAAACAGAACAATAAAAGAGTAACCAACAGTAGAGCTATCCCTAATATCACAGACGACACGGACCACAAAATGGTTATAATCACACTCAGACAGCCAAAAGCAAAGAGAAAATACGCAAACAAACAAAAGAAGCAAAAAGAACAGACAATAAAAAACAATTAAAAGATTAAGGAAAAAGGAAAACCTTAGAAGAAAAACTAACACAGGAAACTCCCCAATGAAGTAAGCACAGTAGAAGAAGAGTTGAAACAGTTTAAGAAAATAGTAATGAACATCTCAGAAACAGTTTGTGGAACGAAATTAAGAACAAAAGAAGGGAAAAACGAGCACCCTGCGGTGGAAAGAAAGCAACCAGAGAAGCAGTTAAAGAAAAGAGGAAATTATATAAAATTGGAGAGAGAATAAAAACCAAGAAGAATATGAAAAATATGTCTTAGCGCGGAAAAAGTTATAATTTTGATGAAAGAAGCTAAGCAAAACAAATGGACAGAATTCGGACACAATATGAGCGTACTATTCTCTCTACTGGTTATTACATGCATGGACTATATATGCAACTTAGACAACATATCAGAGACAACGAGCTTCTATTTGCAGCCGATCAGGAGCTATACAGGAGGAAAAAGACCTACAAGAACACTTAAATAGACTCAATAGCACAAAATACAACATGAAAATCAACAAAACAGATTTCATGAGTATAGCAAAAGAGAAACAGAACACCAACATAACTATAGAAGGCAGGAAACTAAAACAGAGGAATTAAAGTACCTGGGAACTCTAATGACAAACTACAATTTACAAACAGCAGAAATAGACACAAGATAAACAAGCTTTGTCAAATCATTGGGCAGCTATCACCACTTTTGTCCAACAAGAAAATAACACTAGAGGCAAAACGGGCACTGTACAATTCAATCTTCATCCGAACGTTGCGCTACCAATGCCAGTCCTGGACCCTAGACATGGAATGATCTTAAAAGAATGGCAAGAAACAGAACGACTTGGAAAGTGTTTATTGAAGACCTATGCTTCACTGGGAGCTGAAAGGTAGAAGACGAAGAAGAAGAAGAAGAAAGTGGGTGCTATCTCTTTTATTTTTGGTCTTTCATCACCATTGAAGCCACGGAGCGCCATTCCGTTCTGTCTCTTGCTTTGATAGTGCAGGTTGTCATAGTCAGACTTGTCCATCTTTTCATGTTACTCGTCCATGTGTGTATTGGTCTGTCGTTGTCTGCCTCGTTTACCTTTGTATTTTCCCTTCAAAGAATACTTTTAGTAGGGTTCCGTGTCTTTTAACAGGTCCCACAAATCTTATTTGTCTCGTTTGAATTGTGTTTAGTTTGTCTTTTTTTCATTTTTAGTCGTTTTAAGACTTCATCGTTTGTTTTCTTTTCTTTCCATCCAATTCTTTCTGGCGCCGACTCCCAGGAAATCTAAAAGGGAAAAGAGATTTAATTTGACCTCAACGCCTTTTTGCGTATGGGGAATTTGGTGTTAGTAACCACATTTTTCTATGATCATCAATGACCTATTTTGTGCGTCACGTGGTCGGTATCACACTAGTTAGCCTTATTTTTCCAAGAAAAATGTCCGGGATCCATTTTCATAGACTTAACGAACTATTTCACTTAAACTTATGGTTATATGTTTGAAGCCTTATGAAGATTCATCGTAACCAATGGACACTTAGTAGCGGGAGTGCGGAAGAGAGTTATGACTGTGAATCCTGTTTTGGGTAGAATATTTTGAATCAGTACAGTTTCAAATACTCAAAACCCACAAATGGATAACAAAATTGAAGGAATAGACCTGGAGACAGTTCAGAACTACAACCACCTTGGATATACTATAACCAGTGATGGAAAATGTACAACTGAAATAAACAAAAGAATACGAATGGCAAAAAGTAATTTTAATCTCATGAAGAACATACTAACATAAAAACAAATAACACCAGGGCTAAAACTAAGAATAGCAAAATGTTACATCTTCTCAATATTCCTATATGGTGCAGAAACAAGGACATTAGACAAGAAAACAGAATTGAAGCCTTTGAAATGTTGATTTAAAAAAGAATAGGTAGAATTGGATGGAAGGAAAAGAAAACAAACGATGAAGTCTTACAACAACTAAAAATGAAAAGAGAACTACTAAACACAATTCAAACAAGACAAATGCGATTTTTGGGCCATGTTAAAAGACATAACAGCCTACTAAAAGTAATCCTGGAGGGGAAAATACAAGGTAAAAGAGGCAGAGACAGACCAAGACTAACATGGACGAGTAACATCAAAAGATGGACAAATCAGTCTATTACAACATGCACCATCAAAGCAAGAGACAGAGCAGAATGGCGCTCCATGGTAGCCAACCTTCGTTGCGGAGACGGCACTCGATGATGATGACAGTCTCTAGTGTATCCCTGACATTTGTCTGAGATTCCTTTATTTCCCCATAAAACACTAAAACTGGGTGAGTAAAAGGTTCAGTCACGCCAAAATAGTTTATTAGCTCGGCAAAGACAACCAGAGTTAACAATAAAACAAACTGGCCAACTAACCAACGAAATAGAAAACATTCAATCAATCAATCAATGAACAAATCCGATATAGATTTGCATCTAGGATTTAAAAATGTATAAACTTCATCTCCATCTTTGAAACTGCATTAAAATGCTCATAATTTTAACTGTTAAAAAGGAATGAAATTGTTACAGAAATAACAACAGAAGACAGCAGCAATGTCATATTTTATATAAACAAGAAAATACACAGATACAGTATATGAAGTAATTATAGTCACTCGTATATTCGTCTTAACAATGAGTAGTCGATAACAATAAATAATACACGCAAATGTCGCTGAAAAATCAATGAATAGTATGACGTGATATCGGAGGGACAACGTAGATCAGTGTGTGGTACGTTGGGCACTTGTTCAAGGCTTCAACAAAAGTGGTGAACCACTTAAAACAAGTACCATGACCGTAGCGATCTACGTGTAATTAATGTAAGATTTATATTCCTTTTGTTTTATTAGAACCCTCCCTGTTTAATTGACTTCATATTTTTGGGGATAGGCAGATATATGTGGAGCTGTTGTAAAGCTAGTGAAAGGGAGAGAACAGCTTTTAGACCAGCAAAGTCGATCATTTTGTTCGTTGTCTTTTAGCACTGTGCATCTGTAGCATGCCGGTTTTTCGAACTTTTTTTTCCTTCATCCCCCTGATTTTTTTTTATCCCGGAAGAAACTTTCGTTCGGCGACATGACGTGACATTGGCCATCTTTCTTCATTCTTCTTTATAGTTGTTTTTGAGTTTCTCGACATGCTGTCCCTATTCAGTCTTTGCATCATCTTTCTCTCTCTCTCTTTCTCTCACTCCCTTTATCTCTCACTATCTCTCTCTCTATCTTTCTCTCACCCTCTTTCTTTCGTATGTCACTGTTCCCTGAAAGCTAGTCAATCACCTCTGACTATACTAACATCATTTCCTTTTATTTACCAGCGTTTGATCCTATTATGTGAATCTATGTTAATGGAGATAAATTTATGAACATTCTCGTTTGTAACGCCATCACCGTACGAAACAATGTTAATCTTACAGCAACAATTAGTTTCAAATGCTTTTATTTTTCTTAACAATGTTTTATTTAGGATCTATGTTTCGCATACATAAAATAATATTCCTGTTGCTCCTGTTATAAGCAATTTCATTATCTTGATTCATCTTCTTCTTTTCTCTTTTCACTGGTACCTAAAAGGTGTCATGGTTTATATCATTTGTCGTTCTTGAGCTGCTCGAACTGTCTGAGTTAGTGACTTTCCTTTGTTGTTACATGTCTCTGTCACTGCATCTATCCATCTTCTTCTTTTCTCTTTTCACTGATACCTAAAAGGTGTCATGGTTTATATCATTTGTCGTTCTTGAGCTGCTCGAACTGTCTGAGTTAGTGATTTTCCTTTGTTGTTACATGTCACTGCCTCTATCCATCTTCTTCTGGGTCTTCCTCTTTGTATTTTTCCATGCATTCTCGAGAAGAACGCCCTTGATGGTGATTGGTGAGGATTCATTCTGACCAGGTGGCCCAACCATTTCAGTTGTTGTTCTATATATTCTTGGCAGGGTTTTGTTCCTACTATTTTTCTTATGGTTTCATTTGGTATTCTATCTTTTCTTGTGTTGTTTGTTACTTTTCTCAAGCATCGCTTTTCACATGTATTTATCTTTCTTAATTGTGATTTAGAAAGGGTCCATGTTTGACTTTTATAGCACAAAGTTGGTATGAAAATGCTATTTATCATTTGTTGTTTAGCAGGCATAGAAATGTTTGGATGTCTTAGCAATGGTGAAAGCTGGTATGTGACAGCATTTGCTTTTTGTATTCTCATGTCAATTTCTCTGTCTAGTTTTCCATCTTCTGTGAACATTGTGCCCAAATACTTTAATTCTTCTACTTGTTTTATTTCTTTATCTTTGATCTTATTGTTTAATGGGTAAAGGTAAAGGTAAAGTACGAGAATTGAACCGGTGTCTTAGCACGCAAGTTTACACCCATATGTTCTCGGCCGCCTATCCAGAAATGTTCGAAGATTTCTGTATAGTGTCGCTTCAAGCATCGAAACTCAGATGCGAAGTGACATTCCTCACCTTCCCAGGGTAATACCCTGGTACCCATTTATGCCAACGGCTGGGTTGACCGTGGGGTATTTTTTTTTCCAACCACGAGTACAATTCACACTGCTCCCAGTGGGAATCGAACACAGGTTGTCGAACGTCGGTAGTCCAGTCGGGTGGTTTTCCCAACTAGGCTACCGAGGCCCCCAACATACAGTCACATATTAGTCGTATGTCTGTGTCGTCTAATTACTTCGTCATACGATATCATAATTCATCGTATGCAATCGAAATTTTGAAACACGATCCGGATGAAAAACACAGTTCTTGTGGTTTAATTCATGCATAGCCGTAATGATTTCTTTCAGTTGCAAATGAGAGTATATCTTTAACTGGTTACGTTGGAAGAAGAGGAAAGGGAGAATGATCAATTGGTCGATTCGACCCTGTACACCTACGATTACACTTCACAAGCTCCGGTAAGAGGATTGAAAGTGGCCCGAGTTGACATTGATAGTCTAGCATTGATTTCCTTTTCTTTATGTTAAATCTTAATCCACTTTTCAGGCAAATTAAAACTAAATTTTTTATGCCAGTTTGAAAATGTGTTACAATTTATAAACATATTTACATTTTTGAAACGTCTATTATTTAGTTTGGTAAGGATAAAACGTTAAAGCAGCTCATTTTTCGTGTATGGTGTGCTTTGAGTTCATCTGTCATATATGGGTTTGTTGGGAATTTTGCTCTTACGCATTAAAAAAAATATATTTACTAATTTGTGTGAGTCAGAAATACAACATTACAATTGAGTCGGTAACTGTGTCTGTCAAAATGTTAGAGTCTGAAAAAACCCAAATATCTCTACGGTACCTCTACAATACTGGGGTCTCCCGAGGGAACATAGGACCGGAGAGTAAAGACCACTTTTTCTGAACAGCCGCCTCGATATGTCAAGTCTGAGATTTTATTTCATCTGCGATAGTAAAAAAAAAAAGAACAACTTTTGACATTCCCGAGATTCGAACCCGCGTAAACCCAGAGCGGGGGGACTGGTTGATCTCAAGGCAAGACGCCGGTCTCGAGACAGAGAAGTTATGGGTTCAAATCCCGGCTACACCGGTTGGGATTTTTATTTATGATTTCTCTCTGCGGCAACCACCCCTGTCTCAGCAGCGAGGCTCGGCTTGAAACGTCAATTACTCATCGATGGAAAAAATATGAGTACCTCCGAAGTCGGAGTTATCTGCCTGTGCGGCGAAGGACCCCTGTGCACACGGCTGCCAGGGAAAAACGGATCAACACGCAAAATTCAGTTCCTAGTCAATAGGGACTTCGTCAGAGGTCAAAGCTGGCGAACAAAAAAAAAAACAAACCCAAAGCGAAGTAATTCCCTTTTCTTGTATGAAGGATCAGTATTACTGTTCTTGGACAGTGTCCACTACAATCCCATCTCTTGCCTGACTCCACAAACATAAGACAAAAAGTGCACGAACTTAGCAATGCATTAGTGAATTATTGATGCCTCCCAGAAAGCTAGTTAACATCTTCATATCAAACTGTCTGGCCAGGGAATGACGTCGATCTTGTAAATGTCAATCTAAATGTTTCTTTTTGTCTAGACGTATTACCTGATTCACTTAGTTTTATTTTTAAAGCATCCTTAATGTTTTGGTCCATCAGTTTGTATGTTCTACTCTTCTCGGCTTTTCATGAACGTTTCAATTAATTATTATTTTATCAATGTCATTACAACATTTGACATATCAAGAATATGTGAGTTTTGTTTCGTTTAATTGAATTTACACGCTAAATTTCGTTTATTTGTAAAAAAAAAATAGGAATTATATTCGTTACAAATAATTTTGGGAGCCGCGATAGCTCAGTGGTTAGTGAACTGGACTACAACGGACAAGGGGTAGGGTTCGATCCCAACCGACGGCTTCCGGGTTCACCCAGCCTAAATGGATGCCGGATTTTTTGGGGGAAAGTAAAGCAGCACGGGCGTAATACCGACCACATTATCCCAAAAATCATGTTATGGAGGTCTGCAAAATATATGGTCACTAACACCATATTTCCCTATATGCCACTTGGCGTGACGGGGGTACTTCACTACTTTTACTTACTTACAAATAATGTTGTCTTGTGGTAATATTTAATCTGTTGGCATTAATATTTAACTGCCATAGGGATTTTGTAGTTATACAAATTTATCACGTTATCTGCACCCATTAAACATCAAGATCAAAGACAAAGATATAAAACAAGTAGAGGAATTCAAGTATTTAGGCACAATGTTCACAGAAGATGGAAAATTAGACAGAGAAATTGACATGAGAATACAAAAAGCAAATGCTGTCACATACCAGCTTTCACCATTGTTAAGACATCCAAACATTTCTATGCAGCTAAACAACAAATGATAAATAGCATCTTCATACCAACTTTGTGCTATGAAAGTCAAACATGGACCCTTTCTAAATCACATTTAAGAAAGATCAATACATGTGAGATGCGATGCTTGAGAAAAGTAACAAACAACACAAGAAGAGATAGAATACCAAATGAAACCATAAGAAAAATGGTAGGAACAAAACCCTGCCAAGAATATATAGAACAACAACAACTTAAATGGTTTGGCCACCTGGTCAGAATGAATCCTCACCAATCACCATCAAGGGCGTTCTTCTCGAGAATGCATGGGAAAAGACCAAGAGGAAGACCCAGAAGAAGATGGATAGATGCAGTGACAGAGACATGTAACAACAAAGGAAAATCACTAATTCAGACAATTCGAGCAGCACAAGAACGACAAATGATATAAACCACGACACCTTTTAGGTATCAGTGAAAGAGAAAAGAAGAAGAAGAAGAAGATCTGCACTTTCTAGTTCTTGTTCAAAAACCGCTGGACACATAATCTGAAATTTGATCAAACATAGCAAGAGAAAGACACTCGATCCCAAATATGATCAGATGAGACTGAAGAAAAACACCCGATCCTAGCTTATAACAGGTGCAGCCGGAGAAAGACACTCGATCTCAATTATGATCAGGTGTGACTAGAGAAAGATACCCAATCTCATCTTTGATCAGGTGTGACTAGAGAAAGATACCCAATCTCATCTTTGATCAGGTGTGACTAGAGAAAGATACCCAATCTCATCTTTGATCAGGTGTGACTAGCGAAAGATACCCAATCTCATCTTTGATCAGGTGTGACTAGCGAAAGATACCCAATCTCATCTTTGATCAGGTGTGACTAGCGAAAGATACCCAATCTCATCTTTGATCAGGTGTGACTAGCGAAAGATACCCAATCTCATCTTTGATCAGGTGTGACTAGAGAAAGATACCCAATCTCATCTTTGATCAGGTGTGACTAGCGAAAGATACCCAATCTCATCTTTGATCAGGTGTGACTAGCGAAAGATACCCAATCTCATCTTTGATCAGGTGTGACTAGCGAAAGATACCCAATCTCATCTTTGATCAGGTGTGACTAGCGAAAGATACCCAATCTCATCTTTGATCAGGTGTGACTAGCGAAAGATACCCAATCTCATCTTTGATCAGGTGTGACTAGCGAAAGATACCCAATCTCATCTTTGATCAGGTGTGACTAGCGAAAGATACCCAATCTCATCTTTGATCAGGTGTGACTAGCGAAAGATACCCAATCTCATCTTTGATCAGGTGTGACTAGCGAAAGATACCCAATCTCATCTTTGATCAGGTGTGACTAGCGAAAGATACCCAATCTCATCTTTGATCAGGTGTGACTAGCGAAAGATACCCAATCTCATCTTTGATCAGGTGTGACTAGCGAAAGATACCCAATCTCATCTTTGATCAGGTGTGACTAGCGAAAGATACCCAATCTCATCTTTGATCAGGTGTGACTAGCGAAAGATACCCAATCTCATCTTTGATCAGGTGTGACTAGCGAAAGATACCCAATCTCATCTTTGATCAGGTGTGACTAGCGAAAGATACCCAATCTCATCTTTGATCAGGTGTGACTAGAGAAAGATCTTCGATCTCAAATTTGATCAGTGTGACTAGAGAAAGACACTTGATCTCAACATTGATCAGGTGTAACTAAAGAAAGACACTCGGTCTTAACACTGATCAGGAGTAACTAGAGAATGACATTCAATCTCTTCTTTTATCAGGTGTCACTGGAGAATTATACTAGATCTCAACTTTGTGGAGATATGACCTGAGAAAGACACTGGATCTCAACTTTTATTAGATGTGACGGGAGAAAAAGAGTAGATATCAAATTGCATCGGATGTGACTGGAGAAAGACACTGGATCTCAGCTTTTATTAGATGTGACTGGAGAAAGACACTGGTTCTCAGCTTTTATTAGATGTGACTGGAGAAAGACACTGGTTCTCAGTTTTTATCAGATGTGACTGGAGAAAGACACTAGATCACAACTTTTATCAGATGTGGCTGGAGAAGGACACTAGATCTCACCTTTTATCAGATGTGGCTGGAGAAGGACACTAGATCACAACTTTTATCAGATGTGGCTGGAGAAAGACACTAGATCACAACTTTATCAGATGTGGCTGGAGAAGGACACTAGATCACAACTTTTATCAGATGTGGCTGGAGAAAGTCACTAGACCTTAACTTGTATTGCATGTAACTGGAGACATGTAACACTATATTCCTCGATAATCGCTATAAAATTGGTTATATATATACATTTATACTTTTGTTCAATTTATTTCAAAGCTAGGTGCTTACAGCTTCTGGCTCGATGATTTGGCTCCATCAGTAGGCGCTATAGAGAAGCGTATAGTGAATTGGTCTGCTGGGTCTAGTTCAAGACCAGTTCTAGTTTCACACAGCCTTAATGGGATACTTTTTTCAGGAGAAAAAGGTCACAATTGATGTAATAGCGGTCAAATTACCAATAATTATGATCATCACCGTCTATAGACGCAAGCCTGATGACTGAAAGGGAACCCTCAAAACATTATTACTAGCGTGGCGTTTTCATTTATAGGCGCTATAAACGGCTGACGTCATCCTACCCAGAAATCCCTTACTCTCAAAGCTAAAAACGTCACGCTGGTTGAGAATTTTCCGGGTTTTCCCTTTCAGCCCCCAGGTAACGACGATGAAAACAAAAATAAACAGTTGCCGCTTTTGCCACGCAGCAATCTCGACGTGTCACGAGGTCTTTCATTTATTGATTAATTTTTCCACCACAGAATATTTGGATGAAAAGATCGCATCTAACGTTGTAGACGAAGAAAAGGCGTTTGACTTTAGCAGACAAACACAGCTATAGCAGATATTAAAATATGACGGAATAAATAACCATCTTATTAGAAAGTTTGAAAGTTTGAAGAAAAGCAGTCAGTCAATTAAAAACGATTACAGGCCACAGAGATAGGATTTCACAGAAGAATGTTGAAAGTTCCCTGAACAGCTAAAAAGACCAATGAGGAAATTCTCTAAGACGTCAACACAAAAAGAGAGATCCTCAAAAACATTACAAAGAAACAATCAACATTTTTCGGGCACATCATGAGAAGAGGAAAGTTGGAATACTTGGTTACAACTGGCAAAACAGAAGGAAAGAGAGATCGCGGACGATAAAGAGAGAAAATACTGGATAGCATGGTGTCATGGCATCAACAACAGAATTGATACGATGCACTGTAGATAGAAGATTGTGGATCGCCTTGAAGATCGCCTACGTCAATCGGCATGGCACACGCTGATAATGATGAATCATTCAATATGAAGTAAAAATAACACTGATTCTCATTATTCATTGTGCCGCCTTATCTATATGATAAAAATGATACAGTCTCCTCTGTTGTTCATCATAGACTAAGCCAAATATGTAAAACAGCTAACATGAAAGGAGACTTCAGACTTTACACCAGTGGTTCCCAAATTTGATTGGCCCACCGCCCCCTTTTTAAGGAAAGCGTTGACCAACGTCAGAGACAGAGGAGATCACTGAGCTTCTGTTCGCAGACGATCAGGCATTAATACATGAAAAAAATAGAATTCTTACAAGTATACTTAAATAGATTCAATAACACTGGCACAAAATACAAAGTACAAAATAAAAATCAACATCAACAAAACAGAAGTCATGAATATCGCAAAATAGCAACAGAAAATCAACATAACTATAAACGACATATAATTGAATAAAGTAGAGGAATTTAAATACCTAGGAAGTCTATTGACAAACGACAATTCACAAACAGCAGAAATAGACTTAGATGATACAAAGCTTGTCAAATCATTGAACAGTTATCACCACTATTGTGCAACAAGGAAATAACTATAGAGGCAACACGGGCACTCTGCAGGACAATCTTGATCCCGACGTTGTGCTACCAATGCCAGACCTGGACCCTAGATGCAAGAACAATAAGAAAAAAAACCTCTACAGAGATTAAATGTGCTATACGAATGATATGAAACAGCCTGAGAGATAAAATCAGAATCGAAGAATTGCGAGACAAAAAAGAGAAAAAAAGCTAGGAATAGCCCGACATAGAATATATTTATATAAAACAACAGATAAAATGGTTTGGCCACGTCACAAAACAGAAAGATCAAAATACAAAATAAGGAGCCTTCAATAAACGTTGCGATAACACCAGACACAAGGACCGACCATGAAAAAAAAATAGATGGACGGAATATTATAAACACTACGAAACATAACAGCAAGAGAGACAAACAGAAAAGCAAAAGACAGTAAATTATATATCCCCTCGAGGGAAAATGAGGAAGGAAAGGAAAAGAAAATTGATCACAGTCCCTCACCCTGGAAATCTATCTTCTTTAAGCAAACAAAAACACAAATGCAGTGACAAATTTGCGGTTCTAATATGCATCTATATTTTTTACCTTCACCCTAGACATTATAGTTACGAATTATGGTGTTACTATAATGTCACAATGAAGCTTGAAATTACGAAAGTATTTATTAAAATTAACTATTAAAACACTCATATTGCACACACACATTGCTAGCTGCGCTGTCGTTGAGGACGGGCGACCGATGGATCGGGCGGACATCATCAATGCCCTCCGAGATGTAGGAAGAGCACAGGACTTCGACAAACACAGATCAATGTCACTTCTTCGGATGATGGAAATGGGAGTTAAGTTGGCACAGCCAGAAATGAGAAACTTGGTGGCCGTGTAAGAAGACTTATCAACCAACATAGAACTGGAGTCGTCAGTCGCTGGACACTGAGGGAATTGCTGAGGAGGGGATCTGAGCACCTATGGACATGTTCGGAGTGCACTGATGATGACCGGCAAATAACTGAATAACTCAATAACACACAAACAATTAAGATATTGAAAGATAATATTGCATTTTAAAAATGCGAATGACAAAAATAATTCCTAATAGGAAGGATGAACCAGGTTGGCTGTTATCAATATTTTGTAATGTTCGGTTCTAGTTTAGCTAGTAATCTCAAACCACTACGATTAGCTTTCAGAACTTGTTTTTTTTTTTGTTAACAGATGTGTGATCACACGGAATGCACGTTCCACTAAATATAATGAAAGAAATGCAATCAACTTTTATACTTTAGTTCATAATTCAGGACAAAGTTTTGGTGTCTTGTCTTCGTAACCAGAACTGTTGGTAGCGGTGTATACATTTAAAATTCCTCACTTATTGTTACTCTTATTGATTCTCTTATTACTATTCTCTGTGTTTGTACTTTAAACAGGGTTTAAACAGCCAACTGGGCATGTCAATTTAAGAATATCCTCTAATCTTGAAATTAAAATGGAGAATGTCCAGGTTCTGACAATAGGTGCGAATGTTTTCTCATGTTATTCTCATTATTATCATCATCATCAAGTACCATGCCTGCTGGCGTAGGTGATCATGTCTCTCCACAACTTTCGATTTCGACAGTTATTTATCATGTCTGTTCTTGACCTTTTGCCAAGACATTCTCTTAAGCTGTTTGGTATCTTTTCTATGTGCTTCCATCTATATTTTCATCCCTCAATTTGCCCAGTTATTACATTATATTTCAGCTGTTCCCTTCTAATTACTGACCAAAAATGATGATTGTTTCTTCCTAATATTAGATACTAGCGCTCTTTTTGCTGTGGTCCCTTTCAGAATGTTTTCATTACTCTTCTTAGCTGTCCATGGTATTCTCTTAACTGTCATGGTATTCAGCCTCCAGTGATTTCCTTGTCTGTTGTCCTATTGTCCATGATTCACATCCATATATTAAGACTGGCTCTACATAACATTTAAGAATTGAATTCTATAATCGTAGCGACCCATGATCCTCATGTTATTCTACTGCTGATACAATTGGTAACCAACTGAATTCTTTTGTTTTGAGATTACACTTTTAGAGTCGACCTTTTGCCAGAATCCTGAAAATTTTTTTTATTTGAATTCAGCTCATCGACTTGAAGATACAGATTTGTTTCATTAAATTTATGACATTCTAAGATAGCACTGATTTGCAGAACATCACCAGCAATAAAACCCTCTGATTTCATTTGTTTATCAAAAACACGGCAAATCACCAGCTAATTATTCTTGAACGGGAGTTCCTCAAAATGTCTTCTATTCACTACATTACATTCGTTATGCTGTTATCGTCCCTCTATTTGTACTCACCGCCCACACAATGCACTGTGAATGCTACCACCACAAGGACCGCTCCAACGCCCTCCGGAGGGCAGCAGGGCCCACTTTGGGAAACGCTGCTTTAGACTTTAGAACGGAATGTCGTCACTGTAGGTTGGACATTCCTATACTTGCTAAGCCCCCGTTCCAGCAATTAACAAAGTGTTCGTCTTGATCGTTCATACTGTGCTAGTGAATGTGTTGCGTTCTGAAAAACAGTGCGCATCTGATAATGGTAGCTGTAATGGGGATAACCTCCTCACATATCGCAGAAAACCAAACATTCACAGAACGAACATTAAATATAAGCAAAACAACGTTTACATTATTCGACATGTATATCTTTAAGTTAATGTTCCATATTTGAGGTCTGATGGAAAGAACAAAAGAACCGGAGTATAAAGGCAGCTTGACCAGTGCAGTCGCTACGAGGAGTTTGTGTCTGAATTTTTTTTTTACTCTGGGGGGTGCGGGGGGGGGGACAAACTTTTAATCCTACCGGGATTTGAACTTGCTATCTCCTGGTTTGAAGCACACGTTAATAATTGTTTGAAGAACATATGCTAAAGGTTGTCACACGAAATGTGATTCGGAAAACACAAAAGTTACGATTGTAGCAAGATAAAAAAAAAGGAAACTCACAAAATTAAAGCAAGAGGCAGATGTGAAATAAATAGGAAGTGTCTTATCATCCAGGTCCGGGTTCGATACCCAGCAGTGGCGAATTTTTTTTTCGGACAGACAAGGCTCCGTGGTTCACCCAGTCTCTAAAAATGGGTACCAGAGAATTTTCTGGGAAGTAAAAGCGGCCTGGCGTGATACCGACCACAACACCCAAAAATGTGCCGTGGACATAGAAAAATGTGGTCACTAACACCATATTCCCCATACGTCTAGCAATGCGGGGAGAATACCTTTATTTTTTATCAACCAAAGAGAAAATCGAAACAAATTTTCAATGAATTTTGTAAAGAAAACATTATTGTTGAGAAGTCGATTCTAATATTTCAGAACAAATGTGTAACATTACATAGAAAATACGCACAAGAAGACACGACATTTCTTTGCTGCCAATAACAAGAAACACTACTAAAGAAAAGAGAAATCATTTCACAATGGAAATAAGGTGCTCAGAAAATGCACCGCATGTGGCAGAAGAGACACAATTAAAAATGCCTACTTGACAGATAAAGTTTCAGCAATATTAATAAACAGCAGACAAATCATTAGGACAATGAATAAAATAATTATTAGGCAGAAATTGTAAGAGATATTGAACCTGAAATTATCAAGTGGAAAAGTAAAGTAAAGGTAAAGTAAAGGTAAAGGTAAAGTACGAGACTGGAATCGACGTCTTAGCACGTGAATTTTTCACCCATATGTGCTCGGCCACATATCCAGAAGTGTTCGGAGAATTATGGATAGTATCGCTTCAAGTATCGAAACTCATGATGCGAGGCGGCATTCCTCACCTTCTCAAAGTACTACCCTGGTACCCATTTCTTCCAGAAGTTGGGTCGACCGCGGGGGGTATATTTTTCCCAACCACGAGCGCATTTCACACTGCTTCCAGCGGAAGCGAACACGGGGTTGTGCGAACGTTGGTATGGATCTTCCCAACTACCAACTGAAGTTCCCAAACAAGTTGAAGAGGGAAAAGGCAGATCCAGAAGTCGTCGGATCAATGAAAAAGCAAGCATCATGACGCGCATCAAGAATGAGGGCATTGACTCCAACACAGCTTTACACGCTGCAAATTAATAGGAGTAACGAAAGAGGAAGAAAGGTAAATAGAATAAAAATAAGAAGAGGAAATTCAACACGCCTGCCTCGAGACAGAGAGGTTGTGGGTTCAAATCCCGGCTACCAGGGATTTTTATTTATTATTTCTCTCTGTGGCAACCACCCCTGGTCTCAGCAGCGAGGCCCGGCTTGAAACGTCATTTACTCATGGACGGAAAAAAATATTAGTACCTCCGAAGTTGGAGTTATTTGCCTGTGCGGCGAGGGACCCCTGTGCACACGGCTGCCAGGGAAAAACGGATTAACATGCAAAATTCAGTTCCTAGTCTATAGGGACTACGTCAGAGGTAAAAGCAGACGAACGAAAAAAAAAACGATACAAAAATAAGTGGAAATATGAACTCGGATAATGCATGTTACAATAAGAGACGAACATTTGAATATTTAATCTTTGCGAACAAGACAGGTCGGGCAAAGAACCAACGTTTCCACCAAAAGGTGTTTGGCTGGGATTGAGGAAAAGAAACACATCCTCAACAACTATAAGAAATATATAACAGTGGCCAAAGACATCTAACGCCATTATGAGAACATAAACACACATACACACATACATACACGCACACATACACATACATACATACATACACATACACACACATACACACACATACACACATACACACACATACACACACATACACACACATACACACACACATACAATGTGATGCCACATAGTAACAGAAAATGAATCCAGCTTTGCCGCCGTCTAATATCTGTTTTCATGTTTACTCTTATATCATCACTGAATATGTTTAGAATATATGTCTTCCTTCTTCCTTAATCAATTCCCTGTGGAACATAGATCTTCAACAAATACTTTCCATGACGTCATATTTGATACCACCACCCTAAGATGGTTTCATGTCTTCCATATCTTATTCACCTCCGCCTTCACCATCTTCTCTAGACTTATTTTATCCCTCCCCTTTGTTTCCTCTCGCTGGGTTTCAGAAAAAAGGGCTTATCCTGCAATGCTCTCAATTGTCTTCCATAGTGTGTCCTATCCAGCACCATCGTCTACTCTCTGTCCACCGCTGTTTGTTTTACTTTCCCTATTGTTCTAAGTTAGTAATTATGTCCTGCCATTTCTATAATTGTTTTACTTTCCCTATTATTCTAAGTTAGTAATTATGTCCTGCCATTTCTATTATTGTTTTACTTTCCCTATTGTTCTAAGTTAGTAATTATATCCTGCCATTTCTATAATTGTTTTACTTTCCATATTGTTCTAAGTTAGTAATTATGTCCTGCCATTTCTATAATTGTTTTACTTTCCCTATTGTTCTAAGTTAGTAATTATGTCTTGCCATTTCTATAATTGTTTTACTTTCCCTATTATTCTAAGTTAGTATTCTGTCCTGTCATTTCTATAATTTTATTCTGCACAAAGATCTATTAATGAAAGTCCTTATCTTCGTGGCTGTAATTTTTTTTCTTCTCCATGTTTCACTACCATGTAATAGAACTGCTTTAACATTAGAGTTGAACATTTATATTTGTGTTTACACTAATGTGTTACGAATCTGTGGTTAATTAAAGGGAAAACAGGTTGTCGATAATCATGGTTCAATGTGGAGATAATGACGGTAACGATTCTTGAAAGATAAAAAAAAATGCTAAAAAAACAAACATCAAACTGATACCGTACTCCCATGACACCATTCTCCACAACGTAAAAGCTGTCGTAAATGTGGAACTACTAAACTGACCCAGTCACTGATAAGGAAATGCGTACAACCGGTTACAACTGGAACAAACTACAACGAACTAAATCACAAGAAAAGTGAGTGAACATAAAAATCAAATTAGTATTTCAGGTGGAAATAATAGCAATGCAGCAAATTTTGTTTTTATTTCAGCAAATTTAATTGGATCATAGAAAGAGCATGGAGCGACAGAGATTAATGACTTTTTAGTTTAATCTGGACAGTTACATTATGTAAAGTTAACAGCTGGTCTTGTACACTCTCTTGGGCGTAGACAAGATCTACGAACAGAATGGATGCAAACTGTTCACTTCCAACGAGATAGCATTAATAGTTTGTATTCTTCTTTTTATTTTTCCTCTTCATCTTTTTATTATTAATATTATTATTGTTAATGACAAAAGGCGCAGGAGAATGATGGCGAGGCCAGGCACAACGAATACATCTTGTTCGTTCTGTGAGCAATTTCTATATACTCTATGATATTCTATCAAATATTGGCAGATTCAGCCATATTTGTCAATAGCCAATTATATATATGTGTTCTTCGCAGTGGAAAAACATAACTTAATTAAAACTATTTGATTAATTTATATAGAAAAAAAAAATCAAAACAAAATTATACTAAGGTTGCAGGTTCCGTTGCATAAAAAAAAAGAAGTAAAGCACCCCCGTCATGGCAAGTAGCGAATAGGGAATATGGTGTTAGTGACCATAAATTTTACAGACCTTCGGCACTTGATTTTTAGGGCAATGTGGTCGGTATTACGCCTGTGCCGCTTCACTTTCCCAGAAAAAAAATCCGGTACCCATTAAAGGCTGGGTGAACCCGGAAGCCGTCAGTTGGGAACGAACCCTACCCCTTGTCCTTTGTAGTCCAGTTCACTAACCACTGAGCTATCGCGGTTCCCTGCTTCCGTTGCATACCCGCTGGCATTTGAACAAAAATCTGACAATTTCTTTAGTTTAAATTTTGTTTTCATGTATTTACCTTGTCTAATTGTTACTTTCTTTCTCTACTTTAAACTCAGCTATTGTTTTTTTTTTTTAATTTGAATGAAAAGGGACACAATAAACTTAGTCACTGAGCTGTCCCTATTACACCTTCTCAGATGACACCGCCTGTACTTCGCCCGCATTAATAATCTGTCTAAGAATGAAGCGAACTAAGAAAACAATGCAACAACTACATACATGAGCGAGACAGCTTGAAATAAATCATGTAAGGTCTGATTCAGGATGAGGGAGGTTAAGGGGATAAAGTAAAGCAGAGGGGAGGTAGGGTTAAGGGGTAAAGTAGGGTACAGAAGAGGGGAGGGAGGCTTGTGAGATAAGGTAGTGTAGAGTAGGGGGAGGGAGGGTTACGGGGTAAGGTGTATCGGGGAAATGGAGGGTTAGGTGGTAAGGTAGAGAAGGGGGAAGAAGGGTTAGGGGGTAAGGTAGGGTAGGGGGAGGGAGAGTTAATGGGGTAAGGTAGGCTAGGGTTGTCGGAGGGAGGTTTGGTTGGTAAGGTAGGGGAAAGAAAGTTAGGGGGTAGGGTAGGGTAAAAAAGGGAGGGTTAGGGGGTAAGGTAGGGTAGGGTGAGGAGTGTTAAGGGTTAAGGTATGGTAGAGAAGGAGTAGACTGGGTTGGTTGGTAAGGTAGGGTATTGGTAGGATGAGTTAAGTGGTAAGTTAGAATAGGCGGGAAGCAGGATTAGGGGTAGTGTAGGTGGAAGCGAGGGTTACGGGGGAAGGTAGGATAGAGAGTAGCGGAGGGATGGTTATGACCTGTCTCTTTGTCCAGTAACAACTCCTTACATTGGTGTCCTAAAGACTGGTTAGCTGCAGAGCTAAGTCCACAGGGCAGGCCTCAGTCACCGCTGTAACGAAGCTAATAAGTATACTGATATATTTATTATATATTACCGCTGATACTTCGAGACAATGGTATAAAATGTACAAAGCGGACCTCCTAGAATGCTTCCAATATCAAAACTAAAGGAATGTTTTTACGTTGTTGTTGACATAATGCCACGAGAACAGGGTGCACTTATGCTCAGAGTTAGTCCGGTTTAAGACTATGTTGGGAAACTACTAATCCAGCCTCGAGGTACTGCACTACTAGGTCTTCTATATCAGTAAGAGCTACCACAACAGGGAACATGGCGATCCTAGATTCTGTTAACCAGCCTGTTTTGACGCAAAAAAATTTTTCTCAGAGAACCGACGTAGAGGTAGAACTACTAGTTCCCTGGCAGTTGATAGAACGCCGACACTGGTATTGCGACTGCAGGTCGCGGCAGGGGGCGCTTAGCCAACTATTTTGATGAAGCCCAGTTAGTTTCCATAGTCTGGCTGTCTAGTAGCAACTTGTTATTTTTCATTTGTCGGTGAATTTGATTAACTTTTTTTTACATATCTAGAAAAGTCTGGAGGGACACTTCTTTTCAGACAGGTAGCCATATACTCAGATGTCCCCGCCACCCTCCAAAGCCACGCCCACATTCTGGACCGAAGAGCCGGAGCACATCATCATCATCGAGTGCCGTTTCCGCAACGAAGGTTGGCTACCATGGAGCGCCATTCTGCTCTGTCTCTTGCTTTGATGATGCAGGTTGTCATAGAATGATTTGTCCATCTTTTGATGTAACTGGTCCATGTTAGTCTTGGTCTGCCTCTGTCTCTTTTACCTTGTATTTCCCCCTCCAGGATTACTTTTAGTTTGCTATTGTGTCTTTTACCATGCCCAAAAATCGCATTTGTCTTGTTTGAATTGTGCTTAGTAGTTCTCTTTTAATTTTTAGCTGTTTTAGACTTCATCGTTTGTTTTCTTTTCCTTCCGTCCAATTCTACATATTCTTCTATATATCCACATTTCAAAGGCTTCAATTCTATGTTCTCTTTTCTTGTCTAATGTCCATGTTTCTACACCATATAGGAATATTGAGAAGATGTAAAATTTTGCTATTCTTAGTTTTAGCCCTGGTATTATTTGTTTTGATGTTAGTATGTTGTTCATGACGTTAAAATTACTTTTTTGCCATTCCTATTCGAAGCACATACATTCACTTTATCATTTTTGATCAGAGGTCATGTTACCGTTGAGTCTTGCCAATGTTGCTAGTTCGTGAACTATATTCTGGAAATGTGTGCCCAAGAAGTTAGGGAAGAGATGGGAGAATTTGTGGGCATACAATAGTACCATGTTAAAGATGTTTTTTAAACCAAAACACGAGAAAGACTGCTGTTATTGGCCGTTGTTTTTGTTTAGTATACAGTTATGAACGTCATTTGTAGCATCCAACTTTGGCACTTTTTATTTTCTATTTTAAATTTATGATGGTGATGGAAAATGTAAAACTGAAATAAACAAACTAATAGGAATGGCAAAAAGTAATGTTAATGTCATGAAAAACATACTAACATGAAAACAAATAACACCAGGGCTTAAACTAAGAATAGCAAAATGTTATGTCTTCTCGACAACGCTATATGGTGCAGAAACATGGACATTAGACAAGAAAACAGAACAGAGAATTAAAGCCTTTGAAATGTGGCTATATATAAGAATAGGTAGAATTGAATAGAAGGAAAAGAAACAAACGATGAAGTCTTAAAACAACTAAAAATGAAAAGAGAACTACTAAACACAATTCAAACAAGACAAATGCGATTTTTTGGGCCATGTTTAAAGACACAACAGCCTACTAAAAATAATCCTGGAGGGGGAAATACAAGGTAAAAAATGCAGAGACAGACCAAGACTTAAATGTATGAGTAACATCAAAAGATGGACAAACCAGCCTATGACAATCTGCACCATCAAAGCAAGAGACAGGCAGAATGGCACTCAATGGTAGCCACCCTTCGATGCGGAGGTAGGGTTAGGGGGTAAGTAGGGTAGAGAAGAGGGGACGGAGGGTTGTGAGATAAGGTAGTGTAGAGTAGGGGGAGGGAGGGTTATGGGGTAAGGTAGAGTAGGGGGAAGGAGGGTTAGGGGGTAAGGTAGAGGAGGGGAAGGAGGGTTATGGGGTAAGGTAGGGTAGAGTAGAGGGAGGGTGAGGGGGTAGGGTAGGGTAGAGCTGGGGAGGGAGGGTTATTGGGTTAGGTAGAGCAGCGCGGAGTGAGTGTTATGGGTTAAGGTGGGGTAAAGTAAGCGGAGGAGGGTTAGGGGGTAAGGTGGGGTAAAGTAGAAGGGAGGGTTTGGAGAGTAAGGTAGGGTATGTTAGGAAGTGTTAGGGGTTAAGGTATGGTAGAGAGTAGGGGAGAGCAGGTTAGGACCTGTCTCTTTGTCCAGTAACAACTCCGTACATCGGTGTCCTAAAGACTGGTTGGCTGCAGAGCTAAGTCCACAGGGCAGGCCTCAGTCACCGCTGTAGCGAAGCTAATAAATATAACAACTCCTTACATTGGTGTCCTAAAGACTGGTTGGCTGCAGAGCTATGTCCACAGGGCAGGCCTCAGTCACCGCTGTAGCGAAGCTAATAAATAAACTGATATATTTATTATATATTACCGCTGATACTTCGAGACAGTGGTATAAAATGTACAGCGCGGACCTCCTAGAATGGTTCCAATACCAAAACTAAAGAAACGTTTTTACGTTGTTGTTGACTTAATGCCACGAGAGCAGGGTGCAATTTTGCTCAGAGTTAGTCTGGTTTAAGACCATGTTGGGAAACTACTAATCCAGCCTAGAGGTACTGCACTACTAGGTCTCCTATATCAGTAAGAGCTACCACAACAGGGAACATGGCGATCCTAGTTTCTGTTAACCAACCTGTTTTGACGCAAAGTATTACCTGAGAGAACCGACGAAGAGGTAGAACTGCTAGGTCCCTGGCAGTTGATAGAACGCCGACACTGGTATAGCGACGACAGGTCGGAGGCGCTTAACCAACTATTTTACGAAGCCCAGTTTCCATCTTCTGGCCGTCTAGTAGTAACTTGATTTTTTTCATTGGACGGTGACTTTGATTAATTTTTTTTTTTACATATCTAGAGAAGTCTGGAGGGACACTTATTTTCAGACAGGTAGCCGTGTACTTAGATATCCGCACCATACAGGTAGCCGTGTACTTAGATATCCGCACCATACAGGTAGCCATGTACTCAGATATCCGCACCATACAGGTAGCCGTGTACTTAGATATCCGCACCATACAGGTAGCCGTGTACTTAGATATCCGCACCATACAGGTAGCCGTGTACTTAGATATCCGCACCATACAGGTAGCCGTGTACTTAGATATCCGCACCATACACGTAGCCGTGTACTTAGATATCCGCACCATACAGGTAGCCGTGTACTTAGATATCCGCACCATACAGGTAGCCGTGTACTTAGATATCCGCACCATACACGTAGCCGTGTACTTAGATATCCGCACCATACAGGTAGCCGTGTACTTAGATATCCGCACCATACAGGTAGCCGTGTACTTAGATATCCGCACAATACAGGTAGCCGTGTACTTAGATATCCGCACCATACAGGTAGCCGTGTACTTAGATATCCGCACCATATAGGTAGCCATATACTCAGATGTCCCCCCCCCCCACGCCACGCCCCCCCTAATTTGTGGGCATACAATAGTACCATGTTAATGATGTTCTTTAAACCAAAACACGAGAAAGACTGCTGTTATTGACCGTTGTTTTTGTTTAGTATACAGTTATGAACGTCATTTGTAGCATCCAACTTTGGCACTTTTTATTTTCCTATTTTAAATTTATGATGGTGATGGAAAATGTAAAACTGAAATAAACAAACTAATAGGAATGGCAAAAGTAATGTTAATGTCATGAAAAACATACTAACATGAAAACAAATAACACCAGGGCTTAAACTAAGAATAGCAAAATGTTATGTCTTCTCGACATTGCTATATGGTGCAGAAACATGGACATTAGACAAGAAAACAGAACAGAGAATTAAAGCCTTTGAAATGTGGATATATAGAAGAATAGGTAGGATTGGATAGAAGAAAAGAAAACAAATGATGAAGTCTTAAAACAACTAAAAATGAAAAGAGAACTACTAAACACAATTCAAACAAGACAAATGCGATTTTTTGGGCCATGTTTAAAGACACAACAGCCTACTAAAAATAATCCTGGAGGGGGAAATACAAGGTATTTGAGGCAGAGACAGACCAAGACTAACATGGATGAGTAACATCAAAAGATGGACAAACCAGCCAATGACAACCTGCACCATCAAAGCAAGAGACAGAGCAGAATGGCACTCAATGGTAGCCACCCTTCGATGCGGAGATGGCACTCGATGATGATGATTTTAAATTCGTCACAATGACTTGTTTACAACAAAATAGTACTACTTGAGGTCATCATTTTGTAAAATTGTTATTGTAAGCCTATTCTTTCTAATGAGAAAGTCTTTCAATATGTCTTCATTGTTTTTATAATTATCCAAGGTATCCTAAGAATTTTTTCTGTAACATTTCTAATTTAGGTATACCTTTATATAAAGCTGTCTTGCGCCTGTTTGTATCTTTATTATATAAAGCTGTCTTGCGCCTGTTTTATATTTTTTTTAATATATAGCTGTCTAGTGCCTTTTTTTCCCCACCGATCGTTATAATGTATATGTTGATAGCTTGAATGCCGCGTTTGATGCGAGTCGTTGGTTGTTACATCCATGTTCATGAAGTGGCGCGCTGCATGGTTTTTATGAATCAGAAAATTAGAATAGCTTGGATTGACGCTACATGATATCTATCATCGCAGAGAAACATCTTATGCATAGTACATGAATTCCCATCTTCTGCTAGCAATACCAAAATGGTCGCTCACGAAAAGACATAAAAGAAAACTAATCTTTACAGAGATGAGAAAAGTATGGACTTATCAATCAGATGAGACGGACTTTTAAATGATGTTGTAAGAGAGAGAGAGCGAGAGAGAGAGAGACAGAGACAGAGACAGAGAGACAGAAAGAGAGACAGGCACAGAGAGACACAGAGAGATACCCACATAGAGAGACAGAGAGAGACAGTGAGAGGGAGATAGAGAAAGACAGAGGCAGAGAGAGAGACAGAGAAAGACAGAGTGAGAGAGACAGAGAGAGACAGAAAGAGAGTGAGACAGAGACAGAGAGAGACAGTGAGAGAGACAGTGAGAGAGACAGAAAGAGAGTGAGACAGAGAAAGACAGAGGCAGAGAGAGACAGAGAAAGACAGAGTGAGAGAAACAGTGAGAGAGACAGAAAGAGAGTGAGAGACAGAGAGACAGAGAACGTATGTATTGAATCAATTCTAAACTACATACAGAGACAACAAACCAACTATTAAACTAATATGGAAAGAATACCAAACGATTATAAAGCATATACAATGTATATTAAAAGTACAGATGGAAGGAAAGCCCGCTGCAGGCCCAAATTTTGAGATGGACTAACAACATCAGTTAAACGCTCAACATCAATTGACATCAAATGTTGAGTCTGCAAAAATGGCTAGAACTAGACTAGAACTTTGTACCTCCCTCGACATACGAGAGGTTATAAGAAGAAGTAGAGAGAGAGTGGGAGAGAGAGAGTCACTTACTGCAAACAACAAATACTGCTTAGTTTAGCTATGGTCTCTAGCCATCAATAACGGATATTGCTTAGTTTAGCTATGGTCTCTAACCACCAACAACGGATATTGCTTAGTTTATCTATGATCTCGAACCATCAATAACGGATATTTCTTAGTTCAGCTAAGGTCTCGAACCATCAATAACGGATATTGCTTAGTTTAGCTATCGTCTCTAACCATCAATAACGGATATTGCTTAGTTTAGCTATCGTCTCTAACCACCAAAAACGGATATTACTTAGTTTAGCTATCGTCTCTAACCATCAATAACGGATATTGCTTAGTTTAGCTATCGTCTCTAACCACAAAAAACGGATATTGCTTAGCATAGCTATGGTCTCTAACCACCAACAACGGATGTTGCTTAGAAGGGATTATGAAAATATTCACAATTGCCTCACAAAAATTAATGTAAATATATGGCATTATATTGTTTAATCCAAACTGGGGTTACTCACACAATGCGTCTTCCCAGCAGCAACTTACAGAAGTGGAACCTGCTTCTACACTATTCAAGCACCTAAAGAAAGGGATTATTTAAGATAAAGAAAGAAAGAAAGAAAGAAAGAGAGAGAGAATGAACGAACGAAAGGAAGAAAGAAAGAAAGAAAGAGAGAAAGAAAGAAAGAAAGAAAGAAAGAGAGAAAGAAAGAAAGAAAGGAAAGAAAGAAAGAAAAAGAAAGAAAGAAAGAAAGAAAGAAAGAGAGAAAGAAAGAAAGAAAGAAAGGAAGGAAGAAAGAAAGAGAGAAAGAGAGAAAGAAAGAAATGAAGGAAGAGAGAGAGAAAGAAAGAAAGAAAGAAAGAAAGAGAGAGAGAAAGAAAGAAAGGAAGAAAGAAAGAAAGACAGACAGACAGAAAGGAAGAAAGAAAGAAAGAACGAGAGAAAGAAATAAAGAAAGAAAGGAAGAAAGACAGAAAGAAAGAAAGAAAGAAAGGAAGAAAGAAACAAAGAGAAAAAGAATCCCTCTTCTGTAGATGCAGATACAGAAGAATTATCAAAATATGTTGAATAAACATAAGAAATATCAAATGCATCGTATGGGAATAGACAAAAATGTAACGAAGATAATGAATTCAAATGAACAAAAGCACACATGCTTTAGCCACATGGGATGGAGAGATCACTAATAAAATATACAGTTCTTGAAAGAGATAGAGACAGCAAGAAAGAAGGAGAGAAAGTGAGAGACAGAGAAAGAGGTGGGCTATCTAGAGGGGCAAAGGGACAAAGACATTAATGGCCCTATACAGAGCATACTCATTGAGAGAATAACCATAGAACATAGTTAGACAATTAGAAATAATCAGACTGCTTCTTCATCTCTGCTATTTGCACAGTCAAGGCACCACACACTAATCAAAGCAGATTTCATTAATCTAAAAAAAAATCATTCCATTTTATTTTTATGAAACAAAACATTATTGGAAACAAAATTCTTACATGAGTGGTAAAAGATAATTCAGTGTCAGATGTTAATTAAGTTCAAAGCACTTTTTGATAAAATGATTAGTATCTTCTTCTTTTCTTATCCTTTTAACTTCAACAAACACTTTCCAAGCCTCCCTGTTTCTTATAATTCTCGTAAAATAATTCCAAATCTTCCCCATTTTCTTCGTCTCTGCTTTTAGTTATCTTCTCGAAATATATTTTTTTTGCCTTCCTCTTTTTCTCCTTTCATGGGGATTCCAAAAATCGCCTATCTCTTTGTCCACTGGTATTTGACTGCTACATTCCTATAAAGATGATTTGAATGATGCATTAAAAAAAATTAAAACCACTTGTTGGTCCATGAGTTTGATATGAGAAGTCATGTCTGGGTACACTCATGTTAATGTATGACCACATGGTCAACCCGAGGAATTACTCTTAGAGCCAGCATTAAGATATGGAGAACCGCATCAACTGTCTTGATTTACGGGTTATGATGGAAATGACGAGCATAGTTTAAACTAGAGACACTGCAACATTAGGCCTTCTCAATCAACGGACTTTGTTGAGATTATTATTGTGATCGATATCCCTTTATACTAGAGACACTGCAACATTAGGCCTTCTCAATCAACGGACTTTGTTGAGATTATTATTGTGATCGATATCCCTTTATACTAGAGACACTGCAACATTAGGCCTTCTCAATCAACGGACTATGTTGAGATTATTATTGTGATCGATATCCCTTTATCCGGTAAGTTTTAGTTTCAACTGATACCACGGGGGGAGTTGAACCATATGCCTAGTATGTCCATTAATTCTCCGATCTCTTCCCGAACTTCTTGGGCACACGTTTCCAGAAAGAAACTCACAAACTAGAAACATTGACAAGACTCAATGGTAACATGACCTCTGACCAGAAATGATAAAAGTGAATATATGTGCTTCGGCTCTTCGGTCTAGAATGTGGGCGGGGCGCGGGAGGATAATGTTCTTCTTGGTCGTCTGTGGGTCGCTGACCTTGCCGAGGCGAGTGAAGGTCGCCATTACATGCGTCAAGAATTGTGAGACATCAGGATCATAATCACTGCCCTCTGGACACACCCCTAAGTGCTCAGATCTTCTCCTCAAAATGTTCATCAGGACATATCGACTGTCTGTGACAGTTCGGTCTTGGTTGACGATTTCTTTCATTACAACCAGTCTATCCTGGTGTTGATTTTGTCGTCATCTGCGAATGAGCCTACTAGGAGAACTATGACATCAGTAGTGAGTGAGCATCATTAACATTTCATTTAAGAGTGATTTGTTCCTGTCAAGTAATGAGTGTGCATCATTAACATTTCATTTAAGAGTGATTTGTTCCTGTCAAGTAGTGAGTGAGCATCATTAATATTTCATTTAAGGGTGACTTGTTCCAGTCAAGGTACTGCATCACACTAGAACCAAAATTACATTTATCCATTAAAGGACATTGCTATCCGGTATTTTCTCTCGTTGTCGTCCGCGATCTCTCTTTCCTTTTATTTTGCCAGTATTTTACCAAGTATTCTAATTTCCTTTTTTTTATGATGTGCCAGAATACAAATTTTGATTGTTTCTTTCTGATGTTTTTTAGGAGGCTTTTTCCCTTTTTGTGTAGGCCTCTGATAATGTCACTCTCATAGAAAGTTTTTAATTCCTTCGCATTATTTTTTCGTTCAGTTTCTTCATCGCGACTGGCTGCATTGAAAAAAACAAACAAATGAAATACTTACTGTGAACGGTAAAAGAGAGCAAATTAAACTAAAATTATATGGGCACCTTACAATATAGACAGGTTTTGCAAGGGCCATTTTTTCTGAGCACAGCACTAGGCAGAAGAAGACAACACAGACAGAGCAAGCAGTTGTAAGACGAATAAGAGAATTGATAGAATTGACATCCGTCACGTCATGACGTACGACTCCACTTTCACGTCCATCCATAAGGGCATGCCTGGAATAACAATTGGAGGTCATAATATAAATTATCTAAGGTATGCTGATGATACAGTATTAATCGCTAAGAGTGAAAATGAGTTACAAGAAATGTTGGACATTATAGTGAAAAAATGCAAAAAATAAAGGACTCAGCATTAATAACAAAAAGACTGAAGTAATGGTAACAAGAAATAAAAAGACATCACCTCAGTGCAAAATAAAGACAAGTGGAAGAATGTTAATACAGGTAAATGAATTTAAATATTTGGGAACTTTGTTAACCTCAGACGGAAGATGTACAAAAGAGGTAAGATGCAGAATGGCTCAGGCAAAAGCAGCTTTCCAGTAAACGAGGAAGATACTATGCAATCCATTTTTGACAATAGAAACAAGAAAAAGAGTTCTTAAATGTTATGTAGAGCCAGTCTTAACATATGGATGTGAATCATGGAGAATAGGACAACAGACAAGAAAATCACTGGAGTCTGTAGAAATGCGGTTTTACAGAAGAATGTTGAAAATACCTTGGACAGCTAAGAAGAGTAATGAAAATGTTCTGAGAGATGTCAAAGCAAAAAGAGAGCTAATTTTCAATATTAGGAAGAGACAATCATCATTTGTGGCCATGTAATGAGAAGAGAACACCTGGAATATATTGTAACAACAGGAAAAATTGAGGAACGAAGAGATAGAGGGAAGCAAAAAGAAAAGATACCAGACAGCTTAAGAGAATGTCTTGTCAGAAGGTGAACAACAGAAATGATAAATAACTGTCGAGATCGAACGTTGTAGAGAGTCATGATCACCTACGCCAGTAGGCCCGGTGCTTGATGATGATGATGATACACTGTACACTATACTAAGTCTTTATCTTAAACAAAATTATGTGTCTTGTCTGTTTACTCTCATTCTCATTATTCTTGTCCGGTATCAAGATTTCGAGTAACGAAAAAAACTAAAAATTATCATCGACTCATAGCTGATTGTTAACGCCATGATCAATGAACCAGAAATAATTCGTCTCCCTTCTTTCAGCTGTTGCTATGAAAACAAAAACTACAGGTATAGCCAAGCGCTAATGGATCGTAGAGAGAAGACACAACTAATACTCAACTGCGTTCTGCAGTCATATACTGTAGTTTGTAGTAAACCATACCACAATTTACGCCCATTTAACGCCATCTAACAGCCGATTAAGAAGAGCTAAAAACAGACGAAATTAAATAAAAAATGACACTCCTTCAACCCAAATGCGCCTCAACATAATGGATCTATCGTCTAACCACTCCAACCAGTCTCCAACATTGATCACTATTGATTGATGGCGCATATCTCTCGGGGCCATTGTGTAGATAGTTGCAAGGTTATTGTGTGGTTAGTTGCAAGGTTATTGTGTGGTTAGTTGCAAGGTTATTGTGTGGTTAGTTGCAAGGTTATTGTGTTGTTAGTTGCAAGGTTATTGTGTGGATAGTTGCAAGGTTATTGTGTGGTTAGTTGCACAGTTATTTTTTAGTTAGTTGCAAAGTTATGTTTAGTTAGTTGCAAAGTTATTGTGTAGTTAGTTGCAAGGTTATTGTGTGGTTAGTTGCACAGTTATTGTTTAGTTAGTTGCAACGTTATTGTGTAGTTAGTTGCAAGGTTATTGTGTGGATAGTTGTAAGGTTATTGTTTAGTTAGTTGCAAAGTTATGTTTAGTTAGTTGCAAAGTTATGTTTAGTTAGTTGCAAAGTTATTGTGTGGTTAGTTGCAAGGTTATTGAGTGGATAGTTGCAAGGTTATTGTGTGGTTAGTTGCAGTTTATAGTGTTGTTAGTTGCAAGGTTAGTGTGTGGTTAGTTGCAAGGTTATTGTGTGGTTAGTTGCAAGGTTATTGTGTAGGTAGTTGCAAGGTTATTGTGTGGTTAGTTGCAAGGTTATTGTGTGGTTAGTTGCAAGGTTATTGTGTGGTTAGTTGCAAGGTTATTGTGTAGATAGTTGCAAGGTTATTGTGTGGTTAGTTGCAAAGTTTTTGTGTAGTTAGTTGCAAGGTTATTGTGTAGATAGTTGCAAGGTTATTGTGTGGTTAGTTGCAAAGTTATTGTGTAGTTAGTTGCAAGGTTATTGTGTAGAAAGTTGCAAGGTTATTGTGTAGTTAGTTACAAGGTTATTGTGTGGTTAGTTGCAAGTTTATTGTGTGGTTAGTTGCAAGGTTATTGTGTAGATAGTTGCAAGGTTATTGTGTGGTTAGTTGCAACGTTATTGTGTAGTTAGTTGCAACGTTATTGTGTGGTTAGTTGCAACGTTATTGTGTAGTTAGTTACAAAGTTATTGTGTAGTTGATTGCAAGGATATTATGAAGTTAGTTGCAAGGTTAATGTGTAGTTAGTTGCAACGTTATTGTGTAGTTAGTTGCAAGGTTATTGTGTAGTTAGTTGCAAGGTTATTGTGTAGTTAGTTGCAACGTTATTGTGTAGTTAGTTGCAACGTTATGGTGTAGTTAGTTGCAAGGTTATTGTGTAGTTAGTTGCAAGGTTATTGTGTAGTTAGTTGCAACGTTATTGTGTAGTTAGTTGCAACGTTATTGTGTAGTTAGTTGCAACATTATTGTGTAGTTAGTTGCCACGTTATTGTGTAGTTAGTTGCAAGGTTATTGTGTAGTTAGTTGCAACGTTATTGTGTAGATAGTTGCAAGGTTATTATGTGGCAAGGTTATTGTGTTGTTAGTTGCAAGGTTATTGTGTGGTTAGTTGCAAAGTTTTTGTGTAGATAGTTGCAAGGTTATTGTGTAGATAGTTGCAAGGTTATTGTGTGGTTAGTTGCAAAGTTACTGTGTGGATAGTTGCAATGTTATTGTGTAGAAAGTTGCAAGGTTATTGTGTAGATAGTTGCAAGGTTATTGTGTGGTTAGTTGCAAGTTTATTGTGTGGTTAGTTGCAAGGTTATTGTGTAGATAGTTGCAAGGTTATTGTGTGGTTAGTTGCAACGTTATTGTGTGGTTAGTTGCAACGTTATTGTGTGGTTAGTTGCAACGTTATTGTGTAGATAGTTACAAAGTTATTGTGTAGTTGATTGCAAGGATATTATGAAGTTAGTTGCAAGGTTAATGTGTAGTTTGTTGCAACCTTATTGTGTAGTTAGTTGCAACGTTATTATGTAGTTAGTTGCAAGGTTAATGTGTAGTTGGTTGCAAAGTTATTGTGTAGTTAGTTGCAAGGTTATTGTGTAGTTAGTTGCAAGGTTATTGTGTAGTTAGTTGCAAGGTTAATGTCTAGTTAGTTGCAACGTTATTGTGTAGTTATTTGCAAGGTTATTGTGTAGTTAGTTGCAAGGTTATTGTGTAGTTAGTTGCAACGTTATTGTGTAGTTAGTTGCAACGTTATTGTGTAGTTAGTTGCAAGGTTATTGTGTAGTTAGTTGCAAGGTTATTGTGTAGTTAGTTGCAACGTTATTGTGTAGTTAGTTGCAACGTTATTGTGTAGTTAGTTGCAACATTATTATGTAGTTAGTTGCCACGTTATTGTGTAGTTAGTTGCAAGGTTATTGTATAGTTAGTTGCAACGTTATTGTGTAGTTAGTTGCAACGTTATTGTGTAGTTAGTGGCAACGTTATTGTGCAGTTAGTTGCAACGTTATTGTGTAGTTAGTTGCAAGGTTATTGTGTAGTTTGTTGCAAGGTTATTGTGTAGTTAGTTGCAACGTTATTGTGTAGTTAGTTGCAACATTATTGTGTAGTTAGTTGCAACATTATTGTGTAGTTAGTTTCAACGTTATTGTGTAGTTAGTTGCAAGGTTATTGTGTAGTTAGTTGCAACGTTATTGTGTAGTTAGTTGCAACGTTATTGTGTAGTTAGTTGCAACGTTATTGTGCAGTTAGTTGCAACGTTATTGTGTAGTTAGTTGCAAGGTTATTGTGTAGTTAGTTGCAAGGTTATTGTGTAGTTAGTTGCAAGGTTATTGTGTAGTTAGTTGCAAGGTTATTGTGTAGTTAGTTGCAAGGTTATTGTGTAGTTAGTTGCAACGTTATTGTGTAGTTAGTTGCAAGGTTATTGTGTAGTTAGTTGCAAGGTTATTGTGTAGTTAGTTGCAACGTTATTGTGTAGTTAGTTGCAAGGTTATTGTGTAGTTAGTTGCAAGGTTATTGTGTAGTTAGTTGCAAGGTTATTGTGTAGTTAGTTGCAACGTTATTGTGTAGTTAGTTTCAACGTTATTGTGTAGTTAGTTGCAACATTATTGTGTAGTTAGTTGCAAGGTTAATGTGTAGTTAGTTGCAAGGTTATTGTGTAGTTAGTTGCAAAGTTAATGTGTAGTTAGTTGCAAGGTTAATGTGTAGTTAGTTGCAACATTATTGTATAGTTAGTTGCAACGTTATTGTGTATTTAGTTGCAACATTATTGTGTAGTTAGTTGCAACGTTATTGTGTAGTTAGTTGCAACGTTATTGTGTAGTTAGTTGCAACGTTATTGTGTAGTTAGTTGCAAGGTTAATGTGTAGTTAGTTGCAAGGTTATTGTGTAGTTAGTTGCAAGGTTAATGTGTAGTTAGTTGCAAGGTTATTGTGTAGTTAGTTGCAAGGTTATTGTGTGGATAGTTGCAAGGTTATTGTGTGGTTAGTTGCACAGTTATTTTTTAGTTAGTTGCAAAGTTATGTTTAGTTAGTTGCAAAGTTATTGTGTAGTTAGTTGCAAGGTTATTGTGTGGTTAGTTGCACAGTTATTGTTTAGTTAGTTGCAAAGTTATGTTTAGTTAGTTGCAAAGTTATTGTGTAGTTAGTTGCACAGTTATTGTTTAGTTAGTTGCAAAGTTATGTTTAGTTAGTTGCAACGTTATTGTGTAGTTAGTTGCAAGGTTATTGTGTGGATAGTTGTAAGGTTATTGTTTAGTTAGTTGCAAAGTTATGTTTAGTTAGTTGCAAAGTTATTGTGTGGTTAGTTGCAAGGTTATTGAGTGGATAGTTGCAAGGTTATTGTGTGGTTAGTTGCAAGGTTATAGTGTTGTTAGTTGCAAGGTTATTGTGTGGTTAGTTGCAAGGTTATTGTGTGGTTAGTTGCAAGGTTATTGTGTAGGTAGTTGCAAGGTTATTGTGTGGTTAGTTGCAAGGTTATTGTGTGGTTAGTTGCAAGGTTATTGTGTGGTTAGTTGCAAGGTTATTGTGTAGATAGTTGCAAGGTTATTGTGTGGTTAGTTGCAAAGTTTTTGTGTAGTTAGTTGCAAGGTTATTGTGTAGATAGTTGCAAGGTTATTGTGTGGTTAGTTGCAAAGTTATTGTGTAGTTAGTTGCAAGGTTATTGTGTAGATAGTTGCAAGGTTATTGTGTAGTTAGTTGCCACGTTATTGTGTAGATAGTTGCAAGGTTATTGTGTGGTTAGTTGCAAAGTTACTGTGTGGATAGTTGCAAGGTTATTGTGTAGAAAGTTGCAAGGTTATTGTGTAGTTAGTTACAAGGTTATTGTGTGGTTAGTTGCAAGTTTATTGTGTGGTTAGTTGCAAGGTTATTGTGTAGATAGTTGCAAGGTTATTGTGTGGTTAGTTGCAACGTTATTGTTTAGTTAGTTGCAACGTTATTGTGTGGTTAGTTGCAACGTTATTGTGTAGTTAGTTACAAAGGTATTGTGTAGTTGATTGCAAGGATATTATGAAGTTAGTTGCAAGGTTAATGTGTACTTAGTTGCAACGTTATTGTGTAGTTAGTTGCAACGTTATAATGTAGTTAGTTGCAAGGTTAATGTGTAGTTGGTTGCAAAGTTATTGTGTAGTTATTTGCAAGGTTAATGTGTAGTTAGTTGCAAGGTTAATGTGTAGTTAGTTGCAACGTTATTGTGTAGTTAGTTGCAAGGTTATTGTGTAGTTAGTTGCAAGGTTATTGTGTAGTTAGTTGCAACGTTATTGTGTAGTTAGTTGCAACGTTATTGTGTAGTTAGTTGCAAGGTTATTGTGTAGTTAGTTGCAAGGTTATTGTGTAGTTAGTTGCAACGTTATTGTGTAGTTAGTTGCAACGTTATTGTGTAGTTAGTTGCAACATTATTGTGTAGTTAGTTGCCACGTTATTGTGTAGTTAGTTGCAAGGTTATTGTGTAGTTAGTTGCAACGTTATTGTGTAGATAGTTGCAAGGTTATTGTGTGGCAAGGTTATTGTGTTGTTAGTTGCAAGGTTATTGTGTGGTTAGTTGCAAGGTTATTGTGTGGTTAGTTGTAAGGTTATTGTGTAGGTAGTTGCAAGGTTATTGTGTGGTTAGTTGCAAGGTTATTGTGTGGTTAGTTGCAAGGTTATTGTGTGGTTAGTTGCAAGGTTATTGTGTAGATAGTTGCAAGGTTATTGTGTGGTTAGTTGCAAAGTTTTTGTGTAGTTAGTTGCAAGGTTATTGTGTAGATAGTTGCAAGGTTATTGTGTGGTTAGTTGCAAAGTTATTGTGTAGTTAGTTGCAACGTTATTGTGTAGATAGTTGCAAGGTTATTGTGTGGTTAGTTGCAAAGTTTTTGTGTAGATAGTTGCAAGGTTATTGTGTAGATAGTTGCAAGGTTATTGTGTGGTTAGTTGCAAAGTTACTGTGTGGATAGTTGCAATGTTATTGTGTAGAAAGTTGCAAGGTTATTGTGTAGATAGTTGCAAGGTTATTGTGTGGTTAGTTGCAAGTTTATTGTGTGGTTAGTTGCAAGGTTATTGTGTAGATAGTTGCAAGGTTATTGTGTGGTTAGTTGCAACGTTATTGTGTGGTTATTTGCGACGTTATTGTGTGGTTAGTTGCAACGTTATTGTGTAGATAGTTACAAAGTTATTGTGTAGTTGATTGCAAGGATATTATGAAGTTAGTTGCAAGGTTAATGTATAGTTTGTTGCAACGTTATTGTGTAGTTAGTTGCAACGTTATTATGTAGTTAGTTGCAAGGTTAATGTGTAGTTGGTTGCAAAGTTATTGTGTAGTTAGTTGCAAGATTAATGTGTAGTTAGTTGCAAGGTTATTGTGTAGTTAGTTGCAAGGTTAATTTCTAGTTAGTTGCAACGTTATTGTGTAGTTAGTTGCAAGGTTATTGTGTAGTTAGTTGCAAGGTTATTGTATAGTTAGTTGCAACGTTATTGTGTAGTTAGTTGCAACGTTATTGTGTAGTTAGTTGCAAGGTTATTGTGTAGTTAGTTGCAAGGTTATTGTGTAGTTAGTTGCAACGTTATTGTGTAGTTATTTGCAACGTTATTGTGTAGTTAGTTGCAACATTATTGTGTAGTTAGTTGCCACGTTATTGTGTAGTTAGTTGCAAGGTTATTGTTTAGTTAGTTGCAACGTTATTGTGTAGTTAGTTGCAACGTTATTGTGTAGTTAGTGGCAACGTTATTGTGCAGTTAGTTGCAACGTTATTGTGTAGTTAGTTGCAAGGTTATTGTGTAGTTTGTTGCAAGGTTATTGTGTAGTTAGTTGCAACGTTATTGTGTAGTTAGTTGCAACATTATTGTGTAGTTAGTTGCAACATTATTGTGTAGTTAGTTGCAACGTTATTGTGTAGTTAGTTGCAAGGTTATTGTGTAGTTAGTTGCAACGTTATTGTGTAGTTAGTTGCAACATTATTGTGTAGTTAGTTGCCACGTTATTGTGTAGTTAGTTGCAAGGTTATTGTATAGTTAGTTGCAACGTTATTGTGTAGTTAGTTGCAACGTTATTGTGTAGTTAGTGGCAACGTTATTGTGCAGTTAGTTGCAACGTTATTGTGTAGTTAGTTGCAAGGTTATTGTGTAGTTTGTTGCAAGGTTATTGTGTAGTTAGTTGCAACGTTATTGTGTAGTTAGTTGCAACATTATTGTGTAGTTAGTTGCAACATTATTGTGTAGTTAGTTGCAACGTTATTGTGTAGTTAGTTGCAAGGTTATTGTGTAGTTAGTTGCAAGGTTATTGTGTAGTTAGTTGCAAGGTTATTGTGTAGTTAGTTGCAACGTTATTGTGTAGTTAGTTTCAACGTTATTGTGTAGTTAGTTGCAAGGTTATTGTGTGGTTAGTTGCACAGTTATTGTTTAGTTAGTTGCAAAGTTATGTTTAGTTAGTTGCAAAGTTATTGTGTAGTTAGTTGCACAGTTATTGTTTAGTTAGTTGCAAAGTTATGTTTAGTTAGTTGCAACGTTATTGTGTAGTTAGTTGCAAGGTTATTGTGTGGATAGTTGTAAGGTTATTGTTTAGTTAGTTGCAAAGTTATGTTTAGTTAGTTGCAAAGTTATTGTGTGGTTAGTTGCAAGGTTATTGAGTGGATAGTTGCAAGGTTATTGTGTGGTTAGTTGCAAGGTTATAGTGTTGTTAGTTGCAAGGTTATTGTGTGGTTAGTTGCAAGGTTATTGTGTGGTTAGTTGCAAGGTTATTGTGTAGGTAGTTGACGGGTTATTGTGTGGTTAGTTGCAAGGTTATTGTGTGGTTAGTTGCAAGGTTATTGTGTGGTTAGTTGCAAGGTTATTGTGTAGATAGTTGCAAGGTTATTGTGTGGTTAGTTGCAAAGTTTTTGTGTAGTTAGTTGCAAGGTTATTGTGTAGATAGTTGCAAGGTTATTGTGTGGTTAGTTGCAACGTTATTGTGTAGTTAGTTGCAACGTTATTGTGTGGTTAGTTGCAACGTTATTGTGTAGTTAGTTACAAAGTTATTGTGTAGTTGATTGCAAGGATATTATGAAGTTAGTTGCAAGGTTAATGTGTACTTAGTTGCAACGTTATTGTGTAGTTAGTTGCAACGTTATTATGTAGTTAGTTGCAAGGTTAATGTGTAGTTGGTTGCAAAGTTATTGTGTAGTTAGTTGCAAGGTTAATGTGTAGTTAGTTGCAAGGTTATTGTGTAGTTAGTTGCAAGGTTAATGTGTAGTTAGTTGCAACGTTATTGTGTAGTTAGTTGCAAGGTTATTGTGTAGTTAGTTGCAAGGTTATTGTGTAGTTAGTTGCAACGTTATTGTGTAGTTAGTTGCAACGTTATTGTGTAGTTAGTTGCAAGGTTATTGTGTAGTTAGTTGCAATGTTATTGTGTAGTTAGTTGCAACGTTATTGTGTAGTTAGTTGCAACGTTATTGTGTAGTTAGTTGCAACATTATTGTGTAGTTAGTTGCCACGTTATTGTGTAGTTAGTTGCAAGGTTATTGTGTAGTTAGTTGCAACGTTATTGTGTAGATAGTTGCAAGGTTATTGTGTGGCAAGGTTATTGTGTTGTTAGTTGCAAGGTTATTGTGTGGTTAGTTGCAAGGTTATTGTGTGGTTAGTTGCAAGGTTATTGTGTAGGTAGTTGCAAGGTTATTGTGTGGTTAGTTGCAAGGTTATTGTGTGGTTAGTTGCAAGGTTATTGTGTGGTTAGTTGCAAAGTTACTGTGTGGATAGTTGCATGTTTATTGTGTAGAAAGTTGCAAGGTTATTGTGTAGTTAGTTACAAGGTTATTGTGTGGTTAGTTACAAAGTTATTGTGTAGTTGATTGCAAGGATATTATGAAGTTAGTTGCAAGGTTAATGTGTACTTAGTTGCAACGTTATTGTGTAGTTAGTTGCAACGTTATTATGTAGTTAGTTGCAAGGTTATTGTGTAGTTAGTTGCAAGGTTATTGTGTAGTTAGTTGCAAGGTTATTGTGTAGTTAGTTGCAACGTTATTGTGTAGTTAGTTTCAACGTTTTTGTGTAGTTAGTTGCAACATTATTGTGTAGTTAGTTGCAAGGTTAATGTGTAGTTAGTTGCAAGGTTATTGTGTAGTTAGTTGCAAAGTTAATGTGTAGTTAGTTGCAAGGTTAATGTGTAGTTAGTTGCAACATTATTGTATAGTTAGTTGCAACGTTATTGTGTAGTTAGTTGCAACATTATTGTGTAGTTAGTTGCAACGTTATTGTGTAGTTAGTTGCAACGTTATTGTGTAGTTAGTTGCAACGTTATTGTGTAGTTAGTTGCAACGTTATTGTGTAGTTAGTTGCAAGGTTAATGTGTAGTTAGTTGCAAGGTTATTGTGTAGTTAGTTGCAAGGTTAATGTGTAGTTAGTTGCAAGGTTATTGTGTAGTTAGTTGCAAGGTTAATGTGTAGTTAGTTGCAACGTTATTGTGTAGTTAGTTGCAAGGTTAATGTGTAGTTAGTTGCAAGGTTATTGTGTAGTTAGTTGCAAGGTTAATGTGTAGTTAGTTGCAAGGTTATTGTGTAGTTAGTTGCAACGTTATTGTGTAGTTAGTTGCAAGGTTATTGTGTGGTTAGTTGCACAGTTATTTTTAGTTAGTTGCAAAGTTATGTTTAGTTAGTTGCAAAGTTATTGTGTAGTTAGTTGCAAGGTTATTGTGTGGTTAGTTGCACAGTTATTGTTTAGTTAGTTGCAAAGTTATGTTTAGTTAGTTGCAAAGTTATTGTGTAGTTAGTTGCACAGTTATTGTTTAGTTAGTTGCAAAGTTATGTTTAGTTAGTTGCAACGTTATTGTGTAGTTAGTTGCAAGGTTATTGTGTGGATAGTTGTAAGGTTATTGTTTAGTTAGTTGCAAAGTTATGTTTAGTTAGTTGCAAAGTTATTGTGTGGTTAGTTGCAAGGTTATTGAGTGGATAGTTGCAAGGTTATTGTGTGGTTAGTTGCAAGGTTATAGTGTTGTTAGTTGCAAGGTTATTGTGTGGTTAGTTGCAAGGTTATTGTGTGGTTAGTTGCAAGGTTATTGTGTAGGTAGTTGCAAGGTTATTGTGTGGTTAGTTGCAAGGTTATTGTGTGGTTAGTTGCAAGGTTATTGTGTGGTTAGTTGCAAGGTTATTGTGTAGATAGTTGCAAGGTTATTGTGTGGTTAGTTGCAAAGTTTTTGTGTAGTTAGTTGCAAGGTTATTGTGTAGATAGTTGCAAGGTTATTGTGTGGTTAGTTGCAAAGTTATTGTATAGTTAGTTGCAAGGTTATTGTGTAGATAGTTGCAAGGTTATTGTGTATTTAGTTGCCACGTTATTGTGTATATAGTTGCAAGGTTATTGTGTGGTTAGTTGCAAAGTTTTTGTGTAGATAGTTGCAAGGTTATTGTGTAGATAGTTGCAAGGTTATTGTGTGGTTAGTTGCAAAGTTACTGTGTGGATAGTTGCATGGTTATTGTGTAGAAAGTTGCAAGGTTATTGTGTAGTTAGTTACAAGGTTATTGTGTGGTTAGTTGCAAGTTTATTGTGTGGTTAGTTGCAAGGTTATTGTGTAGATAGTTGCAAGGTTATTGTGTGGTTAGTTGCAACGTTATTGTGTAGTTAGTTGCAACGTTATTGTGTGGTTAGTTGCAACGTTATTGTGTAGTTAGTTACAAAGTTATTGTGTAGTTGATTGCAAGGATATTATGAAGTTAGTTGCAAGGTTAATGTGTACTTAGTTGCAACGTTATTGTGTAGTTAGTTGCAACGTTATTATGTAGTTAGTTGCAAGGTTAATGTGTAGTTGGTTGCAAAGTTATTGTGTAGTTAGTTGCAAGGTTAATGTGTAGTTAGTTGCAAGGTTATTGTGTAGTTAGTTGCAAGGTTAATGTGTAGTTAGTTGCAACGTTATTGTGTAGTTAGTTGCAAGGTTATTGTGTAGTTAGTTGCAAGGTTATTGTGTAGTTAGTTGCAACGTTATTGTGTAGTTAGTTGCAACGTTATTGTGTAGTTAGTTGCAAGGTTATTGTGTAGTTAGTTGCAAGGTTATTGTGTAGTTAGTTGCAACGTTATTGTGTAGTTAGTTGCAACGTTATTGTGTAGTTAGTTGCAACATTATTGTGTAGTTAGTTGCCACGTTATTGTGTAGTTAGTTGCAAGGTTATTGTGTAGTTAGTTGCAACGTTATTGTGTAGATAGTTGCAAGGTTATTGTGTGGCAAGGTTATTGTGTTGTTAGTTGCAAGGTTATTGTGTGGTTAGTTGCAAGGTTATTGTGTGGTTAGTTGCAAGGTTATTGTGTAGGTAGTTGCAAGGTTATTGTGTGGTTAGTTGCAAGGTTATTGTGTGGTTAGTTGCAAGGTTATTGTGTGGTTAGTTGCAAGGTTATTGTGTAGATAGTTGCAAGGTTATTGTGTGGTTAGTTGCAAAGTTTTTGTGTAGTTAGTTGCAAGGTTATTGTGTAGATAGTTGCAAGGTTATTGTGTGGTTAGTTGCAAAGTTATTGTGTAGTTAGTTGCAACGTTATTGTGTAGATAGTTGCAAGGTTATTGTGTGGTTAGTTGCAAAGTTATGTTTAGTTAGTTGCAACGTTATTGTGTAGTTAGTTGCAAGGTTATTGTGTGGATAGTTGTAAGGTTATTGTTTAGTTAGTTGCAAAGTTATGTTTAGTTAGTTGCAAAGTTATTGTGTGGTTAGTTGCAAGGTTATTGAGTGGATAGTTGCAAGGTTATTGTGTGGTTAGTTGCAAGGTTATAGTGTTGTTAGTTGCAAGGTTATTGTGTGGTTAGTTGCAAGGTTATTGTGTGGTTAGTTGCAAGGTTATTGTGTAGGTAGTTGCAAGGTTATTGTGTGGTTAGTTGCAAGGTTATTGTGTGTTAGTTGCAAGGTTATTGTGTGGTTAGTTGCAAGGTTATTGTGTAGATAGTTGCAAGGTTATTGTGTGGTTAGTTGCAAAGTTTTTGTGTAGTTAGTTGCAAGGTTATTGTGTAGATAGTTGCAAGGTTATTGTGTGGTTAGTTGCAAAGTTATTGTATAGTTAGTTGCAAGGTTATTGTGTAGATAGTTGCAAGGTTATTGTGTATTTAGTTGCCACGTTATTGTGTATATAGTTGCAAGGTTATTGTGTGGTTAGTTGCAAAGTTTTTGTGTAGATAGTTGCAAGGTTATTGTGTAGATAGTTGCAAGGTTATTGTGTGGTTAGTTGCAAAGTTACTGTGTGGATAGTTGCATGGTTATTGTGTAGAAAGTTGCAAGGTTATTGTGTAGTTAGTTACAAGGTTATTGTGTGGTTAGTTGCAAGTTTATTGTGTGGTTAGTTGCAAGGTTATTGTGTAGATAGTTGCAAGGTTATTGTGTGGTTAGTTGCAACGTTATTGTGTAGTTAGTTGCAACGTTATTGTGTGGTTAGTTGCAACGTTATTGTGTAGTTAGTTACAAAGTTATTGTGTAGTTGATTGCAAGGATATTATGAAGTTAGTTGCAAGGTTAATGTGTACTTAGTTGCAACGTTATTGTGTAGTTAGTTGCAACGTTATTATGTAGTTAGTTGCAAGGTTAATGTGTAGTTGGTTGCAAAGTTATTGTGTAGTTAGTTGCAAGGTTAATGTGTAGTTAGTTGCAAGGTTATTGTGTAGTTAGTTGCAAGGTTAATGTGTAGTTAGTTGCAACGTTATTGTGTAGTTAGTTGCAAGGTTATTGTGTAGTTAGTTGCAAGGTTATTGTGTAGTTAGTTGCAACGTTATTGTGTAGTTAGTTGCAACGTTATTGTGTAGTTAGTTGCAAGGTTATTGTGTAGTTAGTTGCAAGGTTATTGTGTAGTTAGTTGCAACGTTATTGTGTAGTTAGTTGCAACGTTATTGTGTAGTTAGTTGCAACATTATTGTGTAGTTAGTTGCCACGTTATTGTGTAGTTAGTTGCAAGGTTATTGTGTAGTTAGTTGCAACGTTATTGTGTAGATAGTTGCAAGGTTATTGTGTGGCAAGGTTATTGTGTTGTTAGTTGCAAGGTTATTGTGTGGTTAGTTGCAAGGTTATTGTGTGGTTAGTTGCAAGGTTATTGTGTAGGTAGTTGCAAGGTTATTGTGTGGTTAGTTGCAAGGTTATTGTGTGGTTAGTTGCAAGGTTATTGTGTGGTTAGTTGCAAGGTTATTGTGTAGATAGTTGCAAGGTTATTGTGTGGTTAGTTGCAAAGTTTTTGTGTAGTTAGTTGCAAGGTTATTGTGTAGATAGTTGCAAGGTTATTGTGTGGTTAGTTGCAAAGTTATTGTGTAGTTAGTTGCAACATTATTGTGTAGTTAGTTGCAACGTTATTGTGTAGTTAGTTGCAAGGTTATTGTGTAGTTAGTTGCAACGTTATTGTGTAGTTAGTTGCAAGGTTTTTGTGTAGTTAGTTGCAAGGTTATTGTGTAGTTAGTTGCAAGGTTATTGTGTAGTTAGTTGCAAGGTTATTGTGTAGTTAGTTGCAACGTTATTGTGTAGTTAGTTGCAAGGTTATTGTGTAGTTAGTTGCAAGGTTATTGTGTAGTTAGTTGCAACGTTATTGTGTAGTTAGTTGCAAGGTTATTGTGTAGTTAGTTGCAAGGTTATTGTGTAGTTAGTTGCAAGGTTATTGTGTAGTTAGTTGCAACGTTATTGTGTAGTTAGTTTCAACGTTATTGTGTAGTTAGTTGCAACATTATTGTGTAGTTAGTTGCAAGGTTAATGTGTAGTTAGTTGCAAGGTTATTGTGTAGTTAGTTGCAAAGTTAATGTGTAGTTAGTTGCAAGGTTAATGTGTAGTTAGTTGCAACATTATTGTATAGTTAGTTGCAACGTTATTGTGTAGTTAGTTGCAACATTATTGTGTAGTTAGTTGCAACGTTATTGTGTAGTTAGTTGCAACGTTATTGTGTAGTTAGTTGCAACGTTATTGTGTAGTTAGTTGCAACGTTATTGTGTAGTTAGTTGCAAGGTTAATGTGTAGTTAGTTGCAAGGTTATTGTGTAGTTAGTTGCAAGGTTAATGTGTAGTTAGTTGCAAGGTTATTGTGTAGTTAGTTGCAAGGTTAATGTGTAGTTAGTTGCAACGTTATTGTGTAGTTAGTTGCAAGGTTAATGTGTAGTTAGTTGCAAGGTTATTGTGTAGTTAGTTGCAAGGTTAATGTGTAGTTAGTTGCAAGGTTATTGTGTAGTTAGTTGCAACGTTATTGTGTAGTTAGTTGCAAGGTTAATGTGTAGTTAGTTGCAAGGTTAATGTGTAGTTAGTTGCAAGGTTATTGTGTAGTTAGTTGCAAGGTTATCATGTAGTTAGTTGCAAGGTTATCATGTAGTTAGTTGCAAGGTTATTATGTAGTTAGTTGCAAGGCTATCATGTAGTTAGTTTCAAGGTTATCATGTAGTTAGTTGCAAGGTTATTGTGTTGTTAGTTGCATTCCATTTTAACAAATTATCCATTCATAAACTCAAATATTTTTGCTCCCGGCTCGACCAAAAAAAAAAAAAATATTTGACATACATAGCAGTAAAAAGTAAAATAACTTTCTAACTTCCGAAGAAACTAACTTCAGGAGTGTTCGAGAACTGAGGCATAACTATATATATATATATATATATATATATATATATATATATATATATATATATATATATATATATATATTGTCAGTCTCTTTTTCCATATACTATTTGAATAATAAGCGAATTAAAACTGCCTTGTTATGAGTCATTATATGGTGGCATTTTATTGCTAAATTATACAAGGATATACCAGACCTGTAAATTATGTTATAAAACATGTATACGCCATGACATTAAAAATGACGTAAAGGGTTTTTTTCGTAACATGTAAAGTTGTAGGGAAGTGAAGTTTAAAACTTCACACTACTAGGCCACATTATATGGTCCAAGGGAGGTCAGTGCATTCGGTTCTTAGTGATCTGCTGCTATAATTCAGCGGCCTGGTGGTCTGTTGCTATAATTCAGCGGTCTGGTGGTCTGCTGCTATAATTCAGCGGTCTGGTGATCTGCTGCTATAATTCAGCGGCCTGGTGGTCTGCTGCTATAATTCAGCGGCCTGGTGGTCTGCTGCTATAATTCAGCGGCCTGGTGATCTGCTGCTATAATTCAGCGGTCTGGTGATCTGCTGCTATAATTCAGCGGCCTGGTGATCTGCTGCTATAATTCAGCGGCCTGGTGGTCTGCTGCTAAAATTCAACGGCCTGGCGGTCTGCTGCTATAATTCAGCAGCGGAGAATTGAAAAAAAAAGAAAAAATAGTATGGTAAAAGCTTTATGTGAATGATAGACGACACAAATTTAAATGATTTTTCGGCTTAAGAAACATTCAGCAGGAACAAACAGACAACACACACACACAGATATGTAAGTAAATAAAACTAATCCTACATAGCTAACTAGTAATGAAACATCGAAAACAAACTCATCGAAAATGGATTAATAAAAGAAACATTTCTTCAGCAGCCTGGTATTACTTCGTTCACAAATACTAAGGTCAACTTGAACATGTCAATCTCGAATTCAAACAAGAATCATATCACGATCATATTATAGAAGGGATAAAGGGAATGAGAGAGTGGTGGATGAGGGGCTACTCTTGACAGTAGATTCCTGATTCTCAATCATTCAAGTGCCGCTATACTTCTCAATGGGAAGCTAGAGTCATCCGTCAATTGTCTCTATTCTGGGCTAGCTGTTCGATAATAGAGAGTGTGTCTATACCTGCAATAGCAGCTTTCCAAAAAAATGAGGAAGATCCAATCCATTTTTGACAATAGAAACAAGAAAAAGAGTTATTAAATGTTATGTAGAGCCAGTCGTAACATATTCATGTGAATCATGGACAATAGGACAACAGACAAGAAAATCACTGGAGGCTGTAGAAATGTGGTTTTACAGAAGAATGTTGAGAATACCATGGACAGCTAAGAAGAGTAAGAAAAATATTCTGAAAAAGGTGAAAGCAAAAAGAGAGCTAATTTCTAATATTAGGAAGAAACAATAATATTTTGTTGGCCATGAAATGAGAAGAGAACAACTGGAATATATTGTAAAAATTGGGAAAATTTGAGGGACGAAGAGATAGAGGGAAGCAAAGATAAAAAAATACCAGACAGCTTAAGAGAATGGCTTGGCAGAAGGTCAACAACAGAAATGATAAATAAATGTCGAGATAGAAAGTTGTGGAGAGACAAGATCACCTACGCCAGAAGACCCAGTACTTGATGATGATGATCCTGTTTACAGTCGGTTGTTTACGTGTTCAAACCAGAAGATTACATCCGGAACAGAAATAAAAAAAGATACACAGAGTAAGAAACAGCTGTTTCCAGATCTATCTAAAAGCATGTACAATTTATTTTTTATCTTCAATATCCTGACCACATTAAAGTGCGTTACTTGAGAAAGTAAATAGTTGAAACTAATATAACGTTATCTTTTTTGTTATATATACTGAATTTATTAATTAGTTATCTTCTCTTTTTCCAACGGTCATTGTCACAGATAGAGGACATCACCGATAGATTAACTGTTATCTTCTCTTTTTCCAACGGTCATTGTCACAGATAGAGGACATCACCGATAGATTAACTGTTATAATACAATTTTTGAAGGTCGTTACATAGCACGAAAAGTAGAACGTGATGCATTTCTTTTTAAAAATTAAATACCCTAAGTGGGTTCACTTGCTTATGGTATGCTAGATTTGCATTTCAATACAGGACTTAATTGTTAAGTCACTAAACGTATTGCAGTTGAACTTGCATTACAGAATGTGAACTGCAAATAATAATAATTAGTACAGACCACGAAAATAATACACTGTTTTTAAAATTCTACTTTGAATCCTTCTTTAATTTCTTATTTTTCTTCAAATCTCCTCCTTTAATTTCTTATTTTTCTTCAAATCTCCTCCTTTAATTTCTTATTTTTCTTCAAATCTCCTCCTTTAATTTCTTATTCTTCTTCAATCCTTCTAAATTTTTTCGATCTTCTTAATCTTCTTCTTCATTCGTCATCTTTTTCTTCAAACAAGAAATTACATGTTTTGACAAGGTTACAAGACAGAAACAATTTTTCTAAAAATACATAGTATTTTCAACAGACAAGAAAATCACTGGAGTCTGTAGAAATGTGGTTTTACAGAAGAATGTTGAGAATACCATGGGCAGCTACGCAGAGTAATGAAACGTTATGAAAGAGGCCAAAGCAAAAATAGAGCTAATTTTCAATATTAGGAAGAAACAATCATCATTTTTTGACCATGTAATGAGACGAGAACAACTGGAATATATTGTAACAACTGGAAGAATTGAGGGACGGAAAGATAGAGGGAAGCAAAGAGAAAAAATACCAGACAGCTTAACAGAATGGCTTGGCAGAAGGTCAACAACAGAAATGATAAATAACTGTCGAGATAGAAAATTGTGGAGAGACATGATCACCTACGCCAGCAGGCCCGGTACTTGATGATGATGATTTTCTGCCCACATTTTTATTTGGTAAATTAAAAATTATAATTATATTCCTGTTACTCTATTTTACTTTTCACGGTTCGCTGACTCTTAACTTTGGTAGCAACAGATTTCAAAATATCTTCATATTCAGACATGAGTGCTGCAGTTATTGATCTGCACATATCAGGCCGGTTTGAGCTGGAGTAATCGGCAGTCCTCACGAAAATGCAACGTTTGTTATCGATCTGTCGGTGGGCTGTTATTAATAGATTTTAATCATTATATCTGTGTATCTTTAGTATTTGCCCGTCATACTGTTTTATTAACTGTCTGTATGGGTGCGTTTTTGTCTCTTTGCTTGCACATCGGTTCATCATTCAACTTTATTGACTGTCTCTTTGTGTGAGTTTGTTTCGTTGGTTGTTCGCAAGTTCGTCATTTTTTTTTTAAATCGACTATCTACACGAGTGTTTTTTTTTTAAATTAATTTTTTTTCGTGACGTGTTCATGAGCTCATCATTTATTTTTGTTAAGGAGTTGTCAATGAGATTTGTTTCGTTGTATGTTCGTTGTTCATAGTTTTGCTGACTTCCACCGCGAATAAATTTTCAATTTATTACACGTTCGTATATTTGTCCACAGCCTTCTATAAGTTTACAAAGGCCTACTGACTTTTCAGTGAGAGGAAATTCCCGAGATCATCCAAAGTTTATGACTTCTTTGACTATGCAAGCGTGAGACGTTTGACGTCATTTTACTCACAATCATTCCTGCTCACAGGAAGCGAATAGTGGTATAAGGTAAACAGGGAACAAGTAAGTTATTCCAATGCTGCGGTAAGGTAAACAGGGAACAAGTAAATAATCGCAGTGTTGCGGTAAGGTAAACAGGGAACAAGTAAATAATTGCAGTGCTGCGGTAACGTAAACAGGGAACAAGTAAATAATTGCAGTGTTGTGGTAAGGTAAACAGGGAACAAATAAATAATTGCAGTGTTGCGGTAAGGTAAACAGGGAACAAGTAAATAATTGCAGTATTGCGGTAAGGTAAACAGGGAACAAGTAAATAATTGCAGTGCTGCGGTAAGGTAAACAGGAACAAGTAAATAATTGCAGTGTTGTGGTAAGGTAAACAGGGAACAAGTAAATAATTGCAGTATTGCGGTAAGGTAAACAGGGAACAAGTAAATAATTGCGGTGCTGCGGTATGTTAAACAGGGAACAAGTAAATAATTGCAGTGCTGCGGTAAGGTAAACAGGGAACAAGTAAATAATTGCAGTGCTGCGGTAAGGTAAACAGGGAACAAGTAAATAGTTGCAGTGCTGCGGTAAGGTAAACAGGGAACAAGTAAATAATTGCAGTGCTGCGGTAAGGTAAACAGGGAACAAGTAAATAATTGCAGTGCTGCGGTAAGGTAAACAGGGACAAGTAAATAATTGCAGTGCTGCTGTAAGGTAAACAGGGAACAAGTAAATAATTGCAGTGTTGTGGTAAGGTAAACAGGGAACAAATAAATAATTGCAGTGCTGCGGTAAGGCAAACAGGGGACACGTAAATAATTGCGGTGCTGCGGTATGGTAAACAGGGGACAAGTAAATAATTGCGGTGCTGCGGTAAGGTAAACAGGGGACACGTAAATAATTGCGGTGCTGCGGGAAGGTAAACAGGGGACAAGTAAATGATTGCATTGTTGCGGCAAGTTAAACAGGGAACAGGCAAATAATTGCAATGCTGCGGTAGGGTAAACAAGGAACAGGCAAATAATTGCAATGCTGCGGTAAGGTAAACAAATAACAGGCAAATAATTGCATTGTTACTGTAAGGTAAACAGGGAACAAACAAATAATTGCAGTGCTGCTAAACAGGGAACAGGTAAATAAGTGCAAAATTTTCGCTTCATCACGTGACCTGCTCTTTCCCTCCCTCCCCTCCTCCTCCCACTTAATTCGCGTCTGACCTTCCGCCATTTCGCTGGTCTGCAGTCTCTTGGGCAGTTTCAAGCTAAGTGTTTCATGTTTTCATTCATTTTAAAATTCTTTTTTCTTTTTTTCATTTTTCCATACAAGTAAGATGGTATATTTCCTTTAAGTATTTTCTTCTCGTCTCTTTGATTTATTAGTTTAGTTACTCCATAACATGTAGCAGCGTGGGGGCCGCGATAGCTCAGTGGTTAGTGAACTGGACTACAAAGGACAAGAGGTAAGGTTCGATCCCAAATGACGGCTTCCGGGTTCACCCAGCCTTAAATGGGTACCGTATTTTTTTCTAGGAAAGTAAAGAGGCTCGGGTGTAATACCGACCGCATTACCTCAAAAATCATGTGCCTGTAAAATTTATGGCCACTAACATCATATTCCCTATACGCCACTTAGCTTTACATGGCTCTTTACTTTTTTATGTAACAGCTTACATCTTCATATCGTTGTCCGTTTGTGTTGTTTTATGACGAAGGCCTCATGTAGGCTGCAACGTCAAATAGTTTGTATTGTCCTTTTTTTTTTTTATAAAGCTGTCACCATACTTTGTAGGAGTGCTTGTTGCGCCCACTTCTTTCTTCCTACGCCTAACCAATTGTTAACGCCATAGAAAATGAAAGATTTCACAAAATCATTGCTCCACCGTCACTGATAGCTCCTGGGTTATTTAGTCGGCTTAAGTGGATACGGATTAAAACATAACGGAAAACTCAAGCTCAAAATATGCTTTTGTGAAATTGGAGACATCTGGCTGAAACGTGCAAACATTACAACTACTACGATAGAGCGACGGTTAGTAGACTAATCTATGAAGAAAAGGCTGTCGGGTTTGATCCTTATCTAAGGATTATAAGTTAACTGCGCCTTATATGGTACCGCATTTATCTAAGAATTAAAGGGCGGCGCTGATATAATACTGAGCCCATTACCCAATCTTTTTTGTTTATGGTTAAAATGTAGGCACTAACACCGTATCTTATATACCTTTACAGGTGTGGGAGAATTTTTTCTTTATTTCTTTATTTCTTTCTTCCATTACTTCTTTCTTTCTTTCTTTCTTTCCTTTCAAGCAGACAATCCCCATTCTATCTCAACCGTCTTCTCCTTTATACATCGTAATTTTTACCAGCATGAACGATAGCCAGCTGGTTTATCTTAAGATATGTAATGTTATGAAGTTCTTATTTTATGAACAGTGCATCTTTTTATCTTCGGATATCCTAACATGCATCCCTGTCTTACTCCTCATTGATATAAAAAGAGGAGTAAGACAGGGATGCATCCTATCACCAAGCTTGTTCAATCTATACAATGAGCAAATCTTTAAAAACATCATAGAGATGCCAGGCCTACAAATTAATGGAACAGAAACATGGGCATTAGACAAGAAAACAGAACAGAAAATTGAAGCCTTTGAAATGTGGATATATAGAAGAATAGGTAGAATTGGATGGAAGGAAAAGAAAACAAACGACGAAGTCTTAAAACAACTAATAATGAAAAGAGAACTACTAAACACAATTCAAACAAGACAAATGCGAATTTGGGGCCATGTTAAAAGACACAACAGCCTACTAAAGGTAATCCTGAAGGGAAAATACAAGGTAAAAGAGGCAGAGGCAGACCAAGACTAACATGGGCGAGTAACATAAAAAGATGGACAAATCAGCCTATGACAACCTGCACCATCAAAGCAAGAGACAGAGCAGAATGGCGCTCCATTGTAGCCAACTTCGTTGCGGAGACGGCACTCGATGATGATGGTCCAAACATTGGTTTAGCATGGCATGGACACCCCCCCCCCCAAAAAAAAAAAAAAAAAAAATTAAAAAAGAAAACATAAATAAAAATAAAATTAAAAAATAAAATATGTTTATTGATAAGATATGAGCCAAAGCTTGTCTCATAGACCGAGTGTTTACAAGGAGAAGACCCTAAACTTTGTGCATTTTTTGTGATCAAGTATATGTTTCAAAGACTCGTATTTGTTAGCGTCATTGTAAATGTTTGAAAACATTTTTATATCATGACGATATTTATGAAAGCCTCTATGGTTGTGTAGGGAGCTACGATAGCTCAGTGGTTAGTGAACTGGACTACAAAGGACAAGAGGTAGGGTTCTATCTCAACTGACGGCTTCCGTGTTCACCCAGCCTTAATGGGTGCCGGATTTTTTCTGGGAAAGTAAAGCGGCACAGTCGTAATACCGATCACATTACCCCAAAAATCATGTGCTGAAGGTCTGTAAAATTGATGGTCACTAACACCATATTCACTATACGCCACTTGGCGTGAAGGGGGCCCTTTACTTTTTTTACTTTGGTTGTGTGGTTAGTGCGCTCGATTCTTGATTTCAAGGATCTGTGTACTTTACTGTGTAATTTTTTGGGACCAACAAGTCCCCCTGCGTTAACACAATCTTTTATAATGAGTACAAAAGATTTTACTTGGACAAAAAGGCCGCCTAGCGTGATACTGACCACATCACTCAACTAAAGGCCGTGGTTGTGTGAACATATGGACAATAACGCCACATTCCTCATGGATAAGAAGGCGTATTTACTTTCTTGACAATTATCCGAATTCTTGTGTCTGCTGCACAGCTGTTAGTCATTGATCATTATCATCATCATCGATTGCCATCGCCGCAACGAAGATTGGCTACCATGGAGCGCCATTCTGCTCTGTCTCTCTGCTTTAATGGTGCAGGTTGTCATAGTCTGGTTTGTCCAACTTTTGATGTTACTCGTCCATGTTAGTCTTGGTCTGCCTTTGCCTCTTTTACCTTGTATTTTCCCCTCCAGGATTACATTTAGTAGGCTGTTGTGTCTTTTAACATGGCCCAAAAATCACATTTGTCTTGTTTGAATTGTGTTTAGTAGTTATCTTTTCATTTTTAGTTGTTTTAAGACTTCGTTATCTTTCCCTTCCATCCAATTATACCTATTCTTCTATATATCCAAATTTTGAAGGCTTCAATTCTCTGTTCTGTTTTTTTTGTCTAATGTCCATGTTTCTGCACCAGATAGGAATGTTGAGAAGACAACAGTTTGCTATTCTTAGTTTTAGCCCTGGTATTATTTGTTCTGATGTTAGTATGTTCTTCATTACATTAAAATTACTTTTTGCCATTCCTATTCTTTTGTTTATTTCAGTTGTACATTTTCCATCACTGGTTTTTGTATGTCCAAGGTAGTTGTAGTTCTGAACTGTCTCCAGGTCTATTCCTTCAATTTTGATATCCACTTGTGGGGTTTGAGTATTTTCTTTGTTTATGATCATAGTTTTAGTCTTTTTGATATTCATATCTAGTCCATATTTTTTGCTTGTCATGTTTATTTCATTAATTAATTGTTGTAGATCTTTAGGATCTTCTGCTAGTAGTACAGTATCATCAGCATATCTTAGGTTATTGATTATCACTGATAGGTTAGTTAATTTCCTCATGTGCACCTTTCCAAGAAGAAAGAATAGCACGCTGCTTCTATTATTAATCTAAAGTGATTAGAAGAAGGTGTATTATACAAATTAATAACATTTATGGTTTAAATCATAGTTAAGTTTTTATGGTTACTGCGCAATACCGACCACATTACATCAGAAATCATGTGCCGAAGGTCTATAATAACAATTATGGTCACTAACACCATATTCCCTATAAGCCGCACTTTGCATGACGGGGGTCGGTTAAAATGCTGTACAGAAATTTTAGCTGATTTTCACATTACAATTTTCTAGTGGGGGAAACGCTCAGCTCAAGTCCTGACATTTAACATTTTCATGGAGCAGTGACCTAAATCTGTTTAAAACCTCACTCCGACAAGTCGCGGGGTTGGCCTAGAAACAGCCTGGGTCAGAAACCATTAATCTGTGAATAATAGGAGCTCTTACAGAGGCGGTACTGCTAGAGCAGTAGACACGTTCAGGGATGACTTCCTCAGCATCGACAGGCAAGTTCCATCTTTAGCAAGGTCATTGCGGAGTGCCACATCAAATTAGTCTACGATCTAACGGCACAAGCGAACTACGAGACATTATCGTCAATTCTACTAAATTTAAGCAACGCTTCCTCAAATTTCGTAGACACGTGAAGACATTTGTAAACACGCGTGTGTTTCGGTACACAACTTTTTTTTTTTTTCGTTCTCCAGCTTTTACCTCTGACGAAGTCCCTAGAGACTAGGAACTGAATTTTGCGTTTTAATTAATTGTTTCCCTGGCAGCCATGTTCCCCACAGGAGTCCCTCGCCGCACAAACAGATAACTCCGAATTCGGAGGTACTCATATTTTTTTCCGTCGATGAGTAATTGACGTTTCATGTCGGGCCTCGCTGCGCCGGGCCTCGCTGCTGAGACCAGGGGTGGTTGCCGCAGAGAGAAATCATAAATAAAAATCCCAGCCGGTGCAGTCGGGATTTGAACCCACAACCTCTCTGTCGTTTTGCCTCGAGACCAACCGGTCCCCTGGTACACAACTTGGATGAAAACCAAGAAAAGAACCACGTCACGCATACAGAAAACATGGTGTTTGTACCCGTACTTTTATAGACCTTCGGCACATGATTTGTGGGATACTGGCCAGAATTACGCCCGTGCCGTTTTCTTTGCCAGAAAAAAAAAACCAGGGACCCACTTAAGGCTGGGTGAGCCTGGAAGCCGTCGATGTGGATCGAAACCAACCTATTGATCTTAGTAGTGCAGTTCACTAACCACTGATCTATATCGGCTCCAAAACAACTTGAAAATCCTTGGTATATTGACCACAGCTTTGTTTGTAATGCCCATTCGCTCAACTTATCCACATCAATAACTTTCACTTTGCATTGTTCCTTCTTTAGACAACAATTTTTGGAATGTTTCCCTCCCTTTGGCAATTCTCAAATAGCAAGCACATTTCCTTGTGTATTGTTTTGTTGATTCTCAATAAAGGGACTTAAAAACGTCATCATAATATGTGAAATCAATAATTAAGGAACCCGATCCTACAGTTGTAAATACATAAAATACTTTGTTTGTTAAAGTGTTTGCTCATTCTGTTGTTCTTGCTTGAAATGTTGTAGCTAAGCAGGTCTCTGATGATTATGTTACATTTATGATTGTCATTGGAAATAAGCAAATATTTGCATTATTATTGATGTTGCATTGCATTTCATATAGCCTATGCAATATTGAATTATAGTTTTTTGTAATATAGATTTTAAAGAGTGTGTGCTCATGGAGATTAAACAAAGCGCTTGCTAAGGAGGAGAACTTCTGGTCGATTTATGGTAGGGTTATTATTCTGTGTGGGATGACATAAAACAACGATTTGTAGAAAAACACAACGACTGCACTTAGTATGAGATATTTATTTCCAGGTTATCAATAAACAGTTCAATGGTCTCTAGATATGGAGCAAAAACACAATAGATGAATAAACAGACGAAGAGGCTGATACAAAGATAGAAAGAAAAGTAATGAAGAGAGACGTTGGAGAATGTGTGAGTAGATGGTTACAGGAGGAAAGAGATCATATGATGAATAGAGTACATGATGAAAGGACTACATGATGAATGGACAACATGATGAATGGACACTATGATGAATGAACTATATGATGAATGAACTATACGATGAATGAACTATATGATGAATGGACACTATGATGAATGAACTGTATGATGAATGGACTATATGATGAATGGACAATATGATGAATGGACAACATGATGAATGAACTGTATGATGAACGGACTATATGATGAATGGACACTATGATGAATGGACAACATGATGAATGAACTGTATGATGAATGGACTATATGATGAATGGACAATATGATGAATGGACAACATGATGAATGAACTGTATGATGAATGGACTATATGATGAATGGACAATATGATGAATATACAAAATAATGAATGAACTGTATGATGAACGGACTATATGATGAATGGACAATATGATGAATGGACAACATGATGAATGGTCAATATGATGAATGGACAATATGATGAATGGACAATATGATGAATGGACTATATGATGAATGGACAATATGATGAATGGACAATATGATGAATGGACAAAATGATGACAGGATTATATGATGAATGGACAATATGATAAATGGACAATATGATGAATGGACTATATGATGAATGGACATTATGATGAAATGAACTATATGATGAATGGACAATATAATCAATGGACAATATGATGAATGAACTGTATGATGAATAGACATTATGATGAATGGACCATATGATGAATAGACTATATGATGAATGGACTATATGATGAATTGACAATTTGACGAATGGACTATATGATGAATGGATTATATAATCAATGGACAATATGATGAATGGACAACTTGATGAATGGACTATATGATGAATGGACAATATGATTCATGGACAATATGATGAATTGACTATTTAATAAATGGACAATATGATAAATGGACTATCTGATAAATGGACAATATGATAAATGAACTGTATGATGAATGGAACATATGATGAATGGACAATATGACGAATGGAAAATATAATCACTGGACAATATGACGAATGAACTGTATGATGAATTGACATTACGATGAATGGACCATATGATGAATGGACTATATGATGAATGGACAATACGATGAATGGACTATATGATGAATGGACAATATGGTGAATGGACTATATAATGAATGGACAATATAATCAATAGACATTATGATGAATGGAATATATGATGAATGGACTATATGGTGAATTGACAATATGATGAATGAACTGTTTGATGAATAGACATTATGATGAATGGACCATATGATGAATTGTCTATATGATGAATGGACAACATGATGAATGGACTATATGATGAATGGACTATATGATGAATGGACAATATGATGAATGGATTATATGATGAATGGACAATATAATCAATGGACAATATGATGAATTGACTATATGATGAATGGACAATATAATCAATGGACAATATGATGAATGAACTGTATGATGAATGGACTATATGATGAATGGACAATATAATCAATGGACAATATGATTAATGGACTATATGATGAATGGACAATATGATGAATGGACTATATGATGAATGGACTATATGATGAATGGACAATATAATCAATGGACTATATGATGAATGGACTATATGATGAATGGACAATATGATGAATGGACTATAGGATGAATGGGCAATATGATGAATGGACTATATGATGAATGGACAATATGATGAATGGACAATACAATCAATGGACAATATGATGAATGAACTGTATGATGAATGGACTATATGATGAATGGACAATATAATCAATGGACAATATGATGAATGAACTTTATGATGTATAGACATTATGATTAATGGACTATATGATGTATTGACAATATGATGAATGGACTATATGATGAATTGACAATACGATGAATTGACAATATGATAAATGGACTATATGATGAATGGACAATATAATCAATTGACTATATGATGAATGGACTATATGATGAATAAACTAGATGGTGAATTGACAATATAATAAATGGACTATATGATGAATGGACTATATGATGAATTGACAATATGACAAATGGACTATATGATGAATGGACATTATGATTAATGGACTATATGATGAATGGACAATATGATGAATGGACTATATGATGAATGGACAATATAATCAATGGACAATATGATGAATGAACTGTATGATGAATAGACAATATGATGAATGAACCTTATGATGAATAGACTATATGATGAATAGACATAATGATGAATATCTTACGGCCACAGCCGTGTGCATTGGTGTCTTGTTCTCGTGGCAAGCCGCTGTGCTGAGGAGTACGAATTCTATCCTTCTTCGGACCGTCTATTGTTCTTGTATTTTTTGTTGTTGTTGATTATTTGTGATTTTTTTTCCAAGTGTTGTAAACATACATCTTCCCCTGAAATTTTTCGCTGATCTATCGCCTCGAAAGTTTCCCTCCTATAACAATATTAATTTATTTATCATTTTGTCTCCTCATGGGGAACATAAAATACCAGAACTTAAGGAAAATATAACAAGAATCATCAAAAAAAGGCACCCAATCAGACACAGAAAGAAAACACGTAACAGAAAAACACATACACGATACCTACCCACATGACTCTTGTCCCACATATACACAGATGGCTCTGCTACAAATGCCACCAGAAATAGAGGGAGAGGTGTGTTTTTGACGCTGAATAATCAGGACGAGATCACCAAGTCAATAGCTACTGGGAAATTCTCAAACAACTTTAAAGCAGAAACTGAGGCCGTCAGAGATGCTGCAACACTGGCTACTCAACACAAAAATAACATGCACATTAAATTGGTGATTCTGACTGTCAGAACTATCAGCTCTAAAGAGCCCCAAGAACAATGAACTAGATGACTTGAGAACAACCATGGACCAACTATGCAATAATTTCCAGAGAGCAGTAATTCAGTGGATACCATCACACTGTAATATACACAGGAACGAACGCGCAGACAAATTAACTAAAGAGGGAAGGAGATTACCACAAGAGAACCATCCGCTCAGTTATGATGAAGCCAAATCCATCCTCAAAGGTCAGTTCCATGAAAAATGGAAACGAGAACACCCAAAGCATAACGAGAGGGATGGTTACCACCAACTATCAAGGAGAGATCAAGTCATCATACTTCGCCTACGCACTGGTCACAATAGAATGAGAAATCACATGTTCACCAAATTCAAAAATAGGTACAACCAGCCAATGCCACTGTACACTGGACAATATGACTACAAAACATGTTCTACAGGATTGCCCCCAGTACACAGACCTGAGAGGAGCAATGTGGTCCACGCCCACCTCCCTGGAAGAAAAACTATATGGGGCAATCGATTCACTTAAACAGACAGCTGACTTCATGAGAGAGTCTGGAATCCTACTGAGTCTTGATCGCAGAGAGAGAGAGAAAGAGAGAGAGATGTATTGTTATATTATCTCCTATATTTTAAGGAGCAGATGTAGCTCATAAATAAGAGAACACAAGAACAAACAATAGATAATACTGGACTTCTAATTACATGAGGTTAACCCAGACTCAAATGAGTATCAGATTTTCCTGAAAAAGTGAAACATTACTGGCGCAATACTGACCAGATTGCTAATAAGCAATATTCCGAAGTGTTGTTCAGAAAAATATGGACACTAAAACTATATTCCATGGGCAATGTCTTGTGATGTTGACAAAACTATTTTTTTCTTGGTCTTATGATAATTTGCACTTTTAGATTTAATGACGATTTATTTTGACCAAGTTTCATTTCTGTTATTTGAATCCCTATCTATATATCACAGCTGGTTCTTCACCATAAAACAGTGGCCTAATGTGCCAACAAGCTAGCGCTAAGTACCAAAAATGTGTTGAGTGCAGAAAGTCTTAAAGGTAAAGGTAAGTATGAGACTTGAATCGGCGTCTTAGCACGCGAGTTTTAACCCATATGTGATCTGCTACCTATCCAGAAGTGTTCGGAGACTTCTGGATAGTGTCGCTGCAAGCATCGAAACTCTTGATGCGAGGCGGCATTCCTCACCTTCCCAGAATGCTACCTTAGTACCCTTTTCTGCCAGCGGCTGGGTCGACCAGAGGGGTATTTTTTTTATAAATACGAGAACAATTCACGCTGCTTCCGGCAGGAATCGAAGACAGGTTGTTCAAACGTCGTTAATCCCAGACGGGTAGATAGCCTTAATGAGCTTTTACAACTAGTAACACAATAAATGTCAATTTTTTCCAAAAAATAAGGAAGATACTATGCAATCCATTTTTGACAATCCAAACAAGAAAAAGAGTTCTTAAATGTTATGTAGAGTCAGTCTAAACATATGGACATGAATCATGGATAATAGGACAACAAACAAGAAAATCTCTGGAGTCTGCAGAAATGTGATTTTACAGAAGAACGTTGAGAATACCATGGACAGCTACGCAGAGTAATAAAAACATTCTGAAAGAGGCCAAAGCAAAAAGAGAGCTAATTTCCAATATTAGGAAGAAACAATTATCATTGTTTGGCCATGTAATGAGAAGAGAACAACTAGAATATATTATAACAACTGGGAAAATTGAGGGACGAAGAGATAGAGGAAAGCAAAGAGAAAAGATACCAGACAGCTTAAGAGAATGGCTTGGCAGAAGGTCAACAACAGAAATGATAAATAACTGTCGAGATCGAAAATTATGGAGAGACATGATCACCTACGCCAACAGAACTCCCGGATAACAGTTTGACACAAGAGACAAGGATTTATATCGTTAGAAAACCAAAAGAAACAATTTCCGCTATCATTTTATACTTCATTTGTTGTCTTAAAAAATGTAGCAAAGAGCCCCCGTCACGCCAAGTGGCGTATAGGGAAATGGGTGTTAGTGACCATAAATTTTACAGACCTTCAGCACATGATTTTTGGGGTAATGTGGTCGGTACTACGCCCGTGTCGCTCTACTTTCCTAGAAAAAATACGATACCCATTTAAGGCTGGGTGAACCTGGGAGCCGTCGGTTGGGATTGAACCCTACCCCTTGTCCTTTGTAGTCCAGTTCACTAACCACTGAGCTATCGCGGCTCCCTTTTGCTGTCTAGTATAATCTGAAAGACAGTCCGAAACAAGTCGTGCCGTGCAAAGATGTAGGAACGACCAAAGATGTAGGAACGACCTCCAAACAAACGAACACTGTCATCCTTTGTTTCGCCGATTATGATGTTAAATTTGCGGCTAATTTTGTGCTGTGGCAGGAGCACTTGTAAAATATCGAACGGATCCGTGAGAGGAATTAACTGTCACTCCTAATGCTCATCACTTGATGCTAATAACGATAATTATTTGAGCTATTAACTATGTTCTGTTTTGGTGTTCCCTTATTTAATTTTTATGGTGCCTGACAGCGCTGATTTAAAATCGAATGTTCTTGACAGGTCTCATCGGTTGTTTCATACAGGCCAATTTGTGCTGCATTAAAAATTTCGCTAATTTGCTTTTTGAAGGTTTCTCATCTCTTCTTCATCTTCTTCAACTTCTTGTGCTTCCTCTTCTTCATCTTCGGAATGATTGGGGTGCATTCTTAATAGCTAAGAGTGAAAACATGTTACAGAGGGTGATTGAATTTATAGTGATGGAAAACAAAATAAAGGTTTAGTCCTAACAGCAAAGATACAGAACTGCTAATTTGTGTTGCAGGAAACTGCCTAACATCAGTGTTCATGCTGATCAATTCTATAAATCGCTGATTATACACACTTCAGTTCCATTCTTATTAACAGCGTCCCTACTTGTCTGGATCCATGAGTGCCCTAGCTGCACCTTCATCAATCGCAGCATCAATCATTCTCCAGATGTCGATCGTGTAAATTCTTCACAATATTTAACCTTCCAAGCTCTAATGTAACTACCACTTGTACCTTATATGTCGGCTCTTTTACGGTCATAAACGTTTGGGTCACCAGGACTGTAGTTCTACATAATTTATTGAAGTTCCGAGGCCTCTAGATATGAAATTATTTAAAGACTGCTGGCTTGGATCGACAGAAGTGGTTATAGTCTCTGGGGAGGTGAGGTCTGATAAAAGTCTGTTTCATTTTCATGCCATTTTGGCATGTGTGTGGAAAGTAATAAACGTGTTGACAGTCTTATTTGATGTCAAAACCGGAAGGATAAATGGACTTTACTGACATTCTTAGAGCCCTTAAACTAAACAAAAGAACGGTTTAATAGATAATTCTTAATCTTCAACCATGAAAAGATTGCACGAATATCATATCTAGATCTGAGCACTGTCTGGATTTTATACATTTTTATACGTCAAAAACTAGAAATAGACATTGAGACATTGTGGGACCTGGACAAGGCTGGTACAGGAAAAAGCAGCAACACAGAATGGTCGTATACAGCTTTGCAGATAGGGCAAGATAAAATAAGCCAAATGTCAACTTTAATACGCTCCAATAAAATAACACAAAACAGTCATGCAGTAGTACAGACAAGACAAGCGAAAACATACCATCTTTTTACTTCGTAGATGTATCATGATGTATACAAGTCAATTTTGTGTTATTTTCTGATATTTTCTTATATATTGTGTTTAATTAACAGTCGTGTTTTTTATTTTGGTTTATAAATTAGTTATGTTTTATCTAATGCTACTCTAATAGAATTAATGTTGCCAACTCTACTGCTGGTAGTGGAGAACGTGCACTAAGATAAACCAATCCTTAGGACCGTTGTTCATCGGGATAAGTGGAGCATCGATTTATTGCTTCCACTTCCCAGCATCCAACGTTATGCTGACCTCATGGCGACATTTTATTGCTGACGTCAGTTCAAGATCACTATTGTTGTTTACATAAGTGGTTCTCAAATTTGTATGCTCCAAGTACCCCGCAGTCCTATATTTGCTCTTATTATTATTACTCCCATGATTTCCTATAATTAGCAGTTTCTGCTCATGATAATGTAAACTCACAGCAAGTCACATTTAGAGCAGTATTGGTTAAGAATTGGGCGATGTACTTGAGAATATTGCCGGTTCCCCACAGTATGTTTTCTTGTCTGTGCACATTTTATTTTCATATTTTCTTTTTCTCGGTTATTAAAGATGTACAATTATATCAGTTGTATACGAGAGTCTATCCGGTTACTCCACAGACGCAGTTTAGCAGAGTTTCTGTTCTAAATATGTATATTTTGGTCCACGCATATTTATTGAGTTTATTTTCCTTGTAGTGGCCTGCTTCATTGTTTTGTGTTATATTCTTTCCACTCATTTTGATGTTTGTTGTTGTTGTTGTAGAACGTGTCTATATTTATTTGAAGCTCGATCTGAGCTGTTGAAGTTGCTTATATTTATTTCTAGTTTCCATAAACTCATCATAGTAATCATCATCACTTGCATGTCCTTTTCTGAACGTTGCTCCTATCACAACCCTTCTGATGAAATCACTGTCTCTAGCCATTCCTTCGACGTTTTCTTTTGTCAATATCAATATCTCCTTGATTCCTCGTCACCACCTTTCTCTTGATCCATCCCTGTCTCGTCTTCCTGGAACCATCCCTCCATTATTGATCTTTCCATCTCTCTCTGTCTTTTAATGTGGCCTTAATATTTTAATTTCCTCTGTTAGGTCACATAGTTCCAAACACTCTTCCATCGCATTCATATGTGTATCCTTACCATGCAGGAGGCCAGTGTTTCCATACACATTAGGATTTATAACGAATTAAGACTTCATGTATAATCGATTAATGGTCTCGCAACTAACATTTAATAAATTTGCCCCTCATTGTTCAATGTTGTTAGATTTGATATCTTAACACTCATGACAATCAATAGATATTAACTTCGTTCTAGCAAACAACGAAGTGTGTTAACACAGATGGTTCCACTAGCTCGCTAGCTATGTACACACCTAGCTTGTCTTTGAATGCTGTAAGTACTTCATATTTGATATATTATTTAAAATGTCAGCTAAATATGGTAATTTCATTGTTTGCCTGATCACTGTTTTTTATACAACAATTGGAGACCTAGAAAATTCTATATTACATTTCTTTTCTGTTTATAAACCAACATTATCTGGTTTTCACTACTACTTTACTGATACCAATATCTTCTGAAATGTCTTTTATTTATATTAATTCCTTAACTACATTATTTGTACACGCTGTTCTTTCTTCTTCTGTTTTATTTTTTTTTAAAAGCTTTGACATGTTTATATTTATTCTTCATTTATCATCTTACTTCTTTATCAACATTACTGAAATAAATCTTTTCTTTTTTGCTTTTAACTTTATTATTTACTTTAACAAACCTACAAAAGGTGTTTGCAATAACAAAAATGGTAAAATATGTTGCTGCTCCACCTTTACGCTGTTTTCAGAAAGTTTGCGGCATATACCTGTCTCTGTTTGTGAGGTTGAGTTCATCTTAATGCATGCATTTAATCAGCCAGTCGAATACACCCCAAATTGATAAGATTGGTCAGCGCCGTTTTTCCCCTTTTGATCTTCTGCGTCACCCGCGCGTGAAATGTGGACTGCCATTCCTCTTGAAGCTATAAATTAAAAAAAAAAATACTTTTATCACTTTCTATGTTGTAGCCAGATGTTAGTGCATTTATCATTTCTATGTGTATGTTTTATATTTATTTTTCTTCCTGAGGAAAGACACATGTGAGAATAGGCCGTCTTTGCTGTTCTTGTTTTTCTAATCGTTCTTTTAGTAAAGCTTCCACACATAGTAAACATTATTTGTTTACCAAGAAACTTTCTAACCATCTTTACCGCACCGTCCAATTCTTCGCCTTTTCACATTCCTGCCCTACCGTTACTAGTCCAGCAGCTTCTTTACTTTCACGAGAAACATGAATCCAATTATATTTGAATCACCCCTCAAAAATAAATAAAAGATTACACAAGGTATTGAAAAGGACCCAGCTAAATATAAAAAAAATAGAGAAAAAGTAGTAGTTGCAGTAGTTGTAGTTAGGCTCCTGTATCACTGCAAACGAATTAAAATCCATAATTGCTCAACCGCTCATGCCAGTGGAATTATCCGAATTAATATCTCCTTGAAGGATCCAAACAAAGAAAGGCAGCTGCAATCCCTATCATAGTAGCTACAGCACACGCCAAAAGACATAAGGCGTGGCGGCATCGAAAGTCAATGCACCTGAACTGTCCTGCGTCATATGATATCATAATTCACCGTAAGCAATCGGAATATCTAAACACGATTCGAATGAAAAACACAGCTCAGGAGCTCCGGCAGCAAGGCGGACTCGGAATATAAGGAAACAGCAACAAGAAACACTTTTCCGACAGAGCCTTAACGGTTCTTGCCGCCTATCCGCCATATTGACAGGAAGTCCCTCGCATAGAGGAAAAGATCAAATGTAAACAGACATGTCTAGAATAACAATTGAGTGGCATAATATAAATAACCTCAGTTATGCTGACGATACAGTCTGAGTAGCTAAGAGTGAACATGAGTTACAGGAAAAGTTAGACATTATAGTGAAAGAAAGCAAAAATAAAGAACTCAGCCTCAATAGGAAAAAAAAAACAGAAGTAATGGTAGCACCAAAGAAAAAGACATCACCGCCATGTGCAATAAAGATAAGTGAAACAATATTAAAACAGGTAAATGGGTTTTAAAAAACCTGGGAACAATGTTAACCTCAGATGGTAGATGTACAACAGAAGGAACATGCAGAATAGCCCAGACAAAGGCAGTGGTTCAGAAATAATGAGGAAAATACTGTGCTATCCATTTTTGACAATGGAAACAAGAATAAGATTTCTGAGTGCTATGTTGAACCAGTCGTAACATATGGATGTGCAAGTAGTATACAAGGGTCCAACTGTCGAGTATTTGACCCGTAAATTAACAAAGATATATAGGGCGGCGCCTGGCGCGCATAAAGCGTGCGGCGCAGGGGGAGTTAACCATGACCGCTCGTGTCCAGATGTTGACTGCTAGTCCCGGTGACCCCGAAGTGCCCTGTTTATGTCTGGTGTGTGCTGACTTTTGGAGCGCTTGGTGATGGTGCGCAGCGCACCTAATGTACACGCTAGACAGGGGGAGTTAACCGTGACATTTCGTGGCCGGATGTTTACCTGTAGTCCCGGTAGTCACCATGCATGCATCCTTTTTCGCACCATGCAATCTAGGTAGAGTTGACCTCGCTTATCGCGGGTGGTCAGGTGACCAGTGGCCGGGTGACCGCTTATCTCGTGGGGTGTCAAGTGGTCAGTGGGGCTTATCCCAAGTGGGTGAGTGGGGCTTATCTCAAGTGGGTGAGCGGGGGTGTCTGTCGGCGTGACCTCGGGCGCTCCGTATTTTAAAAATTCCGAATTATTTAAAAAAAAAACAGTCTCCATCTGATTTCGAACACGGGTCTACGGCGTGCCAGGCCAGACACTTACGACTATGCTACAGGCGATCACAGAATTAGAGGCTGAATGAGACAGGTGACTCGTGACGCTTTTGTTGGTGCTCGACAGCTAACTAGTAGTAGAGAAAGACTGACCCGCATCTAGGCGCTAAATTAACAAAGATATATAGGGCGGCGCAGGGGGAGTTAACCGTGATATTATGTATGTTGTCCAGTGTGACATGATAGTTGTATGTAGGTTGTCTAGTTTGTCGTGATGGCTGTATGTAGGTTGTCTAGTGTGTCGGGATGGATGAATGTAGGTTGTCGACTGTGTCATGATACTTGTATGTATGTTGTCCAGTGTGACATGATAGTTGTAGGTAGATTGTCTGGTGTGTCATGATGATTGTATGTAGGTTGTCGAGTGTGCTCCAACAAATCACCATGCGCCATTTATACTTCTTTGAACACATTGAAAACACAGATGTTCACAAGAAGAAACCTCATTATGAGAAACCATCTAGAGAAAATCCAATAACCCTTTCGTCAACCATACTTAACATACCTAGTTTAACTTCATACAACATCAATCTCAACAACACTTAGCATACCTACGTAGGGAGGGCAAAAAGTAATGCACACCAATTTTTTTCTCGGAAACTATTCGGGCAAAATGTGTGAAATTTTCACAGATTGTAGCTGAGCATCCCCTTTACACTACCTATTTTTCAACATAATCCTCGTCCAAGCGTATTGCCTTACGCCAACGCGAAACTAGGTCATGAATGCCTCGTTTGTACCAAGTTTTGTCCTGCTCGCGTAGCCATTTTTTAACTGCACGGATCACATCCTCATCATTGTCAAAGTGTGTCCCACGCAGGAATTTTTTGAGTGGTCCAAACAGATGGAAATCTGAGGGAGCCAGATCAGGGCTGTAAGGAGGATGGGGCAGTACAGTCCAACCAAATTTGTTGATTGCTTCCCGTGTTACCAGACTTGTGTGAGGGCGTGCATTGTCATGTTGAAGCAACAAATATGCAGATGGCTTATTAGGCCGAACTCTGTGGAACCGATTTTTGAGTTTTGTCAGTGTATTGATGTAAGCTGTCGAGTTGATTGTCTCACATCATGTCATTACATCAACAAGAATCACACCATCAATGTCCCAGAAGACAGTGATCATCACCTTTCCGGCTGATGGAGATGTTTTGAATTTTTTCTTTTTGGTGACTGCGGATGATGCCCTTCCATTAAATGCATTTTTGTTTCAGGCTCATAATAATGTGCCCACGTTTCGTCACCTGTAACAATTTTTGACAAAAACATTTCTCCTTCAACACCGAAACGCTCCAACAATTCAGAACAGAATGTTTTCCTTTGAACTCTGTGATCATTTGTTAGGCACCGAGGAACCCATCGAGCGCAAATCTTTGAATATCCGAGAGTTTTAAAAATTGCGATTGCACTTCCCTTGCTGACTGTAAGCTGCAATGCCAATTGCTGACTAGTGATACGCCTATCCTTACGAATAATGGCATCAGCCCGGTTTAACATGTCTGTGCTGGTAGCCGAGGCAACACGTCCAGAACGCGGTAAATCATGCAGCTCCACTCGTACACTTTCTGCAGCTTTAATTCTCTGAACCCAGCTACTAACTGTGCTCCTATCGACTGCAGAACATTAGTACACTTCACATAGTCGTTTATGAATGTTTGCCACAGTTTCTTTTTCCGCAACCAGAAACTCTATGACAATTCGCTGTTTGTAACGGACATCGTTGACAAGCTCCATTTTAACGGTTCTTAGATTGCGTAATATTTATCAGAATGCTGTGCAATTTGGTGCACATAATTGGAACATGTCATATTCCAAGTGTACAAAATTTCATATTCCTATCTTTATTATTAGCCGAGAAAAACATTGGTGTGCATTACTTTTTGACCTCCCTTCAGTACTTTAAACACAAACAATGTTTAAACAATGAAAATCATAAACTAGCTAAAAATGTCGATGTAGTAGACACGTATGTCATGTCATTGTAACAGTCATGTCAATGTAACAGTCATTTCGTTGTAATAGTCATCTCGTTGTAACAGTCACGTATGTCATGTCGTTTTATCAGAGACGTATGGTATGTCGTTGTAACAGACATGTCGTTGTATCAGTCATGTCGTTGTAACTGACATGTATGGGATGTCGTTATAACAGTCACAGATGGCGTGTCGTTGTATCAGTCATGTCATTGTAACAGACACGTATGTCATGTCGTTTTATCAGAGACGTATGGTATGTCGTTGTAACAGACATGTCGTTGTATCAGTCATGTCGTTATAACTGTCACAGATGGCGTCTCGTTGTATCAGTCATGTCGTTGTAACAGACACGTATGTCATGTCGTTATAACAGTCACAGGTAGCGTGTCGTTGTATCAGACTCGTGTGTCATGTCGTTGTATGAGACACAGATCTCATGTCATGATGTTGTTGTTGTAGTTGTACAAGTAGTTGTTGATGTTGTAGTAGTAGTGGAAGATGTTAGAAGACGTGTTTATTTTAGCAGAGGAAGTTTCTGAATAGTAGAGGACAACTTTCGAAATAGCAGATGACAACATTTGTTTTAGCCGAGGACAACGTTCGAAATAGTAGGTGACAACTTTTGAATTACAGTGAGACGACTTTCGAATTACCATATGAGGGATACAAGTTCCAGTAGGCGACCATGGCCTTTGTTGTAGGTTGTCTAGTGAGTCGGGATGGATGAATGTTGGTTGTCGACTGTGTCATGATGCTTGTATGTATGTTGTCTGGTGTGACATGACACAGTCGACAACCTACATTCATCCATCCCGACACACTAGACAACCTACATACAGCCATCACGACAAACTAGACAACCTACATACAACTATCATGTCACACTGGACAACATACATACAACCATCATGCTACACTAGACAACCTACATTCATCCATCCCGACATACTAGCCAATCTACATTCATCCATCCCGACACACTAGACAACCTACATTCATCCATCCCGACACATTAGACAACCTAAATTCATCCATCCCGACATACTAGCCAATCTACATTCATCCATCCCGACATACTAGCCAATCTACATTCGTCCATCCAGACACACTAGACAACCTACATTCATCCATCCCGACACATTAGACAACCTACATACAACGGTATGACACCTATGACTACTACAACGAGATGACATGGAAAACAGTTAACAACAGAACTGACACTATGTACTGTGAAAGGCCATGGTCGCCTATTGGAACTTGTATCCCTCATATGGTAATTCGAAAGTCATCTCACTGTAATTCAAAAGTTGTCACCTACTATTTCGAACGTTGTCCTCGGCTAAAACAAATGTTGTCATCTGCTATTTCGAAAGTTGTCCTCTACTATTCAGAAACTTCCTCTGCTAAAATAAACACGTCTTCTAACATCTTCCACTACTACTACAACATCAACAACTACTTGTACAACTACAACAACAACATCATGATATGAGATCTGTGTCTCATACAACGACATGGCACACGAGTCTGATACAACGACACGCTACCTGTGACTGTTATAACGACATGACATACGTGTCTGTTACAACGACATGACTGATACAACGACACGCCATCTGTGAGTGTTACAACGAGATGACTGATACAACGACATGTCTGTTACAACGACATACCATACGTCTCTGATAAAACGACATGACATACGTGTCTGTTACAATGACATGACAGATACAACGACACGCCATCTGTGACAGTTATAACGACATCCCATACATGTCAGTTACAACGACATGACTGATACAACGACATGTCTGTTACAACGACATACCATACGTCTCTGATAAAACGACATGACATACGTGACTGTTACAACGAGATGACTATTACAACGAAATGACTGTTACATTGACATGACTGTTACAATGACATGACATACGTGTCTACTACATCGACATTTTTGGCTAGTTTATGATTTTCATTGTTTAAACATTGTTTGTGTTTAAAGTAGGTATGCTAAGTGTTGTTAAGATTGATGTTTGATGAAGTTAAATTAGGTATGTTAAGTATGGTTGACGAAAGGGTTTATTGGATTTCTCTAGATGGTTTCTCATAATGAGGTTTCTTCTAGTGAACATCTGTGTTTTCAATGTGTTCAAAGAAGTTTAAATGGCGCGGTGATTTGTTGGAGCACACTCGACAACCTACATACAATCATCATGACACACCAGACAATCTACCTACAACTATCATGTCACACTGGACAACATAAATACAAGCATCATGACACAGTCGACAACCTACATTCATCCATCCCGACACACTAGACAACCTACATACAGCTATCACGACAAACTAGACAACCTACATACAACTATCATGTCACACTGGACAACATACATACGACCATCATGCTAAACTAGACAACCTACATTCATCCATCCCGACACACTAGACAATCTACATACAGCCATCACGACACACTAGACAACCTACATACAGCCATCACGACAAACTAGACAACCTACATACAACTATCATGTCACACTGGACAACATACATACAACCATTATGTCACACTGAACAACATACATACGACCATCATGCTACACTAGACAACCTACATACAACTATCATGTCACACTGGACAACATACATACGACCATCATGTCACACTGGACAACATACATACGACTATCATGCTACACTAGACAACCTACATTCATCCATCCCGACACACTAGACAATCTACATACAGCCATCACGACACACTAGACAACCTACATACAGCCATCACGACAAACTAGACAACCTACATACAACTATCATGTCACACTGGACAACATACATACGACGGTATGACACCTATGACTACTACAACGACATGACATGGAAAACAGTTAACAACAGAACTGACACTATGTACTGTGAAAGGCCATGGTCGCCTATTGGAACTTGTATCCCTCATATGGTAATTCGAAAGTCATCTCACTGTAATTCAAAAGTTGTCACCTACTATTTCGAACGTTGTCCTCGGCTAAAACAAATGTTGTCATCTGCTATTTCGAAAGTTGTCCTCTACTATTCAGAAACTTCCTCTGCTAAAATAAACACGTCTTCTAACATCTTCCACTACTACTACAACATCAACAACTACTTGTACAACTACAACAACAACATCATGACATGAGATCTGTGTCTCATACAACGACATGACACACGTGTCTGATACAACGACACGCTACCTCGCTAGTCGAGATCGAAAGTTGTGGAGAGACATGATCACCTACGCCAGCAGGCGTAGTACATGATGATGATATTTATTCATTAAAATAATTTTCAAATTCCTCCTGAGCTCGTCAAAGTTGTGCATAACATGCATTCTCTATATTGATTATCCGTGAAAATCAAATTCATTTCCTGAACATGTTGAAGTTTATCGATTATAATACCTTGAAACATAGCAACATTGGACAGCGTCGTCAGATATTTAAAAAAAAAAAACAGATTGCGCAAGAGAAATATATAATTTAAAAAAAAATGAAACGCATCATTTTGAATGAATCGGCGGTTCCCGGTTTGTTAAAGTGGAGATGTACTTTATTTCACGACAAAACTGTTATGATAGCGACGTTAAATGAATTTAGAGGGTTGAAGGAATGTGACAAGTCTACCTTATGAGAACTGGGAGAATGGAAGATTATGTCATGAGAATTGGGAGAATGGAGGATTGAAGGAATGAGACAAGATCATCTCATGAGAATTGGCAGAATGGAGGATTGGAGGAATATGACAAGATTATCTCATGAGAACTGGGAGAATGGAAGATTATGTCATGAGAATTGGGAGAATGGAGGATTGAAGGAATGAGACAAGATCATCTCATGAGAATTGGGAGAATGGAGGATTGAAGGAATGAGACAAGATCATCTCATGAGAATTGGGAGAATGGAGGATTGAAGGAATGAGACAAGATTATCTCATGAGAACTGGGAGAATGGAGAATTGAAGGAATGAGACAAGATTATCTCATGAGAACTGGGAGAATGAAGGATTGAAGGAATGAGACAAGATTATCTCATAAGAACTGGGAGAATGGAGGATTGAAGGAATGAGACAAGATTATCTCATGAGAACTGGGAGAATGAAGGATTGAAGGAATGAGACAAGATTATCTCATGAGAACCGGGAGAATGAAGGATTGAAGGAATGAGACAAGATTATCTTATGAGAACTGGGAGAATGAAAGATTAAATGAATATGACAGGATTACATCACTCTCATTGAAATCACGGAATAAGCAAAACTGCCAATAAAACTTTTGAAAGCAGAGTGTGAATTAAAAGGATGATTGAAACAAATATACAAGACTATCAATCCAGGGAACAGTTCAGCACGCGGTAGGAGTCAGTAACAATACAACAGGCGATTGTGAAACATTCAAACTTCAGGGCATGACTTCATCATTCTCATCACCAAAAAAAAAAAAAACACACACAAACGTGGCCAACAGAAGCCACAATGTATGACAAACTATTGAGAATTGAAAATACTGGACTAACTGTCTCAACACATAGCAGAAGTTGATCGCTAAAGAAGAAAAATATGAAGACCAACGCGGTTGGCGGATGGTTAAACGGATGAGGTAAGGTTGTCCTATAGTTTTTGAATTACCTTGGTAAATGGAAGTGACAAAATTATGCTTAAGACACTGAGGGCATTAGAGAAGAAAGACTTGCTAAAGGAGAAAGTTGAGCAGCAATGAGATGAGAGTTAGAGAAATATCTTCATGGTTACAGCAGTTTGAAAACGAGCTTATTTTCAAATCTTTCTCTCGTTCTGCTCTTGTCATAGTATTTCTTATAGCCTTATTTTTGGGGGGTTATTTTAACATTTGCAAATACAACCATTAAAGTTATGCACGGACGCTGGATACAACGGACAAGAGTTGAGGGCTACCGAGTTCACGAGTCGAGGGCTACCGAGTTCACCCAGTCTTAAATGGGTACCTGATTTTTTTCTGGGAAAGTAAAGCGGCACGGACATAATACCGACCATCTTCTTCTTCTTCTTCTTCTTCTACCTTTCAGCTCCCTTGGAGCATAGGTCTTCAACAAACACTTTCAAAGCCGTTCTGTTTCTTGTCACTCTTTTAATATCATTCCATGTCTTCCCCTTCGTCTTCATCTCTGCTTCCATCTGTCTTTTCCAAGAATACCTTGGTCTTGCTCTTTGTCTTTTTCCCTGGGAATTCCAAAAAGGGGGTCTGTAGTGTAATACTCTCAGTTGGTTTCTGCAGTAATACCGACCACATTACCCCAAAAATCATGAGCTGAAGGTCTATAAAACCTATGGTCACTAACACCATATTCCCTATACGCCCCTTGGCGCGACGGGGCTCCTTCCTTACTTTTACGGGTGTTAAATGGTTTATGGATAAGACGTCGACATCTGGACATGAAGCTCCAGGGCTCGATTACTACCACAGGGGATGGAAAATTAAAATAAAAGTTTAATTCGTGATTTATACCTCTCTTTACTCTATACTGGTCTCTACTAGATCCGATGTCTAGTCCTCTAGGACAACAGCAGAAATTACAATGATCTGTGTGCAATCACGCATGTTAATAAACCATTGGCAGTTGGATGTCGAAAAGAGGTGTCGAAATATGGACCTGCATGGATAAAATTAATAGGAAAAAATTTAATCAGAATGTTAAATCTCAAGATTTTCTCTGAAGTCAAAGAATATATTATCCTACATAGCGAAGGACACATGAGTATACAGCTCCTATTGTGAGCAATATTAAAAGAGTGATTTGCACACAAAATTCAGTCCTTTGGCACTTTGCTAGAGATAAAAAGCTGGCGAGCGCGAGCAAACAAACAACAGCAACGATGTTGCACACATAAGGTCTCTGCTATTAGTTTTACATTTGTCCCGGTAACATTGAATAATCTCTTACTAGAACATTAACATGTTAGCATTGCGATGGTCTCAGATGTTTTTTTTTTATCTTCTTTAAACACCAGTAAAGGTAGGATTGGATGAAAAGAAAAGAAAACAAACGATGAAGTTTTAAACAACTAAAAATGAAAAGAGAACTAATAAACACAATTAGAACAAGACAAATGAAATTTTTGGGGCATGGTAAAAGACACAACAGTCTAATAAAAGTAATATTGGAAGGGAAAATACAAGGTAAAAAAGGCAGAGGCAGATCAAGACTAACATGGACGAGTAACATCAAAAGATGGACAAGTCAACCTATGACAATCTGCACCATCAAAGCAAGAGACAGAGTGGAATGGCGCTACATGGTAGCCAACCTTCGATGCAGAGACGGCACTCAATGATGATGATGATAAACATCAGTAAAGCAGACCTTTACTTAAGTAATTAACGAAGTCGTGCAGCAGAAAACGAAGTAATATTGCTATGAGTGATACATCCTATGAGTTATACATATACGAGTTATACTCGTTGTGAGTTATGCATGCTATAAGTTGTACATGCTGTGGCCCGTAAGTCTGATTTTTTCTATCGTTTGGATTTACATTCCTCAGAGTCCTCCTCTCAAACGGTGCAAAAGGATTGAAGAATACAGTTAAGAGCAAACTCTCTATTCTGAACATACATATATCTAAGATAATTTCCTTTGACAAAGCAAAAACCCACCCAAAAAACATCATAAATATTGAAGAACTTGAAATTGTAACAAAGTAGAAATATCTGGGATCTGTAGTAACTAACAATAGAGACTACCAGAAAGAGATTGTAAAAACTGAGCACCGGCAATACAAAATTTAAATGCCATGCAGAATATGTGGCACACACATCAACAATGCAGTCAAAGTAAAATTACTGAGGGTATCTATCTTTGCGATAGCAGTATATGGTTGTGAGGCATGGTTTGGTTAAAATCTCGCAAGCATCGGGAAAGAACGTCGATTTATTCTAAACAAGGATATGTAGAATGAACAAGAGCAACGAAGACATATTGAAAGTGTGAAACATTAAAAAGAACTGACTTCTACCATCATTCTACAACTGAAATTAACACACTATAGCCATGTCAAAAGACACAGCGGACTGGAAAGAACAGTAATGGAAGATATGGTTTCTGGACGAAGCATTAGGGACAGACCAAAGATAAGGTGGTTTCAAGACATCAAAAAGACATTGAACATGACTAGAGGAAGTGGGAGATCGGAAAAGAGACATAGAGATTCTTTCAGATAAGCTGTGGTGAATGCACCATAGAACACACGATCTTATGATAACATTCCCCCACTCCCCTCAGCATTTGAATGCCCAGCATTTGAATGCCGACCTCCCAAAGTAAGCTCTATATAGTAGCAGTTGTATTTTCTGTTTTCGAACATACACTTAAAGCTAGCTCCCAGCACTGGTTTGTGATCATCATCTGCCGAGCTTTTTGTAGAGATCTTTCCGACACTGTTATATATGTTCACATCAAGCAAATTATATGGTTGGTTGATTCAAGCAGTTTGTTCGGTTGGCTGGTTTCAAATATTTTATGGATCGTTATATATTATAATTTATGAACGTGCTTATGTATATTTATAATATGACGTTGGGATATGTTATTTATTACTATTGCTTTTATAACTTTTATTTACAATATAGGACAACCTTCCATACGTGACAAAAGAGAATAACTTAAGGGTTAGAAAGAAGGGAAAATCTGAGTTACAATTATTGTGACTGATGATGTCCTTATAGAACAAAGGGTAGGCTTAAACAAAGGGAGAGACGAGTAGTTTAGGTAAGAGATGAGATAAATGATGAGCTAATTGGTGATGACGATGTCCTTATAGAACAAGGGTAGGCTTAAACAAAGGGAGAGGCGAGTAGTTTAAGTAAGAGATTAGATAAATGATGAGCTAATTGGTGGTGACGATGATTTTATGGAACAAGTGAGTAGAGGGCAATATGTTGGAAGTACATACATTTGTTAGGATGAATTAATGGAGTAAATGACGATGGCAGTACGTTTGTGAAACAAAGGAGCGGTGACGATGAGTTTATGGAACAGAGGAAGTTATTTAATTTTACGCAACAGGGGAAGTTATCGTAAGTTTATGGAACAGGGAAAGTTATCATAAGTTTATGGAACAGGGAAAGTTATCATACGTTTATGGAACAGGGAAAGTTATCATAAGTTTATGGAACAGGGAAAGTTATCGTAAGTTTATGGAACAGGGAAAGTTATTGTAAGTTTATGGAACAGGGAAAGTTATCGTAAGTTTATGGAACAGGGAAAGTTATCATAAGTTTATGGAACAGGGAAAGTTATCATAAGTTTATGGAACAGGGGAAGTTATTGTAAGTTTATGGAACAGGGAAAGTTATCGTAAGTTTATGGAACAGGGAAAGTTATCGTAAGTTTATGGAACAGGGGAAGTTATTGTAAGTTTATGGAACAGGGAAAGTTATCGTAAGTTTATGGAACAGGGAAAGTTATCGTAAGTTTATGGAACAGGGAAGTTATTGTAAGTTTATGGAACAGGGAAAGTTATCGTAAGTTTATGGAACAGGGAAAGTTATCACACGTTTATGGAACAGGGGAAGTTATCACAGGTTTAAGGAACAGGGAAAAATATTATAAGTTTATGGAACAGGGAAAGTTATCATAAGTTTATGGAACAGGGAAAGATATTATAAGTTTATGGAACAGGGAACGTTATCATAAGTTTATGGACCAGGGAACGTTATCATAAGTGTATGGACCAGGGAACGTTATCATAAGTTTATGGAACAGGGAACGTTATCATAAGTTTATGAGACAGGGGACGTTATCGTAAGTTTATAGAACACATCATCATCAAGTACCGGGCCTACTGGCGTAGGTGATTATGTCTCTCCACAACTTTCGATCTCGACAGTTTTTTATCATTTCTGTTGTTGACCTTCTGCCAAGCCATTCTCTTAAGCTGTCTGGTATTTTCTCCCTTTGCTTCCCTCTACTTCTTCGTCCCTCAATTTTCCAGTTGTTACGGTATATTCCAGTTGTTCTCTTCTCATTACATGGCCAAAAAATGATTGTTTTTTCCTAATATTGGAAATTAGCTCTCCTTTTCCTTTGACCTTTTTCAGAACATTTTCATTTCTCTTCGTAGCTGTCCATGGTATTCTCAACATTCTTCTGTAAAACCACATTTCTACAGACTCCAGTGATTTTCTTGTCTGTTGTCTTATTATCCATGATTCACATCCATATGTTAAGACTGGCTCGAAGTAACATTTAAGAACTATTTTTCTTGTTTATGGAATACATTATAGAATTTTTAAAATAACAGTGAAAGAGATGAGCTTATGGATGAGCTGAGCGTGACTGTGAGTTAATGATGTAGTGATATAGTGACAACGGTTTCTTCAAGCTGGCAGTAAACTGGTTATTGTGTGTCTGTGGCGATCGCTAATTTCTGTGAAAGGCTGTTAGCTCCGTCGCTTTTATGCGGACTGCTGATATGGTTATTATTAGTCGAAGGCCCCGTTATTGACGCAAACGAGTTAAAATCCATAATTGTTCAATCGCCCGTGTCAGTGGAATTATCTGTATTAACATCTCATCTCAGTCAATGATCCAAAAAGTGAAAGGCAGCTGCTGTCACCATCATAGCAGCTACATCACACGCCAAAAGGCATATGGTCAAGTGGCATCGAAAGTGAACGCAGCTGACCTGTCTTTCATCATCTATTTATCTGTTGACCTTTCGAGTCGTAACCGGCCCATAGGGCGTAGATCAAGATACTCCTTCTCTTATCTACATTTTTAGTCTAGCAGTTTTCAATTCTTTTAAAGATATTTTAACAAATCTCGCCATTTGTCTCTGTTCTGTGCAAGCAGCTCTATCTCATTGAGGGAGCCCATTCCTGCTGCTCTTGCCTATCTCATCAATGTTCTTCTCAGTGTCTCTCTGGGTCCTCCTCTTTTCCTCTTACCTGTTGTTTCCCACATGGGGGCTTGTTTTCTGTTATTATCTCTTCTCATCACATGTCCAACATATGACCATCGTCTTTTTTTTTTATTACTGAAGATATTAGTGATTGATTGACGATTTCTTTAATTTCCTCGTTTGTTTTGAATTCGTTCCACGCTGTACCAAGCATTTTCCTCAGACATTTATTTTCGGATGCGTTCAACTTTGTTTCTATATCTCTTGTTGTTTTTTCAGCTTTCACACGCATACGCAAGGGCTGATAGTACATTTGATTTGAATACAATTTTCGTCAAACAATATCATAATTCATCGTAAGCAATCGGAATTTCGAAACATTATGCGCAAGGATATCACAAGAAGTGAAATAAACATTAAAGTATTCAAATTATATTATTCTCATTATTACGTGCCATGCCGTTTGCTGTAGACGAAAATCTCTCTCCACATCTCTCGGTCCTTAATGAATGTCATTATTTCAATCAGTGGTCTTTTATTATGTTATTTTATTCAATCAGTGGTCTTTTATTATGTTATTTTATTCAATCAGTGGTCTTTTATTATGTTATGTTATTCAATCAGTGGTCTTTTATTATGTTATTTTATTCAATCAGTGGTCTTTTATTATGTTATGTTATTCAATCAGTGGTCTTTTATTATGTTATGTTATTCAATCAGTGGTCTTTTATTATGTTATGTTATTCAATCAGTGGTCTTTTATTATGTTATTTTATTCAATCAGTGGTCTTTTATTATGTTATTTTATTCAATCAGTGGTCTTTTATTATGTTATTTTATTTTATTCAATCAGTGGTCTTGGATAAACTGTTAAATATTTGTTTCCTCTTTCCATTCATTCTGCCCATTGTTATTGCATTCGCAATTCCTCCTTATATTCTCACATACCCAATACACGCAGATGGTAATTTCCTTATGGTCAGAGTTATTGAGTTATTAGCGGGTCATCATCACTGCACTCCGAACATGTCCATAGGTGCTCATATCCCCTCCTCAGCAAAAGCAAGGACCTTATGGTCCTGATGATAATCTTAGCTTCTCCAGGTCTTTTAAAACATTCTTCACTGGCAGTGTTTTTTATTCTGGAAAAAAGGAACCAATGTTCACCCTGCAGATGTTATCATATCTACTTCAACATTTTTAACGTATACCCGTCATCTCGACAGTTATTTATCATTTCTGTGTTTGACTTTCTGCCAAGTTAGTCTCATAAGCTGTCTGGTATCTTTTCTCTTTGCTTCCCTCTATCTCTTCGTCCCATTGATTTTTCCAGTTGTTACAACATATTCCAGCAGTTACCTTCTCATTACATGGCCAAAAATGATGATCGTTTCGTCCTAATATTGGAAATTAGCTTTCTTTTTGCATTGGCCTCTTTCAGAGTATAAATATATATTATTACAGTACTTTTAATGTGAAAACATATACCGTTACTCAACGTGAAGATTTTACATCAATGTTCACATATATTAAACATATCCTAGGTCGTCTCTAGATCGCTTCTTGCTTTTGGTATCTACTCAAGAATGACGACTTCGTAGTAGTCATGAATGCACATATTTGCGAGAAATCAATTTGATGAGAGGAGGACCCATTATCCTGATGAACATCAGTGCAGAATTAGTCCGTAAAGGAGACATGACCTAGATGAAATACAATTTGTAATGTTTGTAAAGTCTTTAAAGCGTTCTATCTTTATTTTTGTGATATTACATTTTGATGTTGCGTTTTTTTTCGTTAATAATAACGATGAGATGGACATTTCATCTCAAGTTTCATCAATATGATCTTCTAGAAAGTCCATGAGGTTTCTTTTCCAGATGATTATTTATTATTGTTCAAGCGTTTGAAATAAAGTTGATTCATTTATTACTTTCTTTATTTTGCTTTCCTGAATAAGCGTATCGAATGACATCTTGCGATTTGCTGGTCTATAACGTCTACATAATATATAATCGACAATACTTGGATTTTAGTTTTTTAGTCGTTACTAATGTTGACGTTTTGTAAAATGTCTTATTTTTTTCATTATTTCTTTTGGTACGGAAGAATGTTGAGAATACCATGGACCGCTAAGAAGAGTAATGAAAATGTTCTGAAAGACGTCAAAGCAAAAAGAAAGATAATTTCCAATATTAGGAAGAAACAATCATCAGTTTTTAGCTATGTAATGAGAAAGGAACAGCTGGGATATATTGTAACAACTGGACAAATTGATGGACGAAGAGATAGAGGGAAGCAAAGAGAAAAAATACCAAACAGCTTAAGAGTGGCATGGCCGAAGGTCAACAACAGAAATGATAAATAACTGTCGAGATCGAAAGTTGTGAAGAGACATGATCACCTACACCAGTAGGCCCGGTACTTGATGATGATGCTTTAGGTACACTATTTATTTGGTTACACTATTTCTTTAGTTACACTATTTATTTGGTTAAACTATTTATTTGGTTAGACTATTTCTTTGGTTACACTATTTATTTGGTTAGACTATTTCTTTGGTTACACTATTTATTTGGTTAAACTATTTCTTTTGTTATACTATTTCCTTAGTTACACTATTTGTTTGGTTACACTATTTCTTCAGTTACACTATTTATTTGGTTACACTATTTCTTTGGTTAGACTATTTCTTTGGTTAGACTATTTCTTTGGTTACATTATTTCTTTAGTTACACTACTTCTTTAGTTATACTACTTCTTTAGTTACACTATTTCTTTAGTTACACTATTTTTTGGTTACACTATTTCTTTAGTTACACTATTTATTTGGTTACACTATTTCTTTGGTAGACTATTTCTTTGGTAGACTATTTCTTTGGTTACATTATTTCATTGATTAGATCGTAAAAAAGACGTTGTTTTCATATTATCTTTGATCTTCAACATTATATGTATAATTGCTTTATAAAAATACTTTTGACTAAGCTGCAAAGGTGTTTGTTATTTTATGAAATATACGGCTTAGGATGGTTTCAATAAAATGATGTTTTGCAGTTTGCGATGTTTATGTCTTTGTGTTCCCTGTTTTTTGTTGATGCGGCTGATTAAGTTAATGTAAACAGGTCTATGATTAATATCAAAGAAGAGGTTTGAGTTGAATCTCGCTTCTGTTATGCGATTTTTAAAAAAAAATGTTGTTATCAGGTATATTCATTTAGCTTGTGATAATTATCAATGTTATTCTGTCTGTACCATGTTTGCATGAGGCTACCACAATGTTGATGTTGGCTATGTCTAGCCTTTTTAAAGTTAAACATCAGTTAGTCCTTACATGTTTAGGGATACATTTTGATGACGCATAGTTAAATGCATTTTGACAATCACTGGAATATAAAACAATATTTTATCATTAATATCTACCATAATAAGTCATTCCTCTCATTAGCCATCTCGATATATGTCAAGTGCTTACAAATAAATGTTGGGAAAAAAAAAAAAAAAAAAAAAAAAAAAAAAAAAAAAAAAAAAGCAAAGGCCTGTCATCCATGCAATAGCTTTGTTTGCAAGACGAGTTGTGCGTGATTAATGTTGTCTTTCTGATATATTCTGCAATATTTAAGTGTAATTAACCTTATCGGAAATGTTTCTTCTTTATTTGTTAAATTTTACTTTTTATCGATGAGTTCTAGATCATATATTCACTGTTCTACTTTCTTTAATTTATTAAATTTCCTGATTTCATACAAATGTAATGACCTGAATAGGAATAACTATAAATGACAACTGGATTCACACATGTTTTTTTTTTGTTTTTTTTTCTTTCTATTACATTTGTAGCAATCCTGTAAATGAACAGGTCAGGCCTGACCTGTTCATTATGTGACCGCATATGTTTGTCAAACATTGGTAGAATTAGCCACGAGAGAAGCTGTTCGGCAAAAACAATACCTCAAAAAAATACACAATAGCCTCCACTAGACCGTCTGACAAGACGAAAAGGGCCATATATATATATATATATATATATATATATATATAATCCTGTAAATAGCTTAAAAAATGTAGCTTAAACCTTAAGTCTTTAAATTGACTGAAGTATACATTTTATGTGCCAGATATCAACAAATCAACTAGTTGCAGCTCACTAGTAAACTGAATTGTTCAACAGTCTCACCACTCATAGAACCATGTAATCAAAGCTCGTTATAGGGAAGTAGTGTTCCCGCTGAGGGCACCATCGAACTATTGGTTAAATTCTTAGCGAGTAAGCTATAGGGACCTTAAATTAGTGATCATAAGTGTGAGGCTATTGTTCAGATTTCAAACAACAAATTTTGCCAAGGTGAAAACCCGGAGGGCCTGGCGATAAGTTATCTTTGTTGTTCGAGCAACAACTTGGGCATTTAGCTAGCGTGGCTGCGTTATTGTCTTTTTTCCTCCCTCATGTGCCTTTCAGCGTGGAGGTGAGACATAATTTGGAGTCTTTATTAGCGCGTCTGTTTGCCTCTGCTGCTGTATGTTTCCTAGTGTTTATAATATTGTGTAAATCAATCTTTTTTTTTTTTGCAGTCGGCTAATATGACAGACCACCGTGAAAGAGATTGGAGCCTCATCACGCAACACTCCAAAGAAAGCCATGGAAAGAAAATATTGGAAGGGAAAATACAAGGTAAAAGAGGCAGAGGCAGACCAAGACTAACATGGACGAGTAACATCAAAAGATGGACAAGTCAATATATGTCAACCTGCACCATCAAAGCAAGAAACAGAGTGGAATGGCGACCCATGGTAGCCAACCTTCGTTGCAGAGACGGCGCTCGATAATGACGATGATCTGTGGTCGGCCCTTGGGTCTGGTGTTCTCGCAACATTTATTGAAGTCTCTTTTTGTTGTGTTTTGATCTTTCTGCCTTATCACGTGGCCAAACCAATTTATCAATTATTTCCTTATATATTCTAAGGTGGGGATTATTCTTAGCTTTTTTCTCAGTTCTCCATTTCTGATCTTATCTGTCAGGGTGTTTCCTGCCATTTTTCTTACACATTCCATCTCAGTTAGAAAAAAAAAAGTAAAGTAACCCCGTCACGCCAAGTGACGTATAGGGAATATGGTGTTAGTTACCATAAATTTTACAGACCTTCAGCTCATGATTTTTGTGGTAATGTGGTCGGTATTACGCCAGTGCCGCTTTACTTTCCCAGAAAAAAAATTCGGTACCCATTTAAGGCTGGGTGAACCCGGCAGCCGTCATTTGGGATCGAACCCTAACTCTTGTCCTTTGTAATCCAGTTCACTAACCACTGAGCTATCGCGGCTCCCTATTCCCTCTCAGTACAGGTTATTTTTCTTTCTGTTCTTGCATCAAGGGTCTATGACTGGCACTGGTATCACAACGTTGGAAAGTCATTGTCATCTAGTCCAAATATTTATGTGTTTTTATCAAGCAGTTCCGGTTATAAGACGTCATTTTGAGTGAAAGGTTGTCTCTCTTTACAGCCGTTGCTCCATGACCGGACTGGTTATTCTGTTTCACGAGGCATCATAGGAGGGTTGTGTGGAACCTTAATTACTTGTTGTCTCCTTACTCAAATACTGTCAGCTTTGAGTCTAGGGGCATCGGTAGCCTAGTTGCGAAAACCATCCGACTGGGCTACAGACGTTCGGTCAACCCATGTTCTATTCACGCTGGAAGCAGTGTGAATTGTGCTCGTGTTTTGGAAAAAAAAAAAAAACCCCGCGGTCGACCCAGCTTCTGGCCAAAAATGGGTACCATGGAGCACTCTGGGAAGGTGAGGAATGCCGCCTCGCATTGTGAGATTCGATGCTTGAAGCGACACTATCCCGAAGTCTCTAAACACTTCTGGATAGGCGAGCGAGCACATATGGGTGGAAACTCGCGTGCTAAGACGCCGGTTCAAGTCTCGTACTTTACTTTACCTTTGAGTTAAAGGCAACTTTCAACCGATGCGGTCTTGCGGCAATGCCACATTCATCATCATCATCGAGTGCTATCTCCGCAACGAAGATTGGCTACCATGGAGCGCCATTCTGCTCTGTCTCTTGCTTTGATGGTGCAGGTTGTAATAGGCTGTTTTTTTCATCTTTTGATGTTACTCGTCCATGTTAGTCTTGGTCTGCTTCTGCCTCTTTTACCTTGTATTTTCCCCTCCAGGATTACTTTTAGTAGGCTGCTGTGTCTTTTAACATGGGCCAAAAATCACATTTGTCTTGTTTGAATTGTACTTAGTAGTTCTCTTTTCATTTTTAGTTGTTTTAAGACTTCATCGTTTGTTTTCTTTCCCTTCCATCCAATTCTACCTATTCTTCTATATATCCACATTTCAAAGCTTTCATTTCTCTGTTCTGTTTGCGTGTCTATTGTCCATGTTTCTGCACCATATAAGAATGTTGAGAAGACATAACATTTTGCTATTCTTAGTTTTAGGTCTACCTTTTAGCTCCCAGTGGAGCATAGGTCTTCAACAAACACTTTCCAAGTCGTTCTGTTTTTTGCAATTCTTTTAAGATCATTCCATGTCTTCCCCATCATCTTCATCTCTGCTTCAATCTGTCTTCTCCAAGAATTCCTTGGTCTTCCTCTTTGTCTTTTCCCCTGGGGATTCCAAAAAAGGGCCTGTTGTGTAATACTCTCAGTTGGTTTCCGTAGTGTGTGTCCTATCCATCGCCATCGTCTTCGCTGTATTTCTTTATCCACTGGTATTTGACCGGTACATTTCCATAATTCCACGTTTGTGACTTTGTCCTGCCATTTCCATCCCTTTATTCTGCGCAAGCATCCATTAATAAAAGTCTTTACCTTCGTGATTGTCAATTTTGTTATTCTCCATGTTTCACAGCCATATAATAGAACCGACTTAACATTGGAGTTGAAAATTTGTATTTTTGTATTTAGCCTAATTTCTTTGGATTTCCATATGTTTCCCAGTGCAATGAAAGCTCCTCTTGCTTTTGATATCCTTATTTTGGTATCGTTTTCTGTTCCTCCCTCTTTATCTATATTACTGCCCAGATATATATAAGATTGTACGTCTAGTAGAGGTATTTCTCCTAGTTTTATTTGGTTATTGCCAACTGCATTAATTCTCATAATGTTGGTCTTATCTCTATTAATCTTTAGTCCTAGCTGTTGTGATCTCTCATCTAATATACTCATTTTATCTTGCATCTGTTGGTGGCTGTGTGATAGGAGAGCTATGTCATCAGCAAAGTCTAAATCATCAAGTTGTTTGGTCAGTGACCACTGGATCCCATTTCTGTTGTTTTGAGTTATTTTCATCATTTTTCCTGGTGTTATTTGTTTTGATGTTAGCATGTTCTTCATGACATTAAAATTACTTTCTGCCAATCCTATTCTTTTATTTATTTCAGTTGTACATTTTCCATCACTGGTTACAGTATATCCAAGGTAGTTATAGTTCTGAACTGTCTCCAGGTCTATTCCTTCAATTTTTATACCCACTTGTGGGTTTTGAGTATCTTCTTTGTTTATGATCACAGTTTTTGTCTTTTTGATATTCATATCTAGTCCATATTTTTTGCTTGTCATGTTTATTTCATTAAGTAATTGTTGTAGATCTTTAGGATTTTCTGCTAGTAGTACAGTATCGTCAACATATCTTAGGTTATTGATTATCTTTCCATTAATTTGTAGACCTTGCATCTCTGTAAAGTTGTTACAGATTTGCTCAGTGTATAGATTGAACAAGCTTGGTTATAAGATACATCCCTGTCTTACTCCTCTTTTTATATCAATGGGTGTAGAGTTCTCTTTGTTATTTTTTGATTATTGCTATTTGCTCCAGTATAGATTGCATATTAGTCGTATGTCCATGTCATCTAGATGTATATCTTTTAGGCATTCTATGAGTTGGTTTGTGGTGTACTCTATAAAAAGCTATGGTGTAGTCTATGAAGCAGGCATATATTGGTTTGTTTACTTCTGTGTACTTTTCGATTAATGTTCTCATGCAGAATATGGCTTCTTTTGTGCTGCTATCTTTCCTAAAATGCCACATTGGACACTATGAATACCTTCTCCAGCGCAATATTTATGAAGGGATCTACTTCTACTCTATGATCTGTCTGATTAACATAGGAAGCTAACTCCAGAGGTGAAAGACGTCCACACATTTGTATGCAAATTTATCCATACATATTTATATGGCGCCTTTAACACTCAATCCTTGTTTGCTTAATTAAGCATGGAGAAATGAAAAAAAGAAAATACAGAAATAAAATCGAAAATATATCAGCAACCAAAAAATGCGCTAAAGACGCAGCCAAGAAGAAAAAAACTGGATATATCACGTGTTGGTATGATATCAAGAACAAATAACAAATACTGCCATGTAGCGGAATCTGGAGGGAAGAAGAAAGAGAGGCAGGTCAAGGACGACCTGACGTAAGACAGTAAATAACGAAATAAATATAGTGGAACACACTCCTCGCGGGGAATCCCTGTACAGCACAAAGTGGAGGGACTAAGATGCTGTCGAAAATACACTACATTGTAAAGCAGCTTCTGATTGCTTTGTTGATCTGAAACAAAGAAGGGAAGTCGTTTTGTCTTCGCCTCATGCTTCATTTTGATTTTATTTGTAAGGATTTTATGTAGTTGAAAGGGGGAATTCTTAGTAATGTTTTTGAAGAGGACTTAAGAAGACTCGTATTGATCAAAACATACTCGTCTAACTAACCAACCAGGCAACCAATAAAAAAAAACAACCTGCCAACCAAGCAATCAACCCACCAATTAACTAACTAATTAACTAACTAACTAATGAATTTAACTAACTAGCTTACCAACTGACTGAACTAAAATTACAAACTCAGGTAACTATTATAAAATGCCCCACATAATGTTTCTCCACATGTAATCGAAACACCAGATCAAGAACATGTTCTACAGTTCTCTCCATACCGCGTTGAACTTATCTTTATAATCTGACCAGACACATTAGGTAGCGCCCATTATCTGGATACTGCTAATGGTTGTAAATACCACTGGAGCGTATAAACTGAAGACCTGATTTGTATGACCTGAAAATAAAGAAGATAATGAATTTGACCCTGCAACCACATAAAACAGGCAATCTGTTTTCATTAAACGAATACCTGAAGTACAAAATGCCAGAAAATCAGCAATTAGGAAATAGTATATTCATCACACCCGCCTATTACCAGTCGCCATGAATGGCCTTATCTATATTACGCGAAACAAAGATCACAAACAAGATGTCTAAGACAGAAGCAGCGGCAGAGGCCACGACTCATCAAACATTTTATCAGAATGCATAACTCAATCACATCCCAGGTCATTAGGTTAAGTGTCAGTACGTAGTCAGTCACCGTGTTCAGTATCTATCAATCTATCTATCCATCTATTGTCCATTCGAGCCGAAGTCGGCACATAGGGCAGAACCACAATCTCAAAAACAGAAACCCTGCGTGCCAAAATAGCACATATTGGAGAAATCACTGTTACTAAAATCTATGGTTCTGTTTCCATAACAATACTTTTTACAATGACAGCTTGTTAAGCCATTGATCAACCTCCTTAGTCGCCTCTTACGACATATCTGGAAGGTCACAATGTCATTATTCTTTACTTCCCTGAGGCCCCACACGGGATATTTAGTATGCGGAAATATAATTCAAATAATATGAGCTGTTACTGACATTTGAGCTTCAATGTTTATGGAGATAAAACCCTCCCAGAACCTCGTATATCGACCTTGCAATGTGCATGAGAATTAGGCAGTAGATTACATAAATCAGCTCCGTGTTGCTATGACAACGAGGATTGAGCTAAACAAATGACGTCCTCTCTTTATTTACTGGGGCAACCTCAATGACAACGCCCAGTGCAGAACCTTAGATTCTGGCCTTGCAGTTACAGACCTGACCGTGATACGACTCACGAAAAGGACAACGGATTCGGACTCATTGACCTTGCCTTGGTTTCGACCCATGCTGAATTGGGCATCCGCTGGCATCGATTAAGCTAAAGTGGCAGCGGTCAGCTGGTGCTCTGTGCAGTTAGCATCTATGAGGGGACGCAGAGGAAACCCAGAAGGATAGCGTACCCTTTAAGGTATAATTGGTTGAAATCATCTGTGTTGGGGCAACTACTTCAACGTGCATGGAGACCTAGGGAAAGACAAGTCATAGCGTTTAGTAAAGGAGTAAATACATCAAGATACATAGAGATGCGAATCTGCTGTAAAGCTGATGACAATAATGACAATTTTTTAAAAAGGAGAAACAAGTTGTATGGTAATAGCTTTACGTAGGTGAGTAAAGCTGTTACCATATCACTTTTTTAAAAAATTGTCATTGTCATCACTGTCATTCCTATCACTAAGACCCCCTGGTCGGCACAGGAGGTTAAGTTGGCCTGGCTGAAGAATAAAGACGCACGCTGAAGGTATGGCAATCTTGCCGAAAAGTGATCTCTTGTGACCCTCGTCGAATGGCTGATCTTGAACGGAACATGAAATAGGTCATCAGTAATTTCCAACAGCTGGCAGTGGGAGCTAAGAGAGACCGATTCATCCACGAGGGAGGTGGCAGCAGACAAAGCTCTCTATAAGTTTTGGTCTCTCTGTGATTGCATGAAAATGACAACATGCCCTAGAGCTAACAATGGCATCAAGACCAATGAGGACATAAACCTTATTACAGATGAGCAAAAAAGGTAGGGGCTTTGCTGGAGAGGTACATGACACAAACGGATCATGGAGACATGGATTCGCACCTGATGGTTAGAAACACACTATCAGCGTCATTGGACATGTACTCCCCGCATCAGTTTTGAGGATGGAGTTTGCTCGTTCAAGAATTTCCACAGACAACGTCCCAGGGCCGGACGGTATAAGAAAAAATAAAAAGTCTTTGTCGGTTGGCCGATCATCGAGAAATCTCTTCCATATGTCAGGGAGGACTTCATAAATAGCTAAAGAACTTTTTGTCTCATTTTTATTGTCAAATATGAGGATCGGAGAACACATCTGTCAAATATGAGGATCTGAGAAAAAGTTATGAGAAAAAGTTGTAAAAAATGAGGATATGAGAAAAAAGTTGTCAAATATGAGGATCTGAGAAAAAGTTGTCAAATATGAGGATATGAGAAAAAGTTGTCAAATATGAGGATATGAGAAAAAAGTTGTCATATATGAGGATATGAGAAAAAGTTGTCATTTATGAGGATATGAGTAAATGTTGCCAAATATGAGGATATGATAAAATGTTGCCAAATATGAGGACCCATGAAAAATTCTTGGAATATATGCGCCATAGCAAACATAAAGTAGCAACAGATAAAATTATTTGGCCACATGATAGACAGAAAGATCAAAACACAACGCACTTTTAATAAACGTTACAAGAACACCAGACTCAAGGGTCAACCACGAAAATGATTGATTTACGGAATATTTCAAACATTAGAAAACATAAAAGCAGCAGAGGCGATCAAAAGAGAAAAGACAGCAAAGTATATCTCACATCCGCGCTTAAAAGCAAACGAGGAAAGAAAGAAGCATAAAAAAGAAGAAGACTGTCAAAAATTGGTTGTTTCAACAATTAGAAGAGATGCCTGTGATGCAGTGGCGTATTCTCTATGTTACCGCAGCTACCACCGGTAGCCTGAACATATTAACGAAATACAAAAGGAAATGATAATTTTTTTTTTTTAATAATTATATTACAAATTTTCGAATATTCTATTACACATTTCGTGGGCCAATATAATTTATTTGCTTTGGTTTGCATTTATTAAAGCAAGGTTTTCCTTTGGCCACTATAACATTTGTGAATGAAACCGACTCTACTCTAATATGGTACGTTGGTACCGCTAGTAACTAGCGGTACATTTTCATCTCTCGCCACTAGTAAATAAACGACCTTGACATAAAAAAAAACCGAGTCAAAATAATACGGGAGGAAGCTACATCTACATTAATGCAGTTTCATGGGTTATTTTTAGCTCTAGCCAATTAGAAGCGTTATAAAGTGAAAGTGAAACTATGTCTGATTACCGTAAATTGCTTAACTATTTATAACTACGTTATGTGCCATTTAAAAAAAAAAAATAAGTACCTAGGCATCTCAACTGTCAAGTAACAGTAGTGCTACTAGCTATCGGTTTATAAATAAAAATTGAGAAGTTTTTATTTTTACCGTACGCGAATGTAGTTTATTATCAAATAGTTTTACATTATAGCTTGTTTCATAACTCGTGCCCAACTTTTAAAATCGATAGCTTTTTACCGCTTGTTGTAAGTTGTTCAAAATTTGCATGTAAAGTTATAATAATTAGAACCCAACAGGGAATTAATTTCATTAAAAAAACATTTGGTTATTATTGTTGCTTATTTGATTTATATAAATTTATAACGATCCATTGATGTAGTCAAAACTTAATGTTTACAGTATTTTAAGTTAAAAATAGCGAGTAAAAATCCATACACGATAAAATTGACGTGTTTGCACGCTTTCAACGTGGTTTTTTGACACAATTAGACACTTGTAAAAAACAATAGAAATTGTGTGTTCCATTTCCGTTCATTCATAGGTGAAGACGTGAAACGATAACATTTATCCTGAGTCTTAAAATGAAATTCTGCAGTTTACAAAACATCGCAATAAAAATGTATGACTATTTTTGCAAAGAGGCTAAACGAGGAAGATTATTTCATTCTTTAATAAACCCTGAGAATAGGACAAGACACATTTTGGATTTATCTAAACGGTCATTTAATCGCTGGATTCAAGCACGTGACCGTCAATGTTCAAAATATACAAAATCACAAAGAAGAGCAAAAATGTTGGATAATTTCGACAGTGAACTTATTAGAAGTGAAATTCGCAAAATGTTGGGTATGAATGAAACTGTTACAATAAGAAAATTAAAAGTATCGCTGAAAAAGAACAACAGTATTGAAATATCAAAGTCTACATTATGGAGGAATGTGAGAGCTGCAGGCTTTACATTCATAAAGTATTCCAATGGACGAAACATCATCTGTGAGAAGCCACATATAGTAGTCATGAGAAACAAGTACATACGTGAAGTAAAAGAGGTGCGCAAGCAAGGTTATGATATTGTGTACTTGGATGAAACATGGATCAATGCTCACCACACTAACCAAAGGGAATGGCAGTCATCAGATGGAAAGATTAAGAGATTAATACCTAGCAGCAAAGGACAGCGCTTGATAATTGCTCATGCAGGTAGTCGACAACATGGACTAATACAGAATGCAGAGCTCATTTTTCTTTCAAAATCCATAGACAATCGGGATTATCACTCTGAGATGAATGGTCACATATTTAGACATTGGATTGAAAATTCTGTTCTCCCATCACTAGATCGACCATCTTGCGTAATAATGGACAATGCAGCGTACCACAATATTGTTGCACTTGAAGATAAAGTCCCGACGTCATCCAGGACAAAAGATGCTATTAAGATATGGCTCACAAAGGAGCACATACAATTTAATAACATGTACTTAAAACCTGAATTACTATCTCTAGTAAAGCAAAAACAAAGGACAAAGATTTTTCAAATAGATAAGATTATCTAAGAGCACGGTCATATAAGTTTGAGGCTGCCACCTTACCATGCTCATTTAAATCCAATAGAACTAATCTGGGCAAAATTAAAAGGATAAGTGGCAGATGAAAATACAACATTCAAAATATGCGATGTAAAGACTCTTGCTAATCTCGCTTTATTAAATATAGACAAAGATTATTGGGCTAAATGTGAAGACCACGTCTTAAAACAGGAAGAGGAATATTGGAAAAATGATGGTTTGTGGAATGTTCAACCCCAAACAGTTATTAATCTTTTAGACTCGTCTGATTCAGAATGAAAGTATATAGCCCCCACAATGTTGGCCCCTATATTACCTTAAATTAGTTCAACAAACGGTCCTTTTCAAGACCACACAACTATGAAAATTGGACATACAGGTATACCTTGATATTATCGTCCGTCCTCGAACTGAGAAGACAATAATTTTCCTGGTGTTTTATATTCAGTTATTTCCCCATTACGGCCACGCCTTTACCTAGTCAAAATTAATCATAGACCAGCAACTACGGTAATTTCTATTATTTAGGGGTTCACAATTTACAATTTTGACAAACATCAAAGAAATTCACCGCTTTAAGAAAACTGCAGCTGCAAGATATTTGTTAAATATACATTTAAAGGGTCTTTTGCATTCTAATAACATTTGGAAAATTTCAACAGTTTTTAACAAACGGTTACTGAGTAATAGCGTTTTGAAGTTGGGCACGTGATTTGAAACGAGCTATAAATCCCTTTGGGCATATATAATTTTGTTGAAATTCAAGTTTTAAATTACGTTGATTTAAATATATATATATATATATATATATATATATATATATAGTTATCCATTTATAACTTCATAACGAACTTTTATTATTTCTGGTTCATTACTCCCGACGATATGATGGCAGAGCAAGCATCTACACATAACACAGAGATCTCAATAAACTCTATTGATAAGCTTAGAAACTAATTCAAAATGACTTTGAATGACAAAGTCATCGAGACATTTTCGTCCCAAACAACACGGATATAATTTACATATACAAAAGTAATTAATTTAAAATGTAGTGATGTCATTAGCAAATATTACTTCATGTTAGCCTACTGAGTATAATGTTTGTATTTATTTATTATGTCAGCGGTAGTCCAGACCCCAAAACCAGTATACGCCACTGATGTGATGAACTATAGAAAAAGCATACGCTTGTAAAAGACCTAATAAAAGTGAAGAGATGCAAACTGAAATGCTGTAAACTTATATCCCACTCGTCTGATCTTGACAAAGAGTCACTGCAGGGGATAGTCACTAGACAAAGTAAGCATTGGGGGGTGGAGAGTAGCGGAAATAAACATTCCCAGATAACACCAAAGGATAGAAAGGTCTCGACTCTGTTTGCTCACAACGGTCAGTTGTAAACTGATAAGGGACAGGGGTTATTGACAATCCATTTTGTTTTGAGTCTTCTTTTTTGCCTCCTCGTTTGCCTTTCAGCGCTGAGGGGAGATATAGTTTGCAGTCTTTTGCTCTTCTATTGGGCTCTGCTGCTATGTTCATAGTGTTTTAAATATTTAATCAATCCGTCGTAATCGACCCTTGAGTTTGATGTTGTCGCAGCGCGTAATGCGTTCTGATGTTTCTGTCTTATCACGTCATCAAACCATTTTATCCGTTGTTTCTTTAAGTTTTCATCATCTTCTTCTTCTTCTTCTTCTACTTCTTCTTCCTCTTCTTTCTTTCTTTCTTTCCTCATCTGCCTTTCAGCGTCGAGGGGAGATATAACTTACGGTCTTTTGCTATTCTGTTCGCCTCTGCTGCTGTTATGTTTCCTAGTGCTTCTAATATTCCATCGACCCATCTTTTTCGTGGTCGTCCCTTGGGAGTGGTGTTCTCACAACGTTTGTTGAAGGCTCGTTAGTAGTATACAAGGGTCCAACAGATTATAATTTGGCCCGTAAATTAACAAAGATATATAGTAGGCGCGCGGCGCGCCTAATGTACTGTAGGCGCAGGGGGAGTTAACCGTGACAGCTGGTACCAGTGACCCCGGAAGTGACCTGTTTATGTCTGGTGTATGCTGACTTTGGAGTTCTTTATGTACTTGATCGTTAGTGATAGGTTAGTAGATTATACAACATCAATAAAAAACAATCAATATAAAACAGAAGACAAAGATATATTTTATTCTTTTATTATCTCAATAGGTGTATAACATACATTGATATTATATAACATTACAAAAATATTCAGTACACGAAGTAAATATATAGTACAAGGATAACATTTAGTTATACCTATGTAGTTGGATGTCTGCTTAGCTATGTGGCGTCGATGAATCATAAGGGGTGAAACTGTTAGAGATTCCTGGTTAGGCTAAGCTGGTAGTGTAAAGAGTTAAATATCTAGAGGCGTAGTCGAGACGTTATCATCAGCTACCTTTCTTTTTATATAGAAATAGGAAAGAGCATTTCTTGTTTGACTGTAGGAAAATATGGAATTATTTAAGACTTTGAAACCTACATTTTTCCCACCCTTGGCCTTTTGCGTGGCGAGAACCTCTAAAAACATATCTTTATCTAATTTGTTGTGTTGCTTGCTTAGCCCTTTACAACTGATTTTATCGTAATCCCCACTACAATGGTACGTCTTACTACATAAGCTAACAAGAGCTGTCCCTTCGTACTCTAGTTTAAAAAGCCCGGGCGTTCGTTTGGTGTATGCTTTAACACCCTTACAGTTTATACAGTCTGTCTTGCTAGTGTGTTCATCGCAAAACTCGGCAGGAAACCAGTCTTTATATACACTATTAAACTCATCCGCAGACCTGACTTAACTATATCCTCTAGCTTAGGTGCACTTAACGCCAAGTATAAACTATCAGTATCTGTTTCACATAACTGAAAGTTGGACCTATCTACAAACTTATCTAAGAACTCGAAATAAAAATCTAACATACGAAGTTTTGCATATTGATAGACGAAGAAACCGATTTGTAGGGGTAAGTCCCAAACAGTTTTCTTTTTCTCCATCTCAATTTCAAAAAGATCCTCCCCTATTTCAGTCATCTTTTTAAACCGGGAACTATTAACCATTTTCGATATCTCATCCCCCTGAACGTACGAGACAGCGCTATGATTGGCCTTATTGGTTAGAGTCTTCCCGTAGGCTGAGTTTCCTAAGAGCTTCATCGTATCGCTTACTATAGATTGACTTTCGTCTAGATCACCAGCCCGCCTAGCGTCAGAAACCATTTCTCCAAACTTTTTAAAACAACTAGACGGTTGATATTCTATCACTTGATAAATTTTGTTACCTCCAATCCGTGGTCTAAATACCACTTTAACAGCGGTGTTGCCAACAAAATTTTTTCCCCGACATAACTACCTATTAGGGTGCGACGAGGGGTTGACAACAAGTTATGTTTGAGGGCATATTCACCCATAAACGGACCAATATCAGCACGCGTGACGTCAATATTTTGAAAATTGGAGTCATCTCACTGAAATGTTCCTTCAGGCGATCGGGGACGTGAATGTCGCACTCGACGAGCCCAAAACATGTCCCATCTGAAACAGAAGCCAGAATCTGTTTATCACTGAGAGGGAGCCCTTCTTTAGAGTAAGAGGGTCTAGCTCTAGGGATGGCTTTAGAAAGGAAAGCCCTAATGGTTGGGTCAGACTTTTTCAGAGCCTGCCACTCACATTCCCACATAACTTCTACTGGGACTTTTACCTCCTCAGTTAGGTAGGTGTGTATCTCACATGTTTTTTCAAACAGCTCGAACAATGGCTTATTATTAACAGGGTTTCTTTCTTTATCTTTGGTGAGGGGACAGTCTTTGTGACCATGGTACAAACAACCATGAAAATTATAGCCTCTTCTATTGGATTTATCCCACCCATCCACAGGGATATTTCTATCACCTAACCGAAACTCCCTCCCATTAAACTGAGTTTTCAACTCCACCCCTTTCTGGTGAGCGACCAATGTTAGCCACTCTCTACTTTGTTGGACATAATAGTTATCTTTTTCGACCCTAAACCCGGTCTCCATTCTTCTAATAATTGGGTAATCTGTTGGCATTGGGTTCATCAGAGCCCAAAGATACAACGCGTTGGCATCGTAACCTTGGATGGATTTGACTACCTTTCCACCCCTAATAAGCGTTTTGCCTACCTCGTGATACCTATGGAAAATTATAGAGGGACCCCCGACGATATTATCTCTAATCATTGTGTGTAGACTCGCCTGTTTGCTCGAACATAAACTAAACATTACACCCCTATTAATGGTCTTAAAAAGATACTTTAAACAAACACCCGGAACCGAAATGGCGTCTTTAAAACAGTCTACACCCGCTCCCCATAAAAGCGAACCTGCTGCTCCAAGGCTTCTAAGAATGGGACTACATCTTTGTTGTTATACCACACCAAAAAGTCCCTAAGTGTGGTCATGTTATTGTCCTTCCAGACCTTTTGGCACAGAGCGTACTCCTCCTTGGAAATATTGGAATTTTTTAACGACGAATAAAACGCTTCGTGTGGGGGTAGTTCTGTCTCCTCCAACTTTTGGGGGTCGTCTATATATTCATAACAAAAGTAACCCTTTGTTTCACTAATCTTATAAGCCGCCAGATATTTACTATAGCTAAACCGGGGGCTAGATAGTTTACTATATCTAAGAATTTTAGATTCGGCGTTGCAATACACATAAAGTTATTGTTTCTTTTAACTATAAACTTGAACGGTCTTTCTACTTTGTAGTCTACTTCCATTTTATCTTCCTCTTCTTCGATAACATCAGCGTCCTCTTCTTCTTCTTCCTCTTCTTCTCCACCCACTTGGGCAGTGACAGCCATGAAGTGCTTTATTAAATAAGGTTTAATGACGTTGACGTCATATTTCCCCGAGTTAAACCCTATCACTGGAAGCTCTTTTAAATACTCATCAAACCTAACTATTAGCTTGTCTTTATTCAGATCATGGAGTTGAGTAAAATACTTTCAAACCGATCTCGCAACAACGAGTATGCCTAGCAGCTATACCAGTGAGGTAGTCAACCATCTGACTAACTAAAACCTGTGGGTCACCCTTCGTTATGAAGCATATTGGGCCCTCCCACCCGGGGACATTTGACGCTACAGAGCAGGAGAGGGGTACGTGTTTGGCTACAAAGGTAGTCGAGTGCGTTTCTTGGGGAACATTCCCTTTATCAAAGTAACATTCATAATCGAATGTTGCCCTGAAGGGGAAAATAAAACACGCTGGAGTACTTATTCCTTCAGCGCTGATTGCGTCCCATACACTTTCAGGTGAAGAATAAATACCACCTTTATATGTCTCTACAGCCAAATCCCCATTGCAAGTTTTTTCGTGCCTATCCATACGCCCAAACTTTTTCCACAGTTTCCCACATTTTCCACAAGAAAAGCTTTTACTAGCCCTAGAAAGATCGTTTATATAAAAGAAGTGGTTTTTGTAAAGTAAAAGACGGAGAGTTTCATTATAACTACTACCGCTTCTCAGAACAATACGCAAGGCTTGCGCAGAATCAAATTCAAAAATATCTATATTTAGTGCAAAACAATTTTCTAAGAGAGGCATTTCAGCAAGAGTTACACCGTGAAAGTTACTTAACTTTAGAGACGGGTTAAACTGTTTGAAAAGTAGTCTCGAAACCTTCCTAACATTATTAAGGGGAGTCCCTCGATGGACAGCTAGACAACGGAAGAAGCAGAGATTATCATTGTAAACTTTAGAATTGGAGTCGTTTTGAAGGATATTAATGCCGTAGTTGGATGTAAGGTAGGGTGGGATATCTATCAGACACCCTATAGAATAATCTTGGAGTTTATAAACATAAACACTCGTACTGACTAATGCTTCTAAGGTATATTTGGTTGTCTCCCTGTTTTATTTGCATACCCTAATATATCACTTTCATTTAATCTATCAACAAACGTTTCAAAATCATTTCTGTTGTTAACTAACAGGGGTTTGTCTAACCCTGTCGCGTTATTCGAGCTGGCGTGAAAGTAACGCAACCCCTGTGTCTCTCTATGTCTTAAGACTAGATGATGACTATAATTCACCTTGAAACGCTTTTTCTGGGCTTGGAAGATTGGGTTTACAAGGGTCTTCCAATCTATAGGAGTATCAGGTTGATGAAATATAGTGTACGTATCCATGTATTTGTTCCTACGTTCATGTGTTCTAATAGCTAACCAGTTGTTCTTATATATCTTCTTAATATCTTGAGGTAACTTATTTAAAGAGTCTATTTCATTAATACGTCTTGGTCTCTTTGAGGGCTCTTGAGTCGAACTCTTTACGGCCCGTTTGCGTGAGGTTGTCGATACCAGTGGACCCGCTGGCGTTGATGGTGTTGAGGTGTCCACAGCTATGTCATGGCTAGCAAGATGTCCTTGCAGATGGCTTGCCCCAGTGAAACTTTGTTGGCAGATATGGCAGATATGTGGGGTAACACTGGGTTCTTTTGAAGGTATATGATTTGTTGACACAGGAGTTGGTGATGCAGGAACGGCTGATACAAGAGAGGCAGGATGCTCTGTCTTGATATGTTGGCAAGATTGTCAGCTCTATTGTATACTCGTTCACAAACATCACATTTGTATTCCTGACGCCCATGTACACTAGCAACATGGCGTTTTAGGTCTCGGCTCCGGGTGAAAGTTTTGGAGCAGATATGACAAGTGTTAGACATCTGTAGAAAAGAAATTGAAACATTACAACTAAAGAGTAAAGAACAGTAAACATTACAAGAAAAGTAAACAACAAGATACACAAACTATCGAAATTAGGTTACAAAAGTAACACGTGGATGCTAAAAAACCAACTTATCGAAAATAGGTTACTAAAATAACACGTGGATACTAAACAACCAGCTTATCGAAAACAGGTTACTAAAGTAACATACTATAGCATTAAAGAACTAAGATAACACTTACCTTTTATGTGTTTGAAGGCACGAGACACGTCCGGCGGCAACAACTGTAAGCGAAAGTCTGATTAGAAGCTTCACAGTCGCGTTATATATACACCAGAAACACCGGAAGTGTTACTAAAAATAGAACTGACCGCTGATGCAATACCGGAAGTGTTACTAAAAATAGCTTTTGACTGCTGACGTGATGCCCGTGGAGTTTCTAAAAATAGATTTTGACCTATGATGCAATACCAGGCAATTTTATGATAGTTACGCCCCTTGACCCTTTATGAGGGGCCGCCCATGAAACTGTTAGAAATAGTAAATTTAACCTAGTGGCATACCCCAGATGTTATATTAGACATCCCCATAGCAAAAAATTTACATAAAAATCACTTTTGAAATTACTACCCCTGTACCCATTTTTGGCGGTTACGCCCATGAAACTGTTAAAAATAGTCAATTTAACATCTAGACATACCCCAAACTTTATAATAAACATCCCAGTATCAAGAATTTACATAAAAACAACTTTTGAAATTACTACCCCTGTACCCATTTTTGGCGGTTACGCCCATGAAACTGTTAAAAATAGTCAATTTAACATCTAGACATACCCCAAACTTTATATTAAGCATCTCCGTATCAAGAATTTACATAAAAAACAACTTTTGAAATTACTACCCCTGTACCCATTTTTGGCGGTTACGCCCATGAAACTGTTAAAAAATAGTCAATTTAACATCTAGACATACTCCAAACTTTATATTAAGCATCCCCGTATCAAGAATTTACATAAAAACAACTTTTGAAATTACTACCCCTGTACCCATATTTGGCGGTTACGCCCATGAAATCAATAAAAAATAGTCAATTTAACATCTAGACATACCCCAAACTTTATAATAAACATCCCCGTATCAAGAATTTCCATAAAAACAACTTTTGAAATTACTACCCCTGTACCCATTTTTGGCGGTTACGCCCATGAAATCAATAAAAAAATGAAATTTAACATATAGACATACCCCAAACTTTATAATAAACATCCCCGTATCAAGAATTTCCATAAAAACAACTTTTGAAATTACTACCCCTGTACCCATTTTTTGGCGGTTACGCCCATGAAACTGTTAAAAATGGTCAATTTAACATCTAGACATATCCCAAACTTTATATTAACCATCCCCATATCAAGAATTTACATAAAAACAACTTTTGAAATTACTACCCCTGTACCCATTTTTGGCGGTTACGCCCATGAATTCGATAAAAAATTGAAATTTAACCTATTGGTATACCTCAAACATAATATTTGACACGCCCATGTATCAAATTACCTGAAAAATCAACCAAAAATTAGTAGTATATATCTAGTGATAGGACCGTGGAAAGTTCGGCCAGCCGCGCATAAATCCTTATATAAATAGTCTACCCGTACATGGCCGCACATTTTTTGGTGCGGTTTTTCCTTATATGAGAGTCTTCATTTTTTTTTTTTTTTTCTTATATGAGAGTCACCCGGCCAATCACTGGATATATACTACTAATTTTTGGTTGATTTTTCAGGTAAATTTGATACATGGGCGTGTCAAATATTATGTTTGAGGTATACCAATAGGTTAAATTTCAATTTTTTATCGAATTCATGGGCGTAACCGCCAAAAATGGGTACAGGGGTAGTAATTTCAAAAGTTGTTTTTATGTAAATTCTTGATACGGGGATGTTTATTATAAAGTTTGGGGTATGTCTATATGTTAAATTTCAATTTTTTATTGATTTCATGGGCGTAACCGCCAAAAATGGGTACAGGGGTAGTAATTTCAAAAGTTGTTTTTATGGAAATTCTTGATACGGGGATGTTTATTATAAAGTTTGGGGTATGTCTAGATGTTAAATTGACTATTTTTTATTGATTTCATGGGCGTAACCGCCAAAAATGGGTACAGGGGTAGTAATTTCAAAAGTTGTTTTTATGTAAATTCTTGATACGGGGATGCTTAATATAAAGTTTGGAGTATGTCTAGATGTTAAATTGACTATTTTTTAACAGTTTCATGGGCGTAACCGCCAAAATGGGTACAGGGGTAGTAATTTCAAAAGTTGTTTTTTATGTAAATTCTTGATACGGAGATGCTTAATATAAAGTTTGGGGTATGTCTAGATGTTAAATTGACTATTTTTAACAGTTTCATGGGCGTAACCGCCAAAAATGGGTACAGGGGTAGTAATTTCAAAAGTTGTTTTTATGTAAATTCTTGATACTGGGATGTTTATTATAAAGTTTGGGGTATGTCTAGATGTTAAATTGACTATTTTTAACAGTTTCATGGGCGTAACCGCCAAAAATGGGTACAGGGGTAGTAATTTCAAAAGTGATTTTTATGTAAATTTTTTGCTATGGGGATGTCTAATATAACATCTGGGGTATGCCACTAGGTTAAATTTACTATTTCTAACAGTTTCATGGGCGGCCCCTCATAAAGGGTCAAGGGGCGTAACTATCATAAAATTGCCTGGTATTGCATCATAGGTCAAAATCTATTTTTAGAAACTCCACGGGCATCACGTCAGCAGTCAAAAGCTATTTTTAGTAACACTTCCGGTATTGCATCAGCGGTCAGTTCTATTTTTAGTAACACTTCCGGTGTTTCTGGTGTATATATAACGCGACTGTGAAGCTTCTAATCAGACTTTCGCTTACAGTTGTTGCCGCCGGACGTGTCTCGTGCCTTCAAACACATAAAAGGTAAGTGTTATCTTAGTTCTTTAATGCTATAGTATGTTACTTTAGTAACCTGTTTTCGATAAGCTGGTTGTTTAGTATCCACGTGTTATTTTAGTAACCTATTTTCGATAAGTTGGTTTTTTAGCATCCACGTGTTATTTTTGTAACCTAATTTCGATAGTTTGTGTATCTTGTTGTTTACTTTTCTTGTAATGTTTACTGTTCTTTACTCTTTAGTTGTAATGTTTCAATTTCTTTTCTACAGATGTCTAACACTTGTCATATCTGCTCCAAAACTTTCACCCGGAGCCGAGACCTAAAACGCCATGTTGCTAGTGTACATGGGCGTCAGGAATACAAATGTGATGTTTGTGAACGAGTATACAATAGAGCTGACAATCTTGCCAAACATATCAAGACAGAGCATCCTGCCTCTCTTGTATCAGCCGTTCCTGCATCACCAACTCCTGTGTCAACAAATCATATACCTTCAAAAGAACCCAGTGTTACCCCACATATCTGCCATATCTGCCAACAAAGTTTCACTGGGGCAAGCCATCTGCAAGGACATCTTGCTAGCCATGACATAGCTGTGGACACCTCAACACCATCAACGCCAGCGGGTCCACTGGTATCGACAACCTCACGCAAACGGGCCGTAAAGAGTTCGACTCAAGAGCCCTCAAAGAGACCAAGACGTATTAATGAAATAGACTCTTTAAATAAGTTACCTCAAGATATTAAGAAGATATATAAGAACAACTGGTTAGCTATTAGAACACATGAACGTAGGAACAAATACATGGATACGTACACTATATTTCATCAACCTGATACTCCTATAGATTGGAAGACCCTTGTAAACCCAATCTTCCAAGCCCAGAAAAAGCGTTTCAAGGTGAATTATAGTCATCATCTAGTCTTAAGACATAGAGAGACACAGGGGTTGCGTTACTTTCACGCCAGCTCGAATAACGCGACAGGGTTAGACAAACCCCTGTTAGTTAACAACAGAAATGATTTTGAAACGTTTGTTGATAGATTAAATGAAAGTGATATATTAGGGTATGCAAATAAAAACAGGGAGACAACCAAATATACCTTAGAAGCATTAGTCAGTACGAGTGTTTATGTTTATAAACTCCAAGATTATTCTATAGGGTGTCTGATAGATATCCCACCCTACCTTACATCCAACTACGGCATTAATATCCTTCAAAACGACTCCAATTCTAAAGTTTACAATGATAATCTCTGCTTCTTCCGTTGTCTAGCTGTCCATCGAGGGACTCCCCTTAATAATGTTAGGAAGGTTTCGAGACTACTTTTCAAACAGTTTAACCCGTCTCTAAAGTTAAGTAACTTTCACGGTGTAACTCTTGCTGAAATGCCTCTCTTAGAAAATTGTTTTGCACTAAATATAGATATTTTTGAATTTGATTCTGCGCAAGCCTTGCGTATTGTTCTGAGAAGCGGTAGTAGTTATAATGAAACTCTCCGTCTTTTACTTTACAAAAACCACTTCTTTTATATAAACGATCTTTCTAGGGCTAGTAAAAGCTTTTCTTGTGGAAAATGTGGGAAACTGTGGAAAAAGTTTGGGCGTATGGATAGGCACGAAAAAACTTGCAATGGGGATTTGGCTGTAGAGACATATAAAGGTGGTATTTATTCTTCACCTGAAAGTGTATGGGACGCAATCAGCGCTGAAGGAATAAGTACTCCAGCGTGTTTTATTTTCCCCTTCAGGGCAACATTCGATTATGAATGTTACTTTGATAAAGGGAATGTTCCCCAAGAAACGCACTCGACTACCTTTGTAGCCAAACACGTACCCCTCTCCTGCTCTGTAGCGTCAAATGTCCCCGGGTGGGAGGGCCCAATATGCTTCATAACGAAGGGTGACCCACAGGTTTTAGTTAGTCAGATGGTTGACTACCTCACTGGTATAGCTGCTAGGGCATACTCGTTGTTGCGAGATCGGTTTGAAAGTATTTTTACTCAACTCCATGATCTGAATAAAGACAAGCTAATAGTTAGGTTTGATGAGTATTTAAAAGAGCTTCCAGTGATAGGGTTTAACTCGGGGAAATATGACGTCAACGTCATTAAACCTTATTTAATAAAGCACTTCATGGCTGTCACTGCCCAAGTGGGTGGAGAAGAAGAGGAAGAAGAAGAAGAGGACGCTGATGTTATCGAAGAAGAGGAAGATAAAATGGAAGTAGACTACAAAGTAGAAAGACCGTTCAAGTTTATAGTTAAAAGAAACAATAACTTTATGTGTATTGCAACGCCGAATCTAAAATTCTTAGATATAGTAAACTATCTAGCCCCCGGGTTTAGCTATAGTAAATATCTGGCGGCTTATAAGATTAGTGAAACAAAGGGTTACTTTTGTTATGAATATATAGACGACCCCCAAAAGTTGGAGGAGACAGAACTACCCCCACACGAAGCGTTTTATTCGTCGTTAAAAAATTCCAATATTTCCAAGGAGGAGTACGCTCTGTGCCAAAAGGTCTGGAAGGACAATAACATGACCACACTTAGGGACTTTTTGGTGTGGTATAACAACAAAGATGTAGTCCCATTCTTAGAAGCCTTGGAGCAGCAGGTTCGCTTTTATGGGGAGCGGGGTGTAGACTGTTTTAAAGACGCCATTTCGGTTCCGGGTGTTTGTTTAAAGTATCTTTTTAAGACCATTAATAGGGGTGTAATGTTTAGTTTATGTTCGAGCAAACAGGCGAGTCTACACACAATGATTAGAGATAATATCGTCGGGGGTCCCTCTATAATTTTCCATAGGTATCACGAGGTAGGCAAAACGCTTATTAGGGGTGGAAAGGTAGTCAAATCCATCCAAGGTTACGATGCCAACGCGTTGTATCTTTGGGCTCTGATGAACCCAATGCCAACAGATTACCCAATTATTAGAAGAATGGAGACCGGGTTTAGGGTCGAAAAAGATAACTATTATGTCCAACAAAGTAGAGAGTGGCTAACATGGGTCGCTCACCAGAAAGGGGTGGAGTTGAAAACTCAGTTTAATGGGAGGGAGTTTCGGTTAGGTGATAGAAATATCCCTGTGGATGGGTGGGATAAATCCAATAGAAGAGGCTATAATTTTCATGGTTGTTTGTACCATGGTCACAAAGACTGTCCCCTCACCAAAGATAAAGAAAGAAACCCTGTTAATAATAAGCCATTGTTCGAGCTGTTTGAAAAAACATGTGAGATACACACCTACCTAACTGAGGAGGTAAAAGTCCCAGTAGAAGTTATGTGGGAATGTGAGTGGCAGGCTCTGAAAAAGTCTGACCCAACCATTAGGGCTTTCCTTTCTAAAGCCATCCCTAGAGCTAGACCCTCTTACTCTAAAGAAGGGCTCCCTCTCAGTGATAAACAGATTCTGGCTTCTGTTTCAGATGGGACATGTTTTGGGCTCGTCGAGTGCGACATTCACGTCCCCGATCGCCTGAAGGAACATTTCAGTGAGATGACTCCAATTTTCAAAAATATTGACGTCACGCGTGCTGATATTGGTCCGTTTATGGGTGAATATGCCCTCAAACATAACTTGTTGTCAACCCCTCGTCGCACCCTAATAGGTAGTTATGTCGGGGAAAAAATTTTGTTGGCAACACCGCTGTTAAAGTGGTATTTAGACCACGGATTGGAGGTAACAAAAATTTATCAAGTGATAGAATATCAACCGTCTAGTTGTTTTAAAAAGTTTGGAGAAATGGTTTCTGACGCTAGGCGGGCTGGTGATCTAGACGAAAGTCAATCTATAGTAAGCGATACGATGAAGCTCTTAGGAAACTCAGCCTACGGGAAGACTCTAACCAATAAGGCCAATCATAGCGCTGTCTCGTACGTTCAGGGGGATGAGATATCGAAAATGGTTAATAGTTCCCGGTTTAAAAAGATGACTGAAATAGGGGAGGATCTTTTTGAAATTGAGATGGAGAAAAAGAAAACTGTTTGGGACTTACCCCTACAAATCGGTTTCTTCGTCTATCAATATGCAAAACTTCGTATGTTAGATTTTTATTTCGAGTTCTTAGATAAGTTTGTAGATAGGTCCAACTTTCAGTTATGTGAAACAGATACTGATAGTTTATACTTGGCGTTAAGTGCACCTAAGCTAGAGGATATAGTTAAGTCAGGTCTGCGGGATGAGTTTAATAGTGTATATAAAGACTGGTTTCCTGCCGAGTTTTGCGATGAACACACTAGCAAGACAGACTGTATAAACTGTAAGGGTGTTAAAGCATACACCAAACGAACGCCCGGGCTTTTTAAACTAGAGTACGAAGGGACAGCTCTTGTTAGCTTATGTAGTAAGACGTACCATTGTAGTGGGGATTACGATAAAATCAGTTGTAAAGGGCTAAGCAAGCAACACAACAAATTAGATAAAGATATGTTTTTAGAGGTTCTCGCCACGCAAAAGGCCAAGGGTGGGAAAAATGTAGGTTTCAAAGTCTTAAATAATTCCATATTTTCCTACAGTCAAACAAGAAATGCTCTTTCCTATTTCTATATAAAAAGAAAGGTAGCTGATGATAACGTCTCGACTACGCCTCTAGATATTTAACTCTTTACACTACCAGCTTAGCCTAACCAGGAATCTCTAACAGTTTCACCCCTTATGATTCATCGACGCCACATAGCTAAGCAGACATCCAACTACATAGGTATAACTAAATGTTATCCTTGTACTATATATTTACTTCGTGTACTGAATATTTTTGTAATGTTATATAATATCAATGTATGTTATACACCTATTGAGATAATAAAAGAATAAAATATATCTTTGTCTTCTGTTTTATATTGATTGTTTTTTATTGATGTTGTATAATCTACTAACCTATCACTAACGATCAAGTACATAAAGAACTCCAAAGTCAGCATACACCAGACATAAACAGGTCACTTCCGGGGTCACTGGTACCAGCTGTCACGGTTAACTCCCCCTGCGCCTACAGTACATTAGGCGCGCCGCGCGCCTACTATATATCTTTGTTAATTTACGGGCCAAATTATAATCAGTTGGACCCTTGTATACTACTCTCGTTGTGTTGTGTTTTGTTCTTTCTGCCTTGTCACGTGGCCAAACCAATTTAGTATAGGGATAGTACGAACCCCTGTCTTACATCTGATCTAACTTCGAAGTGGTCTGTGTAGCCTGCTGCTGTTCTGACCCTGCAGCTACTGTTGATGCAGAGACTTTTAATTAGATTGGTTAGATGTTGGCTTACTCCGTATGTTGTTATTATCTCCCACAGTTGCTCTCTGTTTACTCTGTCGAATGCTTTTTCCTGGTCAATGAAGGCTATGTATAAGTTTTGATTGTGTTTTTTTCTGCAAGCTATTTTAGTGTGAATAGTGCGTCAGTACATCCTCTGTTTTGTTCCGGAACCCCATTTGAGAATCGCATTTAAGTTTTCAATAGCAGAAATTACTCCTAGTTGTCTCATGTGATCTTACCGTTTCTGAAAAGAAAGAACTGCTTTTAAGGACTTAAGAAATGAAGGAAAGAATGAATGAATGTCATACACATTCCTTGCATGTCGCTTCTATATCCGCTTGATTACAGTTCTATTTAATTTCCGCACTTTCTAAAGCCCGTATCACGGCTGCCTGCACATAGACTGGGTCGTTGCGGCCCACTAATCTTAGCTCCAGTCACTTATTTCTAAATATACGGTAGACCTTTGCTTAAACCGATCTCAATGACTGAAAATGAATTGACAACTATTCAAATTATGCATTCAGTACATAGTTAATAGAACAATAGTATGATATGTTCATATGCCTCTTACCTTCGGTATTTTGATAGGCCTCTTACATTTGGTATGTTCATAGACCTCTTACATTTGTATATTGATAGGCATCTTACATTTGGTATGTTGATAGGTCTCTTACATTTGGTATGTTGATAGGTCTCTTACATTTGGTATGTTGATAGGTCTCTTACATTTAGTATGTTCATTGACCTCTTACGTTTAGTTTGTTGACAGGTCTCTTACATTTGGAATGTTGATATGCCTCTTACATTTGGTATGTTGATAGGACTCTTACATTTGGTATGTTGATAGGCCTCTTACATTTGGTATGTTGATAGGTCTCTTACATTTGGAATGTTGACAGGCCTTTTACATTTGGAATGTTGACAGGCCTCTTACATTTGGTATGTTGATAGGCCTCTTACATTTAGTATGTTGATAGACCTCTTACATTTGGTATGTTGATAGGCCTCTTATATTTGTTATGTTGATAGGTCTCTTACACTTGGTATGTTGACAGGTCTCTTACAACTAAGGAAGCCATGTGTTAGACCACAGCTATCTATAGTTTTTTTAAGGCTTGTGGGCTATGAAATAAAGCCCGGAATCACCCAAAGTTTGTGACATCTACAGTTACTCGAGCTTTAGACGGCGACATCATTTTTTTACTCCCAAAACAGCCCCTGCTCACAAAGGTAACAACTTTAGACAAGAGATGGAACTACGAACGAACCTGTATGTTGCCTTCTCTCTGATCGAATACATCACATATAACATAAATCATAACTCTCCTTTTTGCCTGATAATTCACTACTACATTGTCTGTACTGCTTTAAAAAAAGATATTAAACCATTAGTTGACCCTTATCATCACACAACAAGACTTATGAAGTCAGATGACTCACTCTCTCTCTCTCTCTCTCTCTCTCTCTCTCTCTCTCTCTCTGCGATCAAGACTCAATCAGAGTAGGATTCCAAACTCTCTCGTGAAGGCAGTTGTCCGTTTAAGCGAATAGATTGCCCCATATAGTTTTTCTTCCAGGGAGGTGGGCGTGGACCACATTGCTCCTCTCAGGTCTGTGTACTGGGGGCAATCCTGTAGAACATGTTTTGTAGTCATATTGTCCAGTGAGCAGTGGAATAGGCTGGTTGTACCTATTTTAAATTTGGTGAACATGTGATTTCTCTTCTATTGTGGCCAGTGCGTAGGCGAAGTATGATGACTTTATCCCTCCTTGACAGTTGGTGGTATCCATCACTCTCGCTTTGGGTGTTCTCGTTTCCATTTTACATGGAACTGACCCCTGAGGATGGATTTGGCTTCATCATAACTGAGCGGATGGTTCTCTTGAGGTAATATTCCTCCCGCTTTAGCTAATTTGTCTGGGCGTTCGTTCCCGTGTATATTACAGTGTGATGGTATCCACTGAATGACTACTCTCTGGAAGTTATTGCATAGTTGGTCTAGGGTTGTTCTCAAGTCATCTAGTCCATTGTTCTTGGGGCTTTTCAGAGCTGATAGAACTGACAGTACATCAGTCAGAATCACCAATTTATTGTGCATGTTATTTTTGTGTTGAGTAGCCAGTGTTGCAGCATCTCTGATGGCCTCAGTTTCTGCTTTAAAGTTGTTTGAGAATTTTCCAGTAGCTATTGACTTGGTGATCTCGTCCTGATTATTCAGCGTCAAGAACACACCTCCACCTCAATTTCTGGTGGCATTTGTAGTAGAGCCATCTGTGTATATGTGGGACCAAGAGTCCCGTGGGTAGGTATCGTGTATGTGTTTTTCTGCTACGTGTTTTCTTTCTGTGTCTGATTGGGTGCCTTTTTCATAATTCCTGCTATATTTTCATTAAGTTCTGGTATTTTATGCTTTCCAGGAGGAGACATATCAGATGGGCCCAAGGGTGTCGATATTGTTTGGGAAAGTACCGGATTTCCAGTAGTTAGTTCATTGGCAATTGCAGCTAAGTTGCTCCTCTTTAGTCGTACAATTCCGGAACCAGATATTCTTTGGCGCATGGGGTGGCTATTTCTCAGCTTGTTGCAATACTTAAGTGACCCGTCTGTCATCTAAGGGTTGTAAACCTGTTACTGTTTCTAGAGTCTTGATAGGTGTAGATTTCATAGCATCAGTGATTATACGGGCAGCTTGGTTCTGTGTTCTGTTAATTTTGCTAAGGTGTGATTTGGAAGCCATAGCCCAGGCTGTGACTCCATACTCTAGAACTGGCCTGACTCTTCCTACGTATAGTCTTTTCAAAATATTGACTAAGATATTACTAAGAAACATCATGCAAAGGGTGCGAAACAAAATCAGTCCAGAAATTAGTGATGAACAGTGTGGTTTTGTTAGAGGTAAAAAAGGAACGAGCAATGCCATATACATCATACGATCTTTAGTAGAAAGACCCATAGAGGTGAAAACAGATCTATACCTATGTTTTATAGATTATACCAAAGCATTTGACAAAGTAAAGCACCAAGAAATAATCAAAATTTTAGAAGGTATAAACGTGGACAGCAAACATCTAAGAATAATAAAGAAAATGTACTGGAAAACAAACAGCGGCCATGAGAACTGGAAATCAATAGGGACTATTTAAAAAAAAAATACGAAACAGGGTGTTAGACAAGGTTATGTGCTGTCACCAAATTTATTTAATATGTATAGTAAGATTATTTTAAAATCCATTAGGGACATTCCTGGAATAACAATAAGAGGTCATAATATAAATGTTTTAAGGTATGCTGATGATACAGTATTAATCGCTAATGCGAAAATGGGTAACAAGAAATGTTGGACATTACAGTGAACCAATGAAAAAATAAAAGACTCAGTCTTAATAGCAGAAAGACAGAGGTAATGGTAATAACAAAGAAAAGACATCACCTCAGTGCAAAATAAGGACAAGTGGAACAATATTAAAACAGGTAAATGAATTTAAATATTTGGGAACTTTGTTAACCACAGACGGAAGATTTACAAAAGAGGTGAGATGCAGAATGGCTCAAGCAAAAGCAGATTTGCAAAAAATATGGAAGATACTATGCAATCCACTTTTGACAATAGAAACAAGAAAAAGAGTTCTATCACGTAGAGCCAGTCTTAACATATGGATGCGAATCATGGACAATAGGGCAACAGACAAGAAAATCACTGGAGTCTGTAGAAATGTGGTTTTACAGAAGAGTGTTGAGAGTACCATGGACAGCTAAGAAAAGTAATGAAGATGTTCTGAGAGAGGTCAAAGCAAAAAGAGAGTTAATTTCCAATATTAGCATGAAACAATCATCATTTTTTGGCCATATAAAGAGAAGAGAACAACTGGAATATATTGTAACAACTGGAAAAATTGAGGGACGAAGAGATAGAGCGAAGCAAAGAGAAAAAAAATAACAGACAGCTTAAGAGAATTGCTTGGCAGAAGGTCAACAACAGAAATGATACATAGCTGCCGAGATAGAAAGTTATGGAGAGACATGATCACCTACGCCAGCAGGCCCGTTACTTGATGATGATGAATGCAAAGTGAAAGGAGTCAGCCTTCATAGCACAAAAACAGAAGTAGTGGTAACAACAAAGAAAAAGTCATCACCGCCATGCACGATAAAGTCAAGTGGAACCATATTTAAACAGGTAAATGAATCTAAATATCTGGGAACAATGTTAACCTCAGATGGTAGATGTACAACTGTGGTAAGATGCAGAAAGTCTCAGGCAAAAGCAGCTTTCAAAAACACGAGGAAGATATTGTATAATCCATTTTTGACAGTAGAAACAAGAAAAAGAGTTGTTCAATGTTATATAGAAGCAGTCCTAACATATGGATGTGAATCGTAGACAATAGGACAACAGACGTGGTTTTACATTTAAGAATGTTGAGAATACAATGGACAGCTAAGAAGATTAATGAAAACCTTCTGAAAGAGGCCACAACAAAAAGAGAGCTAATATTCAATATTAGGAAGAAACAATCATCATTTTTTGGCCATGTAATGAGAAGAGAACAGCTGGAATATATTTTAACAACTGAGAAAACTGAAGAACAAAGAGATAGTAGGAAGCAAAGAGAAAAGATACCAGACAGCGTAAGAGAATGACTTGACAGAAGATTAACAACATAAATTATAAATAGCTGCCGAGATCGAAAGCTGTGGAGAGACATGCTCGTCTAAGCCAGCAGACTTGGTACTTGATGATGATGAGAATTTAATTAACTTTTCTACTTGAAGTTTTCTTTTGTCCGTTTCTCACTTGACCTTCACATCAACGTCTTCTTTAGCCCACTTTAACACACACTGGATATCTTCCTTGTTTATCTCGTGTGTAGCTTGACACCTTGTCTTTGTTGCCTTCTTTTCTTATTGTTGCACCTCAGGTGAAATCTCATCAAGTTATGTTTATGATTCTTAGTTGTAATTTATTTTCGAAATTTTATTTTCCCCGAGCCTTACTAGGCGAATAGGGATTAAAGTGTTAGTGGCCATATTTTTCTATGTCCAAGATATATTTGTGGGTGATGTGGCCATCACGCCAGGTCGCTTTTATATCCGAGAAAAATAGCTGGTGCCCATTTTAAGAGGATCTGTCTATCTATCTATTGTCCTTTCTAGCAGAAGACGGCACATAGGACAGAACCACAATCTCAAAAACAGAAACCTTGCGTGCCAAAATGGCACATATTGCAGAGATCACTGTTTCTAAAATCTATGGCTCTGTTTCCATAACAATACTTTTTACATTGACAGCTTTTTAAGAGGATGAGGCAGATAAAGTGGATCATTTATTTTGGTAAGATTTCTTTATTAAGTTGTATACCATTGATCGTGTTAGTATAACCCATTCTGCTTGTTTGTTTCGTGTTGATATTTTGTTTCCTCCTTCACCATATTTTACCTCTGACAAAGTCCCCAGAAACCTGGAAGTGAATTTTGCGTGTCAATCTAATTTTCCCTGGCAACCGTATGCACACGGGGTCCTCGTCGCACAGGCAGATAACTCCGGCTTCGGATAACTCCAGCTTCTGATAATTTTTTTCCGTCGATGAGTATCTGACGTTTCAAGCCAGGCCTCGCTGCTGAGACCAGGGGTGGTTGTAAACAACCATCATAAACAAAATTCCCAACCGGATTTGAACCCACAACCTCTCCTTCTTGAGGCCGGCGTCTTGCCTCAAGACCAACCAGTTCCTAAATGTTGATATGAGGCGTATCTGACCCGCAAGAATGGATTCGATCAATTTAATCTTGAGAATCCTAGTTTAGCTCGACAGGGTCAGATCATCTCTGAAGCTAACGTTCTCCACAATGTTATCGTGTATCCAATTATACCTAATTACTAGTCACCTATTTATTTTCGCATCACCAAATCGGTTAACATCAGACTAACAATAGCTAAAAATTAGGCGTTTGCCCTACACGGTATTAACCGAAATCTAATCCATCTCAACTGTACATCACAGCTGTCTACACGCAAAAGGACGATTCTATTTTTTGTTTTTGTTTTTGTTTTTACACGCAGAACCATCATTTTAGTTATTGGCAATAGACAATGCAAATACACACATTGATATAATGCGAGCGAGACAGTATAGCTTAGTGGTTCGTGAACTGGACTACAATGGACAAGGGGTAGGGTTCGATCCCAATCGACGGCTACCGGGTTCACCCAGCCTTAAATGGGTACCGGATTTTTTTTCTGGGAAAGTAAAGCGGAACGGGCGTAATACCAAACACATTACCCCAAAAATCATGTGCTGAAGGTCTGTAAAATATAGGGTCACTAACACCATATTTCCCTATACGCCACTTGGCGTGACAGGGGTACTTTACTTTTACCCCAGACACGCCAAGTGGCGTAGAGGGAATATGGCGTTAGTGACCATAGATTTTACATACTTTCAGCACATTATTTTTGGGGTAATGTTGTCGGTATTACGCCCGTGCCGCTTTACTTACCCAGAAAATATCCGGTACCCATTAAAGGCTGGGTGAACCAGCAGCCGTCGGTTGGGATCGAACCCTACCTCTTGTCCTTTGTAGTCCAGTTCACTAACCACTGAGCTATCGCGCCTCCCCCATGGACGTAATACAGACCATATTACCCCAAAAATAATGTACAAAAGGTTAATAAAATTATGGTCACTAACGCAATATTTCCCATACTCTACTGAGGGGACGGAGCTCTACTTTTTTTTATATAAAGAGAGTTGTCCATTCCGCATAAGAGGACAAAATAATGTTAATGAATGATTACTACAGGCTCAACCAATTACAATAAATTGTCTCGTGGGTCAGAAACAGGATCATAATAAACTAAATAAATACATGCATACATTTCGATAAACTTCGGCCATTACACTAGTTTAGTTTATTTGGAAGGTCATGCCCACTGCACTCGAACAACTCCATAGCGCTCAAATCACCTCCCGAGCACGTTCGAGGGCATATAAAAATGCATTAACACAGATGCACGAACTCCGTAGCCCAGACAAAAACCATAACCCCAACCTCCTTAGTGGCTTCTTGTGATATGCTTTGCAAGTGACCTTGAGGCTTTCCTTTTTTTCTATGACCATTGTCATGGCTCCGGTAGCCACACAGGCACTGTCACATACAACTCCATGCACATATGGCCATAAAGACCAAAGGTAGAACTTAAAGTTTTCTTCATATCTGTTTGTTGGATGCCGAGAGATGTATTAAGCCATATAGATTCCACATGGAATTCAAAGTTGTTAGGAGCTAACAGAGAACTTCTGACAGCAGTTAAATATATATCACTGGTCCTTACCATTGTTGCCATGTTATAATTGCTTTGAGTGTTAACTTAGTTGCGAATTTGTTTGTTTGTGTCTACTTTTGACGACTTCTTATGTTTAATGCTGCATGTTAAAGACTTTCTTATCATGCAAGGATGAAATATTATTTTTATGGTTATTATTTTATTATTATATTTATATTTGTGTATATACATATATATATATATATATATATATATATATATATATATAAATAACCGAATAGCAAACAACCCCTCATGTGGGAAACAACAGGTAAGAGGTAAAAAAGCCGACCCAGAGAGACACTGAGAAGAACATTGATCAGAGAGGCAAGAGCAGCAAGAATCGTCTCACTCAATGAGATAGAGTTGCTTGCACAGAACAGAGACAAATGGCGAGATTTGATAACAGATTTGTATAAGGATTGAAAACTGTTAGAATAAAAACTTAGATAGGAGAAAGAGTATCTGGGTCTATGCCCTATGGGCCGGCTTCGGCTCGAAAGGTCAATAAATAGATAGATAGTGAAATAAAGTACCCGTTGCGCCAAGTGGCGTATAGGGAATATGTTGTTAGGGATCATAATTTTTATAGACCTTCGGCACATGATTTTTGGGGTAAAGTGGTCGGCTTTACGCCCGTGCCGCTTTACTTTCCCATAAAATATCCCGTACCCTTTTAGTAAAGAAAAAGTAAAGAACCCCCGTCACGCCAAGTGGCGCATAGGGAATATGGTGTTAGTGACCATAAATTTTACAGACCTTCGGCACATGATTTTTGGGGTAATGTGGTCGGTATTACGCCCGTGCCGCTCTACTTTCCCAGAAAAAAATCCGGTACCCATTTAAGGCTGGGTGAACCCGGAAGCCGTCGGTTGGGATTGAACCCTACCTCTTGCCCTTTTTAGTCCAGTTCACTAACCACTGAGCTATCGTGGCTCGGTACCCTTTTTAGGTTGGATGAATCCGGGAGCTGTCGATCAGTATCGAACCCGTCCTCTTAGTCATGTTTAGTCCAGTTCTCTAACCACTGTTCTGTGAATGAACATGTTAGGCCCACTGATCCACAGGGTTTTCCATCCATTAATACTCTATACATATGTATATTGAGAGCCGCGATAGCTCAGTGGTTAGTGAACTGGACTACAAAGGACAAGAGGCAGGGTTCGATCCCAACCGACGGCTTCCGGGTTCACCCAGCCTTTAATGGGTACCGGATTTTTTTCTGGGAAAGTGAAGCGGAACGGGCGTAATACCGACCACATTACCCCAAAAATCATGTGCCGAAGGTCTGTAAAATGTATGGTCACAAACACCATATTCCCTATACGCCACTTGGCGTGACGGGGGTACTTTAATTTACTTACATATGTATATTATTAATCCATAGCCAATTAAATGGAGGGTTTACAGTACTGTATCTAAGTGTGTTTTCAAGCAGAACTTCTCTTTGCGCCGTATCATGTTTTCTCTAATCGCCCTTCATTTTCTATCATCACGGAGGAACGCACAACAATAGCAAGCATACAATACCGATACGTTTTGAAAATATAGCATTCATGCTTATAAGCTGTATGTCAAATGTAGCTGTTAATGGAGTGGAAAGGAATGTCTTTTCATGTTGCTCTCGCAATAATGTGAACATAATAAATTTGAAATATGGTTAATTATGTCTGTAAACAGATCTGTCTATTTTAGTTCTTTGTTCTCGTCAGCTCTACCACTTGAAACAAAAGATAATTGTTTCTTCTATTGGTAAACATGACAAAATAATAAATGTTACGTTAAGTGAATTTAGTAAATACTAGACAGATTTTATTGTAAATGAGAGTAATTAGCTTTCCAAAAAAGATGGAGGATACTGTGCAATCAATTATTAACAATACAAACAAGAAAACAAAATTCGTGCATGTTATGTAGAGCCAGTCTTAACATATGGTCGTGAATCATGGACAATAGGACAACAGACAAGAAAATAACTGGAGGATGTAGAAATGTGATTTTATATAAGAATGTTGAGAATACCATGGATAGCTAAGAAGAGTAATGAAAACGTTCTGAAAGAGACCAAAGCAAAAAGAGAGCTAATTTCCAATATTAGGAAGAAACAATTATCATTTTTTGGCCATGTAATGAGAAGAGAACAAATGGAATATATTGTAACAACTGGAAAAATTGAGGGACGGAGAGATAGAGGGAAGCAAAGAGAAAAGATACTAAACAGCTTAAGATATGACTTGGCAGAAGGTCCACAACAGAAATGATAAATAACTGTCGAGATCGAAAATTGTTGAGAGACATGATCACCTACGCCAGCAGGCCCGGTACTTGATGATGACGAGAGCAATTAATAATAGAAGGATCATTATTTAATATCACACAGGGAACAAGCTTCGCGGAATGAGTAGTCGAATGGATATCTCGAGCTTCACTCCAGGAAAACGAGGGTTTAAATCACGGCTGGGTCATTTCATTCTTTTTAAAATTTATATTTTTGGGAAGGGGTGGATGGATGAGGAGAAGGGGAAGGTTGAAATAAAAGCTCAGAGCTTAACACTTCGTATCGAGAACACTGAACACGCGACCCTTATTCTCCGGTTCTATAAGTCTCCCCTTCACTGCAAATCCAGAAACAAAAAAGTGCATTGTTCGTTGACATTTCTTTGTGCTGCCTTTACTTCTTTGATCGTGACCGGATAGCGCTTTGACATTGTCTACGCAGCAAGAAGATCAAATCAGATGTTGTAAAATCATTTATAAAAAAAGAAATACATAACACGTGATGATGGATTTAAAAAAGAAGACAAAAAAAAAACATACACGTGATGATGCATTCATCATCATCATTGAGTGCCGTCTCCGCATCGAAGGTTGGCTACCTATTGAGCGCAATTCCACTCTGTATCTTGCTTTGATATGCAGATTGTCATAGTCTGACTTGTCCATATTTTGATGTTACTCGTCCATGTTAGTCGTGGTTTGCCTCTGCCTCTTTTACCTTGTATTTTCTCTTCCAATATTACTTTTATTAGGCTGTTGTGCCTTTTAACATGCCGAAAAATGTCATTTGTCTTGTTCTAATTGTGTTTAGTAGTTCTCTTTTCGTTTTTAGTTGCTTTAAAACTTCATCATTTGCTTTCTTTTCTTTCCATTTAAATTCTACCTATTCTTCTTAGATCCACATTTTTAAAGGGATAATGGATTAACAAGAAAAAAAAAAGAAAAATAAATGCATGCGACGATCAATTTAAGAAAACACAAATCACACACGTGATGATTGTTAAAAAAAAAGACGAAGAAAAAAAAACACACACATGATGATGATTTTAAAAAGAAAAAATGGGAAAAGACACACACACGTGATGATAGGTTTTTTTTTTTAAATGGAAAACGCACACGTGACGTGGGTTTAAAAAAAAAACCCAGAAAACACACAGGTGATGTGGTTGTAATAAAAAAAAAAGAAAAAAATACACACGTGATGATGGATTTTAAAAAAAACTAAAAAGAAAAAAACTCACACATGATAATCATCATTATCAAGTACCATGCCTGCTGGCGTAGGTGATCATGTCTCTCCACAACTTCCGATCTCGGCAGCTATTTATCATTTCTGTTGTTGACCTTCTGCCAAGCCATTATCTTAAGCTGTCTGGAATTTTCTTTCTTTGCTTCCCTCTATCTCTTCGTCCCTCAATTTTTCCAGTTGTTACAATATATTCAAGTTGTTCTCTTCTCATTACATGGCCAAAAAATGATGATTGTCTCTTCCTAATATTGGAAATTAGCTCTCTTTTTGCTTTGACCTCTCTCAGAACATCTTCATTACTCTTCTTAGCTGTCCATGGTACTCTCAACATTCTTCTGTAAAATCACATTTATACAGACTGCAGTGATTTTGTTGTCTGTTGTCCTATTGTCCATGATTCGCATCCATATGTTAAGACTGGCTATACGTAACATATAAGAACTCATTTTCTTGTTTTTATTGTCAAAAATGGATTGCATAGTATCTTCCTCATTTTTGGAAAGCTTTTTTTGACTGAGCCATTCTGCATCTCACCTCTTTTGTACATCTTCCGTCTCAGGTTAACAAAGTTCCCAAATATTTAAATTCATGATTCTCACATGATGAACGATTTAAAAAAAAAAGGCATTTTGCAACCTATAATTCTGCCTACAATTTCATCAGAGCCAACTGTGGGCATTAACATCAAAGGAGAAAGGTATCTCTGCTGAAATAAGATGACTTCGAAGAATACTTATTATAGCAATAAGAGTCACAATTGGAAATCAGGAAAAGAATGAGAGTAGTACCATTTCAGAGCTTCATAGAGGAAAACACAATAGTTAGCTTGGACATGTATAGTGGCAACTGCTTTGCGAAACATTAGAATTTACAAGCAGAAACAAACACCAGGAGAGGTAGAGTAATTCCTGCCCCCACTCAAGACACACACACGTGAAATATCGACAAGCACCATGTGTGAGACTAGCAAAAGTATATTTAACAAATACCTGTAACATTTTCGCGACGCGGATACAGGAAGTAAGATAAAGAGTAAGGATAAGAGCGCGCTGTAACAAAGAGCACAACGTTAAACTACAACACAGTAGCAAAAGATAGGAGCGTTAAACTACAACACAGTAGCAAAAAACACAATTGTACCTGCAAAATGGTAACAAAGACCACACTGTTATACTGCAACACAGTAAGAAAGACAGCAGCATCAAATTGCAACACAATAGACGGCAAAAAATACCGTAGCCTAAAGTACAGCACAGTAACAAATTATAGCAGCGTTAAACTACAGCACAGTAACAAATTATAGCAGCGTTAAACTACAGCGCAGTAACAAAAGATAGGAGCGTTAAACTACAGCACAGTAACACAAGATACCAGCGTTAAACTACAACACAGTAACACAAGATACCAGCGTTAAACTACAACACAGTAACACAAGATAGGAGCGTTAAACTACAACACAGTAACACAAGATAGCAGCATTAAACTAAATTAATTGATAGAGAAGGGGATACAAGCAAAGAAATTAGAGTCAGAATAGCTAAAGCAGCAATGTCTTTCAGATGCCTTGAAAAGTTGTGGAAATCAAAACTCATCAGCACAAACACAAAACTTAGACTATTCAAATCAAATGTACTATCAACCCTTACGTATGCGTGTGAAAGCTGGAAAACAACAAGAGATATAGAAGCAAAGTTGAAACCATTTGAAAATATATGTCTAAGGAAAATACTTGGTATAGCGTGGAACGAATTCAAAACAAATGAGGAAATTAGAGAAATCGCCAATCAACCACTAATATCTTCAGTAATAAAGAAAAGACGATGGTCATATGTTGGACATGTGATGAGAAGAGATAATAACCGAATAGTAAAGCAAGCCCTCATGTGGGAAACAATAGGTTAGAGAAAAAAGAGGAAGACCCAAAGAGACGCTGAGAAGAACATTGATGAGAGATGCAAGAGCAGCAGGAATCGGCTCCCTCAGTGAGATAGAGCAGATTGCACAGAACAGAGACAAATGGCGAGATTTGATAAAAAATATCTTTAAAAGAATTGAAAACTGCTAGAATAAAAATTTAGATGAAGGAGTATCTTGGTCTACGCCCTATGGGCCGGCTACGGCTCGAAAGGCCAATAGATAGATTAAACTAAAACACAGTTGCAATAACGACAGCGATAAACTAACACACAGTAACAAAAGATCGTAGCGTTAAATTACAACACAGTAACAAAAACGCACAGTTAACCTGAAGGGTTTACAGTATCTATGTACTTTTTTCAGGCAGAACTTCTCTTTGCGCCGTATCATGTTTTCTCTTTATCGCCCTTCAGTTTCTTTCTCCACACGAGAACACACAACAATAGCAAGCATACAATACCGATACGTTTTGAAAATATAGCATTCATGCTTATAAGTTGTATGTCAAACGTAGCTCTTAATGGAGTGGAAAGGAATGTCTTTTCATGTGGTTCTCACAATAATGTAAACATAATAAATTTGAAATATGGTTAATTATGTCTATAAACAGATCTGTCTATTTTAGTTCTTTGTTCTCGCCTGCTCCATCACATAATACAAAAGATAATTATAGCTTCTATTGGGAAACATGAAAATAGTAATAGATGTTACTTTAAGTGAATTTAGTAAATACCATACAGATTTGATTGTATTTACTACAAACTACAATACTGTAACAACGACCACAGCGTTAAACTGGAACACATTAACAACGATCACAGCGTTAAACTGGAACACATTAACAAGGACCACAGCGTTAAACTGGAACACATTAACAAGGACCACAGCGTTAAACTGGAACACATTAACAAGGACCACAGCGTTAAACTGAAACACATTAACAACGACCACAGCGTTAAACTGGAACACATTAACAACGACCACATCGTGAAACTGAAACACATTAACAACGACCACATCGTGAAACTGAAACACATTAACAACGACCACAGCGTTAAACTGAAACACATTAACAACGACCACAGCGTGAAACTGAAACACATTAACAACGACCACAGCGTTAAACTGAAACACATTAACAACGACCACAGCGTGAAACTGAAACACATTAACAACGACCACATCGTGAAACTGAAACACATTAAAAAGGACCACAGCCTTAAACTGAAACACATTAACAACGACCACAGCGTTAAATTGAAACACATTAACAACGACCACAGCGTTAAACTGAAACACATTAACAAGGACCACAGCGTTAAACTGAAACACATTAACAACGACCACATCGTGAAACTGAAACACATTAGCAACGACCACAGCGTTAAACTGAAAACACATTAACAACGACCGCAGCGTTAAACTGAAACATATTAACAAGGACCGCAGCGTTAAAATGAAACACATTAACAAGACCACGGCGTTAAACTGAAACACATTGACAACGACCACAGCGTTAAACTTAAACATATTAACAACGACCACAGTGTTAAACTTAAACACATTAACAACGACCACATCGTGAAACTGAAACACATTAACAAGACCACGGCGTTAAACTGAAACACATTGACAACGACCACAGCGTTAAACTTAAACATATTAACAACGACCACAGTGTTAAACTTAAACACATTAACAAAGACCACGGCGTTAAACTGAAACACATTAACAAGACCACGGCGTTAAACTTAAACACATTAACAAGACCACGGCGTTAAACTGAAACATATTAACAACGACTACAGCGTTAAACTTAAACACATTAATAACGACCACAGCGTTAAACTGAAACACATTAGCAACGACCGCAGCGTTTAACTGAAACACATTAACAACGACCACAGCGTTAAACTGAAACACATTAACAACGACCACAGTGTTAAACTTAGACACATTAACAAAGACCACGACGTTAAACTGAAACACATTAACAAAGATCACGGCGTTAAACTGAAACACTTTAACAAAGACCACGGCGTTAAACTAAACTGAAAGAAAGAATCGTGTCCTACTTTGTGCCGTTTAGGGAGTTTGACATTAGTGACATATTTATTTAATCATCAGCATATGTTGGGTGGGAGCCGCGATAGCTCAGTGGTTAGTGAACTGGACTACAGAGGACAAGAGGTTGAGTTCGATCCCAATGACGATTTCAGGTTCACCCAGCCTTAAATGGGTATCGGATTTATTCTGGGAAAGTGAAGCGGCACGGGCGTAATACCGACCACATTATCCCAAAAATCATGTGCTGAAGGTCTGTAAAATGTATGGTTACTAACACCATATTCCCTATACGCCACTTGTCGTGACGGGGGCTCTTTACTTTTACTTTATCATAGAAGTCTAAAATGAAGATGATTCCCTCCCTTGTTATATCAATTTTTCCACACTCTTGCAAAACATAGGCCCTTACAACGGTACTCGAAGCTATGGAAGTGAAATGTTACCATAAGGTCTATAGCATCTCTTACTTAGATCGTATCTGAATCGCGAATAAACAGTTCGCAAAAGGATACAGCAAGCAATCGGAGTACACGGTGATCTTATAACTTATTTGAAGAAACGCAAAGTGAAGTGGTTTCGCTAAATATTTCGATTGTCTGACCTGGCTATGACAATTCTAAAAAAAATATTTAAAAAATAAAAAAATAAAAAAAAAAAACTCGGAGAATAGAGAGCAGACATATAAATGGAGAAAGATACTGGACGATAATATAATAAATGGACAGGCCTCGACTTTGCAGAATCAAATAAAATGGCTGGAGATAGAGCATCGATGAGAAGGTTGACGAAGTCTTCAGCAATGTCCCAACAGCCGAAATATTTAGGTGACGAAGAAGAAGAATTATAAGAAAAAAAAAATAGAAAAATACGTAGAATAATAGAAAGAAGAAATAGAAGAAGTATACGTAGAAGAATAATAAGAACAAACAGAAGACGAATAAGTAGAAGAACAAAAATAAGACTGAGTAGAAGAATAAGAAGAACCCAGAAAGCTCCGTTCGCGATCGAACCTAACCTCTCCTCTCCAATAGACCAGTTCATTAAACACAATTGTAAACAGTTTTACCACAACGCCAACATATTTAATCACTAATACTTCTATCTATTGTCCTTTCGAGGCGAGGATGGCACATAGGGCAGAACCGCAATCACAAAAACAGAAACTTTGCTTGCCAAAATGGCACATATTGCAGAGATCACTGCTCTAAAATATATGGCGCTGTTTCCATAACAATACTTTTTACAATGACAGCTTGTCAAGCCATCGATCAACCTCTTAGTCGCCTCTTACGACATGCCTGGAAGGTCACAGTGTCACTATTCTTTACTTCCCTCTTAAATGAGGCCCCGGTAACATACAGGAATACTTACCTTCATAAAATAACAAGTAGTTTGTCTAGACTAGGGATAGGAAACCTTTCATACACTGAGAGCCTGATCTGAACAAATGTGATGATGCCCACAGTTGGATAATGCCATTTCTTGAAGGTCCCGTATAAATGACTTCATTTGAATGCACAAGCAGGTGTAATGTAGAAATCAACAATCGCTTCATTGATAGAAAGGGAAAGACAAGGAGGAGATAGGAACGAGAGATCGATTGGAAGTAAAGGAAGGGGAGGAAAGAGAGAACATTGAACAAAACACGTTAAATCAGGGGTGGTCAACCTTTTGTTTTCTGAGGGCCAGATCTGAAAACTATGAAGCTGCCGAGGGCTAGATCTGAAAACTATGAAGACGCCGATGGCTAGATCTGAAAACTATGAAGACGCCGAGGGCCAGATCTGAAAACTATGAAGACGCCGAAGGCTAGATCTGAAAACTATGAAGATGCAGAGGGCCAGATCTGAAAACTATGAAGACGCCGAGAGCTAGATCTGAAAACTATGAAGACGCCGAGGGCTAGATCTGAAAAGTATGAAGATGCCGAGGGCTAGATCTGAAAACTATGAAGACGCCGAGGGCTAGATCTGAAAACTATGAAGACGCCGAGGGTTAGATCTGAAAACTATGAAGACGCCGAGGGTTAGATCTGAAAACTATGAAGACGCCGAGGGATAGATCTGAAAAGTATGAAGACGCCGAGGGCTAGCTCTGAAAACTATGAAGATGCCGTGGGTCAGATCTGAAAACTATGAAGACGCCGAGGGCTAGATCTGAAAACTATGAAAACGCCGTGGGTCAGATCTGAAAACTATGAAGACGCCGTTGGTCAGATCTGAAAACTATGAAGACGCCGAGGGCTAGATCTTAAAACTATGAAGGACGCGAGGGCCAGATCTGAAAACTGTGAAGACGCCGAGGGCTAGATCTTAAAACTATGAAAACGCCCAGGACCAGTCCTGAAAACTATAACGATGCCGAGGGCCAGATCTGAAAACGATGACGACGCGGAGAGTCAGATGTGAAAACTATGAAGACACCAAGGTTATCCCAATGGTTGTGACGTTTAGCGAGCAGGGACAGTTGTGGGAAAATGACGTCAGCTGTCTATTTCTCGCATAGCTCAAGACGTCACAAGCATTATGATGTTTTTGGGAAAACCCCCGTGGGGCAGGACCAGAGATATGGGTGTGAACCCAGAACTAGAAAACCACATATTTTGAACACGCGATAAAGCAGATATTACTAAACATAAACAAATGCCACGAAAACATCAGTGAGGACGCATTAAAAAAACGTTGAATATACGAAATACAAGAAACACCACAATAAGAGAGGACAATGAAAGTCCAAGGGGTGAGAGGATTTTCCCTGAAAGCACACAAGCTTGTGACGTCATCATCTATGTTAGTAATAGACTGATGACATCATTTTGCTTACAACTGTCCCTGCACGCAATGCTGAAAACGTCACAACCTTTGGGTGGTTCCCTTTCAAGAGGCAGATATTCAATATAGGTGGCAATGGAGAGACTAACCAAACCAGCTATAGATTTACTGCGGGCTAAGATGGATTTCCGAAACTCCAACTCACGTGACGTTTACAGATTTGCGAGCGTGGTCGGCTGTAGATAAAGTGACGTCATCCGTCTACAGCTCCTATACCTAAAAAGACGTAATTCTACTTGGATATGTTCCGGTTTTATTTTCTGACCTTGGGCCTTAGTAAAGCTATAGTTAACAATGGACCAACCAACGAGCAAATGAACTCTACCAGCGATACTGAAAGACTACTATAGAGGAAAGAAAAAGAGATTGCGTAGATGACGCATGACCGTCAACCGGAAAAGCATTTATAAAGTCTACATAGCAAAGAAAAAGGAAAGAGCCCCGTCACGCCAAGTGGCGTATATGTTATATGATGTTAGTGACCATAATTTTATAAATCTTCGGCACATGATTTTTAGGATCATGTGGTCGGTATTACGCCCGTGCCGTTTTACTTTCCAAGAAATAATCCGGTACCCAGGCAAGGCAGGGTGAACCCGGAAGCTCTAGCCCAGTTCACGAACTCCTAAGCTATCGCGGCTCCCAAACTCTAAATAGGGATATTACAAAATTCTTAGTAAATATTCACAGTCTCAGACAACACAAAACAATCAATAATTTTCTAAGATTTCTCTGTAAGACATAGTAACCTTAAATATAAACACCATTCAGAACAGTATAAAAGAATAAAAACACGCAAAAAATACCTTAGCGACCGTGACAGATCTATAACCAATCTTAAAATATCGGTATCTGCTCAAACATTAGACTAACATGCTTGCTGGTTTCGTCCATATTTATATGGGACGGAAGGGGAAAGAAAAAGGGGGGGGGGGTGTTTACGGAGAAGACGGGATGGTCTAGAGGTAAAACGTCAGGTTCTAGACAAGAAGATCCCAGTTTCGACTCTCACCACAGGCGGTAGGAATTTATCAAAATTTGAATCCGTGGTTTCTTTGTGGTTTTACCCTTCACTGGTCTCTGGGTAGTGAGAGACCTAGCACTAGAATATATATAATATTTGGGAACTTTGTTAACCTCAGACGGAAGATGTACAAACGAGGTGAGATGCAGAATGGCTCAGGCAAAAGCAGCTTTCCAAAAAAATGAGGAAGATACTATGCAATCCATTTTTGACAATAGAAACAAGAAAAAGAGTTCTTAAATGTTATTTAGAGCCAGTCTTAACATATGGATGTGAATCATGGACAATAGGACAACAGACAAGAAAATCACTGGAGTCTGTAGAAATGTGGTTTATATTGAGAGTACCATGGACAGCTAAGAAGAGTAATGAAAAGTTCTGAAAGAGGTCAATGCAAAAAGAGAACTAATTTCCAATATTAAGGAAGAAACAATCATCTTTTTTTGGCCACGTAATGAGAAGAGAACAACTGTAATTTTTTGTAACAGCTGGAAAAATTGAGGGACGAAGAGATAGAGGGAAGCAAAGAGAAAAAAATAGCAGATAGCTTAAGAGAATGGCTTAGCAGAAGGTCAACAACAGAAATGATAAATAGCTGCCGAGATCGAAAGTTGTGGAGAGACATGATCACCTACGCCAGTAGGTCCGGTACTTGATGATGATGATGATGATATATATATATATATATATATATATATATATATAATAAAACTCTCTATAAAAAAAAAACTATATAATAATAATAATATAATGCAATAACTTGCGCGCCATAGTAAAGAAGCAGCCTCTATAGTCGTTTGTTCGTGCACAGCAGCTTGTCCTTCCATAAATGATGTTGAAGAGAACAGTTAATTAGCGGATAGGAAATGGAACATTGGGAAACACTGGATAATAGACGGCCCTGATTGTTACATCCTGCAGGGTAGACACAAATTAGGAACTTCGGAAGCCGGATGTAGCGGACAAATATGTCCAAACTATCCAAGGTGTTACGGAATCATCATCAAATACCAGGCCTTCTGGCGTAGGTGATCATGTCTCTCCACAATTTTCAATCTCGACAGTTATTTATCATTTCTGTTGTTGACCTCATGCCAAGCCATTCTCTTGAGCTGTCTGGTATTTTTCTCTTTGCTTTCCTCTATCTCTTCGCCCCTCAATTTTCCCAGTTGTTACAATATATTCAGTTATTCTCTTCTCATTACATGGCCAAAAATGATGATTGTTTCTTCCTAATATTGGAAATTAGCTCTCTTTTTGCTTTGACCTCTCTCAGAACGTTTTCATAACTCTTCTTAGCTGTCCATGGTATTCTCAACATTCTTCTGTAAAACCACATTTCTACAGACTCCAGTGATATTCTTGTTTGTTGTCTTATTGTCCATGATTCACATCCATATGTTAAGACAGACTCTACATAACATTTAAGAACTCTTTTTATTCTTTCGATTGTCAAAAATGGATTGCATAGTATCTTCCTCATTTTCTGGAAAGCTGCTTTTGTCTAGGCAATTCTGCATCTTACCTCTTTTGTTTTATGGTTAGTTACGGAATAGAAGGAATGAATACACAAAAGAAGGAATGGAGAAAGAAATAAATGAAGGATAGAAAGAAATAAAGAAATAACATTAATTTACACGTCTTTGTTTTAGATTGAACAAGCGAACGTATTTTTCTGTGACTTCGTTGCAAGTCCTCTCAAGCTATGACATTCATTATTCTTGTGTGCACTCCCCTACATTATGAGTAGTATGCTAGTTAGTTGTTTTTTTGTCACGTGCCATGTTTTATGGGTTATCGTCTTTCATCACGTGCTATAGCACGCGCTTTCTTTTCTAAAAACTTCCTTCCTTTAGGGTCTCAGTTATGTAAGATTGAGGAATATTGTGGGAACACGCACTATAGCAGTGCAAATCCAGCGAGACAATTTGCTTAGGTCAAAGAGTTTTTTTTAAATTCTTATATCATCTCTACAATCATACATGAGAGTTTAAAAAAAAACATGAGAGTTTAAAGTTACAGTAGTAGTCTCCGTCAGTCACAGTTGACTATAATAGTCTCCGTCAGTCATAGTTGACTATAATAGTCTCCGTCAGTCATAGTTGACTATGATAGTCTCCGTCAGTCATAGTTGACTATAGTAGCATCCGTCAGTCATAGTTGACTATAATAGTCTCCGTCAGTCATATTTGACTATAGTAGTCTCCGTCAGTCATAGTTGACTATAATAGTCTCCGTCAGTCATAGTTGACTATAGTAGTCTCCGACAGTCATAGTTGACTATAGTAGTCTCCGTCAGTCATAGTTGACTATAATAGTCTCAGTCAGTCATAGTTGACTATAATAGTCTCCGTCAGTCATAGTTGACTATAGTAGTCTCCGTCAGTCATAGTTGACTATAGTAGTCTCCGTCAGTCATATTTGACTATAGTGGCCTCCGTCAGTCATAGTTGACTATAGTAGTCTCCGTCAGTCATAGTTGACTATAGTAGTCTCCGTCAGTCATAGTTGACTATAATAGTCTCCGTCAGTCATAGTTGACTATAGTAGCTATTTGGCTAATTTTACTTCAATAGTGATATGAATTTTACTTTCATGCATGAACTATGGCCTACTTTAGTTAGGTCCGCGGCTTAAAGAAAACCCGGAAAACCTCCATCTAACGTGACGTTATGAGATTTGCAAGGGTGTGGGTAGAATTAAGTCATTCATAGCTCGCATAGCTGAAAACAAACGTCACACAAGTTGAAGGGTTTTCCGGTTTATTTTCAGCGCGTGGGCGTGTCTAAAGTAGGCCATGACACAGATATTGGTAGTCAATCTGCTGCTATTAATACTCGAACTGACAAACAGTATGTCACATACTTTTACTAGAGGCCACCGAGTTAGGATTTTCCAAAGAATTTTGAGTTATTTGAGCACTCTAACGACCAACGTGGAAGTTCTCAAAGAGGCCAGCACAATAAAAGAGCTCCTAAAACATCATAGAGTAATAATCGATATTCTTCAGGCACATTGTGAGAAGAGGAAAGTTGAAAAACTTGGTTACAACTGGTAAAATACAGGAAAAGAGATGTATTTGTCGACAAAGAGAGAAGACACTAGATGGTTAGGTATCATTGCAATGTAAACAGTCAACAGATTGATACGATGCACTGTAGACAAAGAATTGTAGATAGACACGATCGCTTGCGCCAAACTGTATGGCATATGATGATGACTTTAAATGTGGAAGGGGTACTTTATAAAACATCTGCCACTAGCCACACGATCTCCTCTACAAAGTGATGACGTGTCAGTGACAACAAATTTGTTGTGGCTGTTGATGGGATTCGAACCAGTTTCAAGAATGTCAAGTTTGAATCGACATCAACATTCAGCAACTTAACCATCCTTTGTGACCTCATGGATGTTCAGTTGAAACCTTGGGCGAAATATTGTTAGAGTCAGTCTAAAAAATTGCGACCCTGATGATAGCTGTTAGTGACCCATACTTGACCGTTAGAGTTAATAGTAAACTAGAGCTCTAACCAACACCTATTACACTTTAGTGTGATGTTTCTGAAGCCAGGCACTTCATCCTGGCCATGTGAATAAAGATTGACGAGAGAGCCTGGTGATTTGATTTTAACAAAATCGCTAGTGACGAAGTTGCATTTGTTGGGCTTGAAGCAAGAGCTTGCAGCAGCTCATTATATGTCACAATAACTCATCAATGTTTGTTATTACTGGCACGTTCACGTGTATAAAGCGAGCTTTTTTCTAAGCATTGGAGAGACATATCATCAACATAGAAACTTGTTCTTTTACATTTCAAAACGTGTCTTGTAATATAATTTGAACTCTTTTTATTTAAATTTTAACCAACAAGGGTTCTTTAACGTTCGCGAGTGCACAGGGGACATGTCCCTCCTTCCCCACAGCTCCTCCCCATCGTTTTCCGAGAGGGCTAGACATCATATCTCACTATCAAGACACCAGGGGAGTGTAACACCCCAAAGAAATCACGGCCTGCGGCTGCATGCAAACCCTGGCGATTCCTGTCCAGCGGCCGGAGCCTTGCCTCTAGACCACTCAGTCCCTGTTTCACTGTCTAGCGCTGTGGAGTGTGTGATTTCGCCTACCCTAATATGAGCAGCTCATCGACTTTACATTGTGTAAAGTATCAAATTGCTATCTTCATTAAGGTGTCACTGAAGTGACATTTCTAGATTTGCATGGGTGGGATAGAATGACGTCAGTCATAGCTTGCATAGCTGAAGACGTCACGCAAGTTGAATGGTTTTCCAGTTTTATTTTCAGAATCTTTCTCTCTGCGATCAAGACTCAATCAGAGTTGGATTCCAGACTCTCACATGATGACAGTTGTCTGTTTAAGTGAATTGATCGACCCCACAGACAGAACATCATAATTAGAGTCTGTTAGATCCACTCTGATTGAATACCTGTTAAAACGTTGCACTGTGTTCTGCGCCAGTGACCCAGTGCATCCGATTTCAGCCAGCATTTTATTCAGGTTTGCTTTCCTTAGCCTTTGATTATCCCAATCTTCCTGCAAGGCAGCAGATTGTCTTTTCTGTAGGGGGATTCTGCCCATAGATGGTCGGCCCTCCCAGGTTTACGAGCACCATCTGCCCGAGTCACTAGAGGTGACTAACACAGACATGCACACACAAGGATATGAGATGTGACTAACACTGACATGCACACAACGATATGAGGCATAACTAACACTGACACACACCAAGATATGAGAAATGACTAACACAGACACACACACACACATACTAATATATGGGATTTGACTAACACATACACACTATAAAATATGAGATATGATTAACACAGATACACACACAAAGATATGAGATATGACTAAACACAAACACACAAAGATATGAGACATGACTAACATAGATAGACAGACACACATTAAGATATGAGATGTGACTAGCGTGGACATACACATAAATATATGAGACATGACTAACATAGACATGCACACACAAAGGTATGCGATGTGACTAACACAGACATGCACACAAAGATATGAGATATGACTAACATAGACATGCACACAAAAGGGTATGAGATGTGACAAACATAGACATGCACACAAAGAAATGAGATACGACTAACACAGACATACACGCACAAAGATATGACACATGACTAACACAGATACACACCGAGATATGAGATATGACTAACATAACACACACCAAGATATGAGCCACGGCTAGCACACACACACACACACACACACAAGTTAAGATATGAGCCATGGCTAGAACAGAAACACACTAAGATATTAGTGAGTCATGGCTAGCACAGCAACACATTAAGATATGAGCCATGGCTTCACGGAAACACACCAAGATATGAACCATGACTAGCACTGAAACACATTAAGATATGACCATGGGCAGCACAGACATACACCAAGATATGAACCTTGGCCAGCACATACACCAACTAAAATATGAGCCATGGCTAGCACGGATATACACCAAGATTTGAACCATGTGCAGCCCAGACACACACCAAGATATGAGCCATGGCCAGCACATACCCCACCAAGATATCAGGCAGGTCTATCACAGGCTCCCACTAAGATATGAGATACGACTAGCACGGATATACACCGAGAATTGAGCCATGGCTATCTCAGACACCCACCAAGATAGGAATCATGGCTATCACATACCACATAAAGATATGAGCCATGGTTATCACAGACAACCACCAAGAAATAAGCCACGACTAACATATACACTTGGTAACGTCCACTAAAGTTTGTCTGAGGTTCTTGGTAAAGTTTCTACTGACGACCACGAAGATTCAAAACATGCAGGCATGGTGGGCGTGGCTGACATGCTGAAAGATCAGCCGATAAGACCTTCAGAGGATGTCAATTTCATGTCCCCTGAGTCTGGAGTCCGCATCAGATAGTACTGTCTGGCCATGTGGCTGGGTGCGTTCATGATGATGTAAGATAGAGACAAGGCAAAGAGCATCCTAGCCACACGAACCTTGGCGCTAGCTCGCACTGAGCTCCACCTAGGATCGTTGATCGGTTTCAGCTCGGAAACTTCCAGCATCGGCAGGCCACTGAGCTTCTTCTACCGGGACTTGTGTATGATTGACAGAACGATCGTGAAGAGCATGACAGTAATGGCGATCAGCGGTAGTAGCAACGTTACTACCGAGTCAATGTAGGTTATTATGTGCAAGAACATCAGCCTTGGACTTGGCAAGCATTTCTCCAGACCTATCTCGTTTGGCGTTACCTCAGCAGCAACAACAGTGGCCGTATACAGAGATATATACGAATATATGATGAAACATGCAATTTACTATTTTGATAGTTTGTCAAAGAAGGTGTTGATCTCCTCCTGCGTTAGTGGACGCATGGTTATTTACTAATGTGGTTCATTTAAGACAGGGTCCACAAGAGTCAGAGTGAAATGAATCTCCATTGTCGCCACCTTCGCTGCAGGGAGAAAGCACGACAAGATTGCGTTCTGAGCTTATACTCCATGCATTGTGCTAGTAAAAGCTAAACTATAACGGTCGCCGTTGAGAATGAACGAAATTCTGCAAATTCAGATCTTGGCCGTTGGACTTTGTTCAAACGCAAACAAGCGTCCATCTTGGTGCGCCTATTTGCCTTGTTTCAGAATAAAGGCGAAAAACTGGGTGGTCGTATTTAAGCTGTCGTTCAGGTTTCTCCTTCTTCTTCAACCACATAACTCTTTGACTTGTTTGGGCTTTGCTTACATTGAAAAGATTATGTATTTCGATAGCTTGTTGTTTCCATTTGCGATTCTTTTTCTTCATTTGTGACACGATCAACGTAAGATCGACGTTGTCATTTCCATCAACTGACTTCAGATTTTGAATTCATTAAATAATAATCGGATTGCAAATCATGATATTCAAATCTTTTTTTTTTTTTTTTCTCTTATGAGAACACCTTGAAAACAAGCAGCTTCCACATTTGGCATGGAGGTCAATGCTGAGGAAGAATAAAAAAAAACAGCTGATAACCTAGAACAATGGGGGAATTTAAAAAAAAAAAGCATGGTCGGCAGCTAGAAACAATTGACACATTTAAACACTTGGTATCAATTGTCAGTGATGGAAGGCTCAAAACCTGGAATATCGGAAAGTAGCACAAACTATAAATATCCTTGTTATGTTATGTTGTGTTGTGTTATGTTATGTTATGTTATGTTATGTTATGTTATGTGATGTTATGTTAAGATGGTCATCACTGCATACCGGACGACTACATAGGTGTTCTGATTTTCCCCTCCAAATATTGAGAAACTCCGATGAGAACCCTAACCCACGTGCACGAACTCCGTAGCACTGACTGTAGTCCATCAGTGTGTGTAGATTTTTGCTGACAATTCTGCCCGAGCATCGGACATTTTTAGCCAAGCCTTTTCGATTGTTAACTACCAAGGATTCTTTAACGTGCGCAAGTGTACACGGGGCCTCCTTATTTTTGCCGTTTTCTGTGAGTGCTAGACGTTGGTTCTCACAACCCAGAGACTAGGGGGATGTAAAGTCACGTAAAAACTACGGTTTCAGTTTTCCTTTTTCCTTTTGAAAATTATTCCCACTATCGGAATTAGACCCGCGGCTAAGTCCAGAGACTTACGTCTTGCCTCTAGACTATCCAGTAACTCTTGCACAATTTAAAACTTGTATTTCAGCAAAGATAAGAACATTACTATTGGTTTTAAAATCAGGCTGATACACATCCTTTTATTTGTATTTTTTTTTTTACATACCTACGAAACCTGGACCCTTACAGAAGAGTTATAGACGAAAATACAAGCTATGGAAATACAAAGTTATTGTAAGGTTTTGGATGTGTCTTACGTTGATTGTATCACAAATGAAAAGAGTTTGCAAATGGATACAACAAGCTATCGAAGTACATAATCTGTTGACTGTAAGCAACGCCTAAACGACCACAGGGGTTGTGGGGTGAGGAAAAAGAGAACAACTTAACGTCATGGGGTCTCGGGAGCCTAGTTGGGAAATCCACCCGACTGGGCTACCGACATTCGGACAACCCACATTCACTTTCCACTGGAAACAGTGTGAGTTGTACTCGTGATTGGAAAAAAAAAACCTATGGACGACCCAGCCGCTGGCAGAAATGGGTACCAGGGTAATAGTACTCTGGGAAGGTGAGGAGTGCCACCTCGCATCATGAGTTTTGATGCTTGAAGCGACACTATCCAGAAGTCTTCGAACAGTTCTGGATAGGCGACCGAGCACATATGGGTGAAAACTCGCGTGCTAAGACGCGGTTCAAGTCTTATATTTTACCTATACCTTACCGTTAACTTTTATACGACCACCCTGCTTTCCTCCTTTATTCTGAGTTTTAATGTATTACAAGTTTTTCTATGTCAATAGAAATGAGAAAGAGAGTTCATCGGTGCTAAATAGAACCAATTCTGACCTATGGAAGCGAATCATGGACAGTAGACAAACAAATGAAAAGTCGATTAGAAGCCACAGAGATGACATTTCTCAGAAGAATGATGAAAGTTCCCGAGACAGCTAAAATGACCAATGAGGAAATTCTCAGAGGCCAACACAAAAGGGGAAATCCTAAAAAACATCAGAAAGAAACAATCAATATTTTTCGGGCACATAATGAGAAGAGAAAAGTTGGAATACTTGGTTACAACTGGCAAAATAAAAGGAATGAGAGATCGTGGACGACAAGGAGAGAAAATACTGGATGGCTTGGTGTCATGGCATGGAAAGCAGTCAACAACAGAACTGTTACGATGCACTGTAGATAGAAAATTGTGGAAGGACATGATCGCCTACGCAAACCGGTATGGCACATGATGATAATGATCTCACATGATTTATCATCATGTATATCTCTTCATTCAAAAGCGTTTATTTTCTTAGAAAAAACATATTTCTACTTAAACACACGTTTCAATATTTGACGTAACCGTCAATAAATCATTAAGTTTCGTAACTATGCTATTTACTTTGACCTATTTTTTTTTCAAAATTCTTTATTTCAGTGACGCTTCTCAAACTGCTAAAAAGTGAGACAGCCCCTTCAATACATAATCACGTCCACATAAGTTATAGTTGAAACACTCTTATCTTCTCGTCTACTTTAACACTCACTTTCATTACTGGATGCTTACGCAAAATAAAAGGATGGGATGGCAGGACAAAATCACTAACATAGAATTATGGAAATGTACCAGTCAAACACCAGTGGATAAAGAGATACAGCGAAGACGATGGCGCTGGATAGGACACACACTACGGAAGCCAACTGAGAGTATTACACAACATGCCCTTTTTGGAATCCCCAGGGGAAAAGACAAAGAGGAAGATCAAGGAATTCTTGGAGAAGACAGATAGAAGCAGAGATGAATATGATGGGGAAGACATGGAATGATCTTAAAGAATGGCAAAAAACAGAACGACTTGGAAAGTGTTTGTTGAAAACCTATGCTCCAAGGGAGCTGAAAGGTAGAAGAGGAAGAAGAAGAAGACTTTAACACCCCGTTTCATCCATTTTTGCAATTCGTTTTACTTTCACTTATTACCGCTTCACACTCGAGTTTCATTTGTTGTTGGCATTTCATTCTTTACATTTTTGCAACTTTCATAATCTCGTGATAATTCCCTCTTGCTTCGCCTCTGCCATTCCAGGAATAATGAGAGAAGACGTCATCAGTGCAAATATGCTGTCGAATGTCTCAAGTGTTATTACAATGTCATGTGCACATTTACAGCTAGGTCGAGAAAACTTGAAATATAAAAGAAGAACTAAATTTGTAACCACTCATCATCATCATCATCATCATCATCATCATCTCACTAATAGTCATTTCAATCATCGTCATAATCACTCAAGAATAATCGTCACCATAATCGTCGTCATGATAATAATAATAATAATCATCCTCACCATCTTCGTAATCATTACCACCATCATGATAATAATCACCATGATCACCAAAATCGTCATCATCACCACGATCATCACCACGATCATCATCATCACAATTATCATCAGATACATCATACAATTCATCATTATTAACATCGTCAACGTAATCATCATCATCATAAACGTAGTCACCATAAACATCGTCAGGATAATAAATAAATAAATGTACAAATAGTAACCATCACCATCATCATAAACGTAGTCACCATAACCATCGTCAGGATAATAAATAAATAAATGTACAAATAGTAACCATCACCATCATCATAAACGTAGTCACCATAATCATCGTCAGGATAATAAATAAATAAATGTACAAATAGTAATCATCCCATCATCATCATCATCATAATTACCATCCTCAACATCATCAACATTAAGACACATTTTTTCTGACACGTATTTTTAAAATCCAAGTTAGTTGCCACATTTCATGCATTTATGAGTACCCTGTTGCTGTTTTTATTGGTCCTATAAATGCATATTTTGGCCATAAATTTAGATCTAGGCTATATTTTGACCAAATTGGAAGCCGCGATAGCTCAGTGGTTAGTGAACTGGACTACAAAGGACGAGAGGTAGGGTTCGATCCCAACCGACGGCTTCCGGGTTCACCCAGCCTTAAATGGGTACCATATTTTTTTTCTGGGAAGTAAAGCGGCACGGGCGTAATACCGACCACATTACCTCACAAATCATGTGCCGAAGGTCTGTAAAATTTATGGTCACTAACACCATATTCCCTATACGCTACTTGGCGCCACGGGTTACTTTACTTTTACCTTTTTGACCAAATTGGGGGCACACATGCATATTTTATCTCATATTTGTCGTAATTTTAGGTACAATAAAATGTTATTCAGATGATCCTTTATTAAGTGGGACAATTTGGCTTTGCAATCTTATTGGCAAGAAACACGTCAACTTGCATAACTAAACACAACGTGTCTATAACTCGGACAACGTAATTTAGAATACATTTTTAGAAGTAAAATTCTTCTGTTTCATAATCTCTTGAACTACGATCGGAGCATAGCGCACTCACAAGAGATCTGAACCCAATCTGGTTTGGAGCAAGCAAGCCCAACTCTTGCCAGTACTAGCCAGCCTCTTTCATTTAATCATGTATGGTTTATCGCCATGTTCCCATTGGTCTGCCTCTTCTTCATTTGCCAGGTGGTGTCCATGTTAATGCTAGGTGGGGATGCCAGACTCTTTCCATGTTTAGAATGTGGCCTAGCCATTTCTAACGTCTTCTTTTCACTTCTTGATTGATGTTGTTAATTCCAGATCTCCTGGCGACTTCTTTGTGATGTGTTGATCCCAACGAATGATTAAAATCTTCTTAAGACAGCGACCTTCAAAATCCTCGACCTTCTGTCTTATGTTTCTATCTGCACGTTTCTGCTCCATATAAGAGTGTGGATAATGCATCTGACTTATAAACTCTAAGCTTGATGTTGTGGTAGCAACTAGTTGAACGCCAAATGCTTCCAAGACTATTGAATGTCTGGACTGACATGTTTAATCTAGCAGAGATTTCTTTCTCAATGTCGCTATTTGATGAAATATAACTTCTTTGTATTTAAAGCGTTTCACGTCTTCTAGTTCCACTTCTAGTTGCATTTGAATGCAACTTTCTTGTACTTTTGGTATTTACCATATAATCTTAGTTTTCTCTGCAATGATATTCTGTCATACTGAGTTAGCTAATTGATCTACTCCATCTGTTTACTCTTGTATGTCATGAGTGAGCAAGCAATCCAATATTATCTGCGAAGTCACTATCATCTAGAGCCCAGTAACAGTCCATGCAATTCCTCTTAGTTTGTCGGCAACAACGATCCCATGATCCAAAAACATGACCACAAGGAAAAGGAATAATGATAAGAAACATATTTGTCTATCTCCCGTTATGGCTCTGAACAAAGCTGTCTGTTGTTCTTCATGTCCTAAACATCAATGGTTGCTGTCCTTCATGTCTTTACACATCAATGGTTGCTGTCCTTCATGTTTTACACATCAATGGCTGCCGTCCTTTATGTCTTACACATCAATGGTTGCCGTTGTTCATGTCTTACACATCAATGGTTGCTGTCCTTCATGTCTTACACATCATTGGTTGCCGTCATTCATTTCTTACACATCATTGGTTGCCGTCCTTCATGTCTTACACATCAATGGTTGCCGTCATTCATGTCTTACACATCAATGGTTGCCGTCATTCATGTCTTACACATCATTGGTTGCCGTCATTCATGTCTTACACATCATTGGTTGCCGTCCTTCATGTCTTACACATCAATGGCTGCCGTCCTTTATGTCTTACACATCAATGGTTGCCGTTGTTCATGTCTTACACATCAATGGTTGCCGTCCTTGTCTTACACATCATTGGTTCCGTCCTTCATGTATTACACATCAATGGTTGCTATCCTTCATGTCTTACACATCAATGATTCCGTCCTTCATGTCTTACACATCAATGGTTGCCGTCCTTCATGTCTTACACATCAATGGTTGCCGTCCTTCATGTCTTACACATCAATGGTTGCCGTTCTTTATGTCTTACACATCAATGGTTGCAGTCCTTCATGTCTTACACATCAATGGTTGCCATCCTTCATGTCTTACACATCAATGGTTGCTGTCCTTTATGTCTTACACATCAATGGTTGCCGTTCTTTATGTCTTACACATCAATGGTTGCAGTCCTTCATGTCTTACACATCAATGGTTGCCATCCTTCATGTCTTACACATCAATGGTTGCCGTCCTTCATGTCTTACACATCAATGGTTGCCGTCCTTCATGTCTTACACATCAATGGTTGCCGTTCTTTATGTCTTACACATCAATGGTTGCAGTCCTTCATGTCTTACACATCAATGGTTGCCATCCTTCATGTCTTACACATCAATGGTTGCTGTCCTTTATGTCTTACACATCAATGGTTGCTGTCCTTCATGTCTTACACATCAACGGTTGCCGTCCTTCATGTCTTACACATCATTGATTGCCGTCCTTCATGTCTTACACATCAATGGTTGCCGTCCTTCATGTCTTACACATCAATGGTTGCCGTCCTTCATGTCTTACACATCAATGGTTGCCGTCTTTCATGTCTTACACATCAATGGTTGCCGTCCTTCATGTCTTACACATCAATGGTTGCCGTCCTTCATGTCTTACACATCAATAGTTGCTGTCCTTCATGTCTTACACATCAATGGTTGCTGTCCTTCATGTCTTACACATCAATGGTTGCCGTTGTTCATGTCTTACACATCAACGGTTGCCGTCCTTCATGTCTTACACATCAATGGTTGCCGTCCTTCATGTCTTACACATCAATGGTTGCCGTCCTTCATGTCTTACACATAATGGTTGCTGTCCTTCATGTCTTACACATCAATGGTTGCTGTCCTTCATGTCTTACACATCATTGGTTGCCGTCCTTCATGTCTTACACATCAATGGTTGCCGTCCTTCATGTCTTACACATCAACGGTTGCCGTCCTTCATGTCTTACACATAAATGGTTGCTGTCCTTCATGTCTTACACATCAATGGTTGCCGTCCTTCATGTCTTACACATCAATGGTTGCCGTACTTCATGTCTTACACATCAATGGTTGCCGTCCTTCATGTCTTACACATCATTGGTTGCCGTCCTTCATGTCTTACACATCATTGGTTGCTGTCCTTCATGTCTTACACATCAATGGTTGCTGTCCTTCATGTCTTACACATCATTGGTTGCCGTCCTTCATGTCTTACACATCAATGGTTGCCGTCCTTCATGTCTTACACATCATTGGTTGCCGTCCTTCATGTCTTACACATCATTGGTTGCTGTCCTTCATGTCTTACACATCAATGGTTGCCGTCCTTCATGTCTTACACATCAATGGTTGCTGTCCTTCATGTCTTACACATCAATGGTTGCCGTTCTTCATGTCTTACACATCAATGGTTGCCGTTCTTCATGTCTTACACATCAATGGTTGCCGTTGTTCATGTCTTACACATCAATGGTTGCCGTTCTTCATGTCTTACACATCAATGGTTGCCGTTCTTCATGTCTTACACATCAATGGTTGCCGTCTTTCATGTCTTACACATCAATGGTTGCCGTCCTTCATGTTTTACACATCATTGGTTGCCGTCCTTCATGTCTTACACATCAATAGTTGCTGTCCTTCATGTCTTACACATAAATGGTTGCTGTCCTTCATGTCTTACACATCAATGGTTGCTGTCCTTCATGTCTTATACATCATTGTTGCCGTCCTTCATGTCTTACACATCAATGGTTGCCGTCCTTCATGTCTTACACATCAACGGTTGCCGTCCTTCATGTCTTACACATAAATGGTTGCTGTCCTTCATGTCTTACACATCAATGGTTGCCGTCCTTCATGTCTTACACATCAATGGTTGCCGTACTTCATGTCTTACACATCAATGGTTGCCGTCCTTCATGTCTTACACATCATTGTTGCCGTCCTTCATGTCTTACACATCATTGGTTGCTGTCCTTCATGTCTTACACATCAATGGTTGCTGTCCTTCATGTCTTACACATCATTGGTTGCCGTCCTTCATGTCTTACACATCAATGGTTGCCGTCCTTCATGTCTTACACATCAATGGTTGCTGTCCTTCATGTCTTACACATCAATGGTTGCTGTCCTTCATGTCTTACACATCAATGGTTGCCGTTCTTCATGTCTTACACATCAATGGTTGCCGTTCTTCATGTCTTACACATCAATGGTTGCCGTTGTTCATGTCTTACACATCAATGGTTGCCGTTCTTCATGTCTTACACATCAATGGTTGTCGTTCTTCATGTCTTACACATCAATGGTTGCCGTTCTTCATGTCTTACACATCAATGGTTGTCGTCCTTCATGTTTTCACATCATTGGTTGCCGTCCTTCATGTCTTACACATCATTGGTTGCCGTCCTACATTTAAGTATTGACGATTTTATCCTGAAAGCTGTATGCATATAGGATTTTCCAAAGCAATGGATGACAGATGCTAACAAATGTCTTCTCAAAGTTTAAGATTTATATCTAAGATGAATTCCATTCCAGTGACTGCTCTACGATGGTTTACAAGAGAAAGATTGATCAGTACATGATCTCCCATTTCTAAAGCCTGCCTGCTCTTCTCTGAGTTTTCGCTCCACACTATTCTTTATGTGTTAGAGAACACTCAGCGAAATATCTTCCCAGGTACTGACATCAGGCTTATTCCTCTCCTTTTTCACAGGGACTGAGGTCCAATTTCTTGGGGTTTTGACAACAGCGTTTATCATCCAAGCTTCTTCCAATATTTTATTGATAAAATTTTTTCTAAAAACTTTGCGCTCATTCATGCATCTGGTTTAACATGTCTGCAAAAATTTAATTCAACCTGTACTTTGTTACCTTTAGTCTGTTTAATGACAATTTCAATTTCGTGGCATGCAATCTTCCTTCATCACCTCAACTGGGCAGGTGATGTGTTAGTAGAAAACTTCACCTTCTGCTTATGGTCTATTGCGAGTTTCTTTAAAGTATTCTTCCCATCTTTTCAGTGTTTCATTTCTTTGACAAAACATATTTTGGTCTATTGTTTATTGTTAGGTCATATTTGACATTAAAAAAAAATCTTCATCTATGAGAATTCAACTCGGATCTTACAATTCGGAAACCGGGAGAGGGTAACTCTCAACTCTCAAGTCAAAACTCTTAAGTCAACACTCTCAAGTTAACACTCTCAAATCAACGCTCTCAAGTCAACACCCTCAAATAAACACTCTCACGTTAACACTCTCAAGTCAACACTCTCAAGTCAACACTCTCAATTCAACACTCTCAAATCAACACTCTCAATTTAACTCTCAAGTCAACAGTCTCAAATAAGCACTGTCACGTTAACACTCTCAAGTCAACACTCTCAATTCAACACTCTCAATTCAACACTCTCAAATCAACACTCTCAAGTTAACTCTCAAGTCAACACTCTCAAGTCAACACTCTCAAATCAACACTATCAAGTTAACTCTCAAGTCAACACTCTCAAGTCAACACTCTCAAGTCAATACTCTCAAATCGAACTTTCATGTCAACACTATCAAATCAACACTCTCAAACCAACACTCTCAAGTCAACACTCTCAAATCAACACTCTCAAGTCAACACTCTTAGTCAACACTCTCAAGCCAACACTCTCAAGTCAACACTTTCAACACTTCAGTTATACCAACCACTTATCTCAAGGTTAAACCGAAGACTATCACAGAAATAAGAGAAAAAACAAAACATCCACAAATATCACCTACAGGGTGTCCCTCAAGTCTGGACTCTTAGACAATCTCATTAATTATAATTATTTCTTCTCCACAGGTTAAATATGATTTTGTTGAAAGTGGAAAGAATTGAACTGGTACTTCTCAGTGGACAACCTGAGAGATCAACTTTTGTCCCAACTTGAAATTTTAGGTGTGTACACTAGTTCAGCGCATAAAGTGTTAATGTGCTAAATTTGACGTCAATACGGATTTATTTCACAGAGTCACATAAATTTTGCAATGCGCATCAACCATTGCATCGAAAAACAATGAAAATCTTATTCAACACGTTATTTAATATTCCAATTGCATAAAATCGTGTTGATAAATTTCATTTCTTGAAATATGTATTTTTTTGCTTATGTGTCCAGACTTTAGGACCACACTGTATAATGAAGCGAACAAGGTGGTCATATGTTGACACGATGTAATGAGAAGAATGAAAAGATAATCTCAAAACAGACACTAAAATGGGAACGAGTCGGTAAAAGAAACAGAGGGCGAACTAAAGAAACTTTTAAAAGAACACTCGGGCGAGAGGCAATAACAGCAGGATTAAGCTCCGTCGCTGAGACTGCGCAACGTGCCCAGAACACAGAGGGTGGCGAGATACAATGCGGGTGTGTGCAAAGTCTGAAGTTTGAAAACAAAGATCCTGGGACACAGTCTAGAATTTCTATGCTGTCTTCATCTAAAAATATTAGATCTATCTATCTTTCTATCTATCTATCTATCTATCTATCTATCTATCTATCTATCTATCTATCTATCTATCTATCTATCTATCTATCTATCTATCTATCTCTTCTATCTATCTATCTATCTGTATGTCTGTCTGTCTGTCTGTTGTCTTCGGCTCGAAAGGACAAAAGACAGACAGACAGGAAGGCCGGCAGATAGATAGATAGATAGATAGATAGATAGATAGATAGATAGATAGATAGATAGATAGATAGATAGATAGATAGATAGATAGATAGATAGATAGATAGTATATATAGATAGATAGATAGATAGATAGATAGATAGATAGATAGACGGATGCATAGTCAGTCAAAGACATCTGCCTTTAAAATGTATCATCTTCTCTTCTCTCTTGCACCTCTCCTACTCAATGTAAGTGTAAGATGTAAATTGCCGCTGCTTCACACATATTTTAAGCTCTAGCTCTTTATATTTCATGTCATCTTTTAGTATTCATTGTATTTTCCCTCGCTTAATTCTTTCTCCTTCTATATACCTCTCCTCCTCAACTCTGTCTCTCTCTCTCGCTCCGTGTCTCCATCTTTCACCAGAACTACACACATGCAAGCCGACACATAAACAAAAACAAAATTCGATTCACAAGACCAGGTCACGAGCTAACCAGCAGTTTATTTATATCATAGGTTGCCTTGACCTGTTGCG